>CAJQUN010000001.1:28314700-28914700 GCA_907163345.1 Haberlea rhodopensis
CCTCCATCTGACCTCCTAGCTTTGGGACTGATAAGTGTGATTTTTACACGTATAAGATTAGGGGCGATTTTGTAGTGATTCCTGGAAAATATTACGCGTTTTGGTATATATTTGTATAATTCAGGAATCTAGGTCCAAATGCATAAAAGTTGAGGCAATGATGAAAAATGACCAAACCGAGCAAACACGGAAAAGGAGGGACGAAATCACAAATTGTTGAAAAATCAGAAGAAGCGATCGATCGGCACATTGGGCGATCGATCGCCTCGGGGCAGAAGCATTTAGCGATTGATCGGCATGTTCGGACTATCGATCGCCTTGGTCCAGAAGTTTCTCACGATCGATCGGGAATTATCAGCGCTCGATTGCCGCGACGAAGTGTTTGAAAAATAAAAATCAGAATAGTTTGGCGATCGATCAGCAACTTGTAGCGATCGATCGCAGACCGGATAAACTCGAGATTTGGTTTTCATATTGGTTATTTTGTGTCCAAAGAATACAAAACTCCTCCACATTTATTAAAGGAATTAACTTGGACGAAAAAGAGGACTTTTTGGCTCATAATTAACCTACAATATTCAGCCTCCATCATTCTTCTTCATCACCAACCATCATTCACACCAAAAATACCACAATTCATTCAAGAAGCAAGAACAACGCAAGAGACGAAATTACGGAGCAAGGCACGGAGTGACACCCGTGTTTATTAGTATTTCTGACCTTCTTTACTTTTAAATTTCAGATTTTGATGTTGATATTGTTGAAAGACACATTTTTGCATTATTATTTGATGATGGTAGTTGGCTAAGTTCTCTATCAAGACTAGGGGATCCTTTGTATGAACCCATGATTTAAGTTTGAGTTTTTGATTGATTTTTATACAATTCTTTGAGTATGATTATGTTTTTAATGCTTTTCAAGGATTAGCTACCTTTGAATTGATGTTAGTAATTATAATTGACTTGACCATACGATATTATAATTTGACATGATAATTCATACCGTGGGCTTTAGATTGAAACGGATCACGTGAAATCTAGCACACTGTGATAGACATAGATCTACCGAGATCGAAAGCTAGAAGTTTTCATGGATCAACTTACAATATTAATCGTTCAATAAGGATACCAGAGTAGCTTATTGCAACATTAGTATTAGATTTGTTATAGCCGGACCAAGGTATAATAAGTGCTTTAGGAAAACTCGTCACCTTAGATTGTTTGAATTCGATTATTAACTGATAGGCGAATTATGGGGGATTACATAGGTGAACCAAAAGTCATGATAATTGTTTCTTTTGATTCTTATTCTTAATCATCACTGTTTGTTTGGGTTAATTATTATTGAGTTAATTTGTCAAGTTAGTTAATTAATCACAACCAGTTATTGTAGACTAAATATAGTTAAACTAGTGGAGTTTGGTACTTATTTTCTAGTCCTCGTGGGTTTGACACTCATACTTTTAAATCATTATACTAAAACTTGACACCGTGCACTTGTGGTATAAAATTGCTACATTGAAAAATATTGTTTAAAATAATAGCGCAGGGACATCAGCCATTTTAGGGCGAGAAGTAGCCCCCTGTTCGGGCTCCTTCTCCTGCTGGAAGCTTTCCCCGAGTACGTCCTCAGACGGGCCTCCATTTCTTTTCGTGGTCTATTCCACGGTGACTGCGATTAGGCGGGTGAGTTGTTCCAACGTAAGGGCCCCACCGTCGTGTTAACCGTAGGGGTGGTTGCTTTTCTCCATTGGCTGAGGCATGATGTTCTCGGTTTTCCTCCAGGTCGGTTCTCCTTGTTCTTACCTCATATCAAAGTCTTTTTCTACACTTCCCACAGACGGCGCAAATTGTTACCTGAAAATATGGCTGGGCATGTTTTGAAGGTGAACAATAGCTCTTCCTTGAAGATAGGATGAGCTATCCTGCAAAACAATATGTTAGACGGGAGCCGGAGAGAAGTTCTCAGGCGAGGATAAAATAATCAACTTGCAGGAAAAAATTTTATGATCCCTCTTCCAACGAACAAACCTCCAATTTATAAGAGGAGAGAACAACTTGTAACGGGTGCTTAGGGCTTAGGAGACAATACCTGCTGTTGGGGGCGGTGGTGAGAGTTACAGGCTGGGGGACCACAGACAAGAGTTACAGGTCCTATGTGGCTCCCATACTTTTACAATTCCGCCTGTACTCGGGGATATGATTCATGTACTCGGGGATATGATTCATGTACTCGGTGTACTTGATCGTCTTCTGATTGGTTGGTGGAGATATCTTTACTTTAATAGGTGCGATACTCCTGCAGCTTCAATCCTGGTATGCAGGACCACCACTGGTGTGTCAGACTGCCACAACACAGGATGATGGATAGGGCTTAGCCCGTGACCATCCAGATGACTCATGATTACTTCGGTGGAATGCAAGTAGTTGAGCTCCGGCCGGACAGGAATCGCCTCGACAGATAGTCCGAAAGGGGGTGACCTTCCACCTCGGCTGGATGTGATGAACGACACTGGATCGAACTCGACTCGGAGGATGATGGATAGTACTCAGCCCAGTTACCGTCCCGATAACTCTTGGTTACGTCCTTGGAAAATATGTAACTGGGCCCCTCCCTGAGAGTGTGCTGACCAGGCCCAAACAAAGTCTGTGTCCAAAGACATATTGGACATCCAATGCCAAGGGTATCACTGTAAATTGGTCTATTTAGGTTTTGATCAAGTAAGTCGTCAAAGTTTTGTTTTAATACAATAAGTTAGTTTTTTTAGTGTAGTAAATTACAATTCATCCTCCAAGAATTATCTTCGAGAAAGAATTTGTATCAGAAACTTTATTCTTCGATAATGAACCAATTAAACTCTAGGATTTGTTATTCATATTCGTGAATTCAATAAGATTCAATGAGCCAAGAATGATCCATCAATGATAATGTTAAATAAAAATCAATATGAAAAGTAAACTAGATGTGTACCCAGGGAGTTCTATCTGAATGGGGTAAGAAATAATACATTTATACACATTGTATACAATCAAGAGCCTAAATGCTAGTTAACCGACTAAATGCCACAAGTTCCTTCTCTTTACGTCCAGGCACTTCCAGTAATCCAGAAATCCCAAGCTTCCTCACGGAGTTGATATTTTGTACTTGATCCAGTTTGCATTGCTTTATACCAATAAACAGGACCAGTGTGATGCCCGGGAATTAATGATGTAAATCCCGGTGTGGTAATGATCCTTAATGGATTTTAATTGTGGCAATTATGAATTAATTACGATGTTGGTACTCCCGAGGATTTTAAATCCGATATTTGGGGTCATTGGATCAAAGGGTTGAGATTGTATTCTCATCGTGGTGATAAACCTTGGAATTGTGTTTTGGTGGGATCCGGGGTCTGTGGTGCTTTGAGTTGGGGCTGGTAATGGAATTTGAGATTGAGAGGTAATTATTGAACACATATGATTTTTAATGAGTCATGATGTAATTGTGGGGGACTCAGGATTTTGGAGCCTTGGCACTATATATACCAAGTGGATTCGGTGTTCAATGAGTTGGCGTTTCATTCTCTCTCCCTCTCACTCACGTTTCATCTCTCCCCCAACCCTTTTCCCCTCTCTTTTCTCCTTGGAGCAAAATCGAGCAAGGCTCGGTCTCGGAGCGAGGTTTCTTGAAGATAATTTGGTATTCTTCTTCCCCTCGCATTTATTTTCGATTTGATAGTAGTATTGTGCTGTTTGGTTAAGTATAAGGTTGGGTATGAGTTTTTGAAATTTTAAAGATTTTTGGGTTGAAATGTTTAAGGAGTTTTATGGTGTTTATGTTGAGGAATAATGGTATAATGGGTGCTGGGATTGTTTTCTGGGGGTTTTAAACACAAAAACGCCATTTTGGCAATTTCAGCACTCGCCGATCGATCGGCGAAGGGGCACCGATCGATCACGTGATATTAACAAAATTTGACGACGATGAGCAGTACGCTCGATCGATTGAGCAAAGTTGCCGATCGATCGAGAAGGTCGGTCGATCGATCGAGCAGAGTTGGTCGATCGATCGAGAAGTCTGCTCGATCGATCGAGCAAGGAAGAATTTTGGGCATATTTTCACTTGAGCTCTCGATCGATCGAGCATAAATGGCCGATCGATCGAGAGGCCCTGTTTTGTGAAAAAATTTATGTTGTTGTTATGGAATCGGTGCATGCTTCGCCCGAGTCTTTTAAAATGGTTAATCGTCATGGATTGATGATATAATTGGAGGTTGTGAACGTGCTTGGGCACGTAGTGGTATGCTTGTAATTAATCGTGAGCTATTAACTGTATTTAGCATTTAATTCACGGGATCTCGGGGCAAAGGCACGATTGGCTCTAGCTATTGAATCATAAGGCACGTATAACGTACAAGCATAACCTTATATCTTATTACAATTGTTGAATGCATGATATATTGTAATTGCAATAAGTGAGTATGTATTGTGAAATATATGGTGCCGCTATGGAGCGAGCAACGGTTGAGATGTTGTCGCTACGGAGCGAACATTGGTTGTGAATGCCACTGCTACTGAGCGATGAAATGGGACTGTGAAACTATTGTTTAGACACGTGTGATAACTATAAACATTTGTAAATGATTGGATTTTATTAATTATGGAATTTGGCAATGGGTGAACGGATTTAGTTAATCAATGAAATGATTAACTGGCTTTTGGAAATTTGATGGTTTCGGTTATTTTGAGAACATGAACAGCACAGGGGATCCCGTATGAGGATGATACCATCCAGGGAGTAACTGTGATAGTGTGATTAATGGAATGGTGGTATTGGTATGCTCACCCCATGTGGGGCTGTCTCTGTTGGGGCAGGTGGAACAGGTACAGCGCTAGCTTCGGAGTTGAGATCGAGCTATGGATTCGAGGTACTTCCAGGATTGAGGTACCGGTGCCGGTATTGAGTAGGGTATTTTATACATTAGATACACGTACACTCATTCGATGCTCGCATGTGAGTACTACTATATGTATATATGGTTTGTATAAATAGGCAAGGGCCTTTCTCTTTTCATTCACGTGTTGCATACAATTAATTAATGAATTGCAAAATGAATTGAGAACATGTTAGTGTATTATAAGGGTGGAAGCTATGTAAGTGGACTTGGTTGAGGGAAATTGGACATTACATGGAATAATGCAAGAAATTTTATTGTTGGTATATTATGCTATGGTAGCATTTTGGTTTTTCCCCCTGATTACATGATTGTATGCACTAAATGCATGGGCACGGGGTCCTTCCATTAGTGGTCTCAGAGCAGTGGTTTGCTCCTTGGGGCTGTTGAGGGCCTTGGAACATGTTGATGGAAACTGCTAGCACATATATATGCATGATGGTAGTTAGTGTTGTGTGACACAACTATTTTGCTTATGTACGTTTATGATATGCGATTGTAAATGGAATGTGTTATTGCTAACCATGGTAGTTACAGGGATCGTATGGAATACGATGGGATGACATTAATGGTAATGTTTGGTGCTTGATGTAATAAGAGCTAAGGAATCTAATTTCGTAGGAAAATCAGGGAATGAGAAACTGGATGCTGTCTGAGGACGGGAAATGGTGGATAATGGAACAGGCAATGACACAATCTGGTATGGTTACCCTATGATTATGGATACATGTATGTGCAGTTTACGCATGAGCTATTGTGCTTGCAAAGGTATTGCAATTTTGGTACTGCTACGGTTATATCGACTAGCGATGTATCAGGATATTTGCCGCTGTCATATCGTAACGAGGGTCGCTGATATGTCGAAGCGATGGATATCATTGAGCCGTCGATATAACGTAGCAGGATTTGTGAACTGTGGTATTAACTGCGCATATTGATATCTTTGTATTAATACATGTATGATGAGATATCAAGGAGAATACTTGTCGCTTTCATGTCGAAGCGATGATAGAATACTTGCCGCTGTCATATCATAGCGATGAAGAATATTTACCGCTAATATGTAGAAGCGAAGAACACGCTCCTAATATTATGCCGCTGATATGTCGAAGCGATGGGAATTGATGCCGCTGTCATGTCATAGCGAGGGGTATTATATGATAGAATACTTGCCGCTAATATGTAAAAGTGAAGAACGTGCCGTTGTCATATTATAGCGAGGGGTATTAATGTCGTTGTCATACCGTAGCGATGAAGAATATTTGCCGCTAATATGTAGAAGCAAAGAACACGCCGCTATCATATTATAGCGAGGAATATTATGTCGCTGGTATGTCGAAGCGTGCAATATATATGCCGATGAATGATATTTGCCGCTAATATGTAGAAGCGAAGAACACTCCACTGTCATATTATAGCAAGGGATATCATGCCGCTGGTTATATAATTCTATGGCGATGTTCATGCCACCTATATATATAGCGATGGTTCATTCCGCTAATTCTATGGCGGTGGTTCATGCCGCCAGATATATATAGCGATGGTTCATTCCTCTAATTCTATGGCGATGGTTCATGTCGCCGGATATATATAGCGATGGTTTATGCCGCTGATTCTATAGTGATGATCTATTCCGTTGATTCTATAGCGATGATCTATTCCACTGATTCTATAGCGAGGTCTATTCCACTGATTCTATAGCGAGGGTTCATTCCATTGATTTTATATAGCGATGTTTCATGCCGCTGCAGCGAGGGTTCATTCCGCTGATTATATAGCGATGTTTCATATCGTTGATTTTATAGCGAGGGTTCATGCCGTTGATTATACAACGATGGGTTATGCCGCTATGTACGTGGCAAGGGGTTGTGCAGCCTTCGAGCGTTGGGTGTTGATTGCGAACCGGTATTGGGCGATGAATACATGTATGCCGCTATCTTGTTAGCGATGAGTTGTGGTATATTGTTATTTTGTTAGCATTATTGTGGATGTCATGTATTGACATGTACCATCACGGGTTGACGATAATATTGTGGATGTCATGTGTTGACGTGTACCGTCACGGGTTGACGATGATATTGTGGATGTCATGTGTTGACATGTACTGTCACGGGTTGACGAAGATATTGTGGATGTCATGTGTTGACATGTACCGTCACAGGTTGACCATGATATTGTGGATGTCATGTGTTGACATGTACCGTCACAAGATGGCGATGATATTGTGGATGTCATGTGTTGACATGTACCGTCACAGGTTGACAATGATATTGTGGATGTCATGTGTTGACATGTACCGTCACAAGATGATGATGACATAGTGGATGTTCTATGTAGACATGTACCGTCGTTACGATGAATAATACATTTAGGTATATGTATTTAATCGTATGGTTTGAGTGCCGATGGTGGGCACAAGGTGGTGTTTGCGTCACCGGTTGACGAGACCATAATGCCGAGCAGATTTGCTCGATGAATAAATGGATACATCGTACAGGTAAGTGTACCACAACACGTATTGAGGTAAATATTTTACGAGTAGTGGTATCTTTGGGTATACTCGTTGGGATGACTATGGTCAAGTGACTGGTGGTAGGAGTAGTTATTGAGGAAACTACTTGCATATACAGATGTGACGTATGGTAGACATGGCCACACCCACACATGAAGGTGTGTAATAAATCACAATGGATTAGGATTGCATTGTCGTTGAGTAAGGACACCGGGATGTCCGTTGTGCATTGGTGTTAGAGAAATAGTGGGTGATGACCCACTACTCTAATTGATGGTATGATATGGTATACCAGGGTGGAACGTATGATACGTTGGTAGGTTTAGTATAAACCTAAGGAGACAGCGATCTGCTAGCCAGGTATTGTTGCAGTGTTATAGTGAGTTTGACGTAGCCATTATACTGCTCGTTGGAACCGAGTTTGGTAAATCATATGATGATACGATGAGGGTTTATGGTGGACTCGTGTAGTCACTATGTTGCATGAGGTTTGAGGCAGGGAATACCTCACGAGGACGTTTATACGTTAAATGTTTTGAGGGACTTGTACTGGGACAACTCAATTTTGTTGGGAGTACCAACGTGAGTGTCAACAAGTCGTTGTTAGCGCTGTTGAGAATCCTTGCATATGGAATGCAATGGGGAACACAATTCGAAATTGTGGGATATAGTTAGTGGGGTGACACTACTATATTGATTGTATCTCTTGGAGAGGTTGGGAACATACTGTCATGGAGACAGCTGGTATTGGTCGATGGTTGATTGTGAATCAGCCATGGTAAGCATTACTGGTGTTGGACTGAGTAATGGTTTTCTATTTTCGGTGAGACGTACGAGGAGACGTCTGTGGGAGACGCTCGAGAATGTGGAGTACTATTGTATTAGTACAGAGCATCGTTAGAATGGGTATACGTCGTGTATACGGATTTCGGATTGGTAATAGTGGCAAGGATGTACTGTTTTGAACCAATTGTGTATTTATTGATTCCGGGATATATTTTGGTATAAATATATCCAGGTTTTCCCGAACGGTGGTTCGAAGTTGGAGGGTCATGGGTTCATGACACTTTCCTTGTGAGGAAATGCGGTATTGATATATATACATATTGGGAATCTTTGAGAGATTCGATGAGTCGGTTCGTGTGATGTTGATGTTTGGATCACACCATTAGTCGTTGGTTCGTCAATCATCATTCTCCATTGGGTGAGAATAATTGAGGATTGACAGTTGTATACTGGCTTGTGGGTATGATTGGAGATACCCGAGCAAAGTGCATTGAGTATGCATGTGGTGATGGTGCTTAGGCATGTATGCTGGTGTGTGTATACAAATGCTAGCATTTTGGAACTTGTCGAGCATCGGATTAGTATGCTTGGATGGATGAACCTCTGGTGAGAGATTGTGGCACCTTGAGATTGGTAATCTCAACGACACGATGTATTCTGAAGAATGACTGTGTGATGCCCGGGAATTAATGATGTAAGTCCCAGTGTGGTAATGATCCTTAAGGGATTTTAGTTGTGGCAATTATGAATTAATTGCGGTATTGGGACTCCCGAGGTTTTTAAATCCGGTATTTGGGGTCGTTGGATCCAACGGTTGAGATTTTATTCTCATCGTGGTGTTAAACCTTGGAATTTGGTTTTTGGTGGTACCTGTGGTCTGGGATGCTTTATGTTGGGACTGGTAATGGAAATTGAGATTAATAGGTAATTATTGAACACATATGATTTTTAATGAGTCATGACGTAATTGTGGAGGACTCGGGATTTTTGAGCCTTGGTGCTATATATACCAAGTGGACTCGGTGTTCAATCATTTCACGAACTCTCTCCTCTCTCTCTCTCTCGTGCCCCCCTCTTCCCCAAACCCTTCTTTTCTCCCATGGAGGAAAATCGATGGAGGATCGACTTGGGAGCCGGATTTCTTGAAGATAAGTTTGTAATCTTCTTATCCTCACTTTTATCTTCGATTTGATAGTGATATGGTAGATTTTGGTTAGGATTTAGGTTGGATTTGGAATTTGGGAATTTTTGGTAAAAATCTTAAAGTTGGTTTTTTGTGTTTTTATTGGTTTTAATGGAGTAATTGAGGTGTTGATGGTGTAAGTGATGTTGGTTTTGAGTTTGGGTGTGAAAAACACCATTAAAGCTAACCGTAGGTCGCGATCGATCGCGGCTTGGTGCCGATCGATCGCGACGTTATGCTGGAAATTGGAGAAGATCTACAGTATCGACGATCGATCGCTAAGTCTCAGCGATCGATCGCGAGGGGTTTGGCGATCGATCGCGGATACTCACGATCGATCGCGTAAGTGTTCTGCCGGGCAGTGGGTCCGCATGATCGATCGCGACAAAGGCGGTGATCGATCGCGGCTCGAAGACATGAGTTTTTTTCAAAACTTTGTTAAAAGTTGGGATTTTGGTAGGGTTTAATTAGCCGATTTTCGGGACAATGTCAACATTCCAATGTGAATGCTACACTTTTAAAATGGAATGGTTGGAGGCAAACTTTTAATAAAAATGGAATATTTTGAGTAGTATGCATGCATCGCCGGGGTCTTTTAAAATGGTTAATCGTCATAGATTGACGATATTATTGGAGGTGGTGAACGTGCATGGGCACGTGGTTGCATGCTTGTAATTAATTGTGAATTATTTTATGTGTTAGCACATAATTCATCGGGTCGCGGGCCTAATGCAAGGTTTGATTCGGACTGCAGAATTATAAGGTACGTATATGTACGAGCATAGCCGTTTATATTATTGCAACTGTGAAACGCATGGTAGTTTGTAATTGCAACAAATGGATATGTATGGTGGAATATATGGTGCCGCTACGGAGCAAGCAACGGTTGAGATGGTGTAGCTATGGAGGGAACATCGGTTATGATGCCGCCACTATGGGTGTGCGAGGTAATGAAACTGTGGAATTAGTGGTTAGATATATGGAATATCTGTAATCATTATTAATGATTTGGTACATTGATTATGGTATTGGCAATTAGGGAACTGATTTAGTTAATCAATGAAATGATTAACTGGCTTTTGGGAATTTAATGGTTTCAGTTATTTTGAGAACAGGAACATCACAGGAATCCCAGGTGGTGACGATACTATACATGGAGTATCTTTTACATTACAGTTTTATATTCTGTAAATTATGTATTGTGATTATTGGATCTGTGGTATTAGTATGCTCACCCTGTGTGGGGACTGTCTTTGTTGGGGTAGGTTGAACAGGTACATCGGTAGCTCAGGAGTTGAGATCGAGCTATGGATTGGAGGTGCTTCCAGGACCGAAGTATCGGTGCCGGTATTGAGTAGAGGATCTTATACATTAAATACACATTCATTCATTGGGTGCTTGCATGTGAGCACGTTTATATGTGTATATGGGTTGTATAAAGGGCATGGCCTTTCTATTTTCATTCTTATGTTGCATGCAATTATTTAAGTAATTGCTAAATGAATTGAGATCATGTTAGTGTATTATTAGTGTGCATGTTATGCACGTGGACTAGGTTGGGGGGAATTATACATTACACGGTTTAATGTAAGAAATTTTATTATTAGTATATAATGCTATGGTAGCATGTTGATCTTTCCCCCTGATTATAGGATTGTATGCACTAAACACATGGGTTAATACACTAATAGCTGGTTAAGGGCACGGGGGTCCTTACAGATCGTGAGGTCCGGTTGACTTCCTCTGAGGAGGGATTGTCGTATTGGGGTCATGGTAATTCATTACTGGGTAATTCGATAGCATCTCTGTGTTAGGATTGTTGAATCCTAGGGTAAACGGAGGATGGTCAGGATTCGATTTGTTGGGTGTCGTTGTCGACACAGGTGACGAGAATGCAATCGATTTTTTTTCTTGCTTGTCCTCTATGGAAACTTGAGGCATTGTGGAGTCTCGATGGTGTGTGTGGGGTCCTCGTTACTTAATTCGTTATGTATCAGTTCCTTATACATATGTGAGTAGGAATTAAGTAAATCATACACTGTTTAAGAGTTGAGTTATATAGGTTGATACATTAGTTACAAAATCCTATCATAATATACATCATATGTACTGTAAAAACAACCTAGACTCGTACAACTCCTATGCAGTGGTTCAACTCGCAGCGGAATAAGACTCACAATTCCGTCCCCCCACGTCTATGAGTCCCTACAGAAACAATCACACAACATGAGTATAGATAAACAATCATCTCAGTGCGATATCAATAAAAACATAAACGATAAAGCACTATAAACATCAGTTGTGATTGTTCTGTATCATGCATTATCAAATGCAAATATGTCATGACATGTCTCATCCCTCATCCTGTTATAACCAGACCAATATGATATGCCTATCTCAGCTCAATATGTCAGTGGAACCTCCTCACATCTTCATATTAGCAGCACATATCATAGTACTGTCCTCACATGTTATAACAGCCAGAGCATATACCCAACCGGCGTATACCTCTCATGCCAAAGCATATGTAGCATACCTATCGTGGCAACAATCTCAGCCAAAGCATATGCCCCACACTGGCATATCTATCGTGGAAATGATATTAGCCAAAGCATATGCGAATCGTGGCATCCATCTCAACAATATAAACCTCGTGAATGCACATGCATATGATACCACTAATGCCAAAGCATATGTAGCATACCTATCGTGGCTACAATCTCAGCCAAAGCATATGCCCCACACTGGCATATCTATCGTGGCAATGATATTAGCCAAAGCATATGCGGCATATCTATCGTGGCATCCATCTCAACAATATAAACCTCGTGAATGCACATGCATATGATACCACTAATCATATGTTGTCATTCCCACATCATCATCACAATAATATCATATACTCTTACGTAAAAATGTACCTATTCTGCGGCACAAACGATATAAATCAGGCGTCAATGGCTAATTGTCTCGTTGTCCCGTCCCCTGTGATGATGCTACAACAATATGAACAATATAACATGTTACAATAGGCTTCAAATTCAAATTCTACAAAAATCTAACATTTTTCAAAATCTTAACCCTAGCGATCGATTGCCATTTTTCCCGATCGATCGCCAACATGTTTTGTTTCAGCGCGATCGATCGCCAAAGTGTTCTATTTCCTCGCGATCGATCGCCTGATTTTCACCGATCGATCGCCATATGTTTTCACCGCCTTATTTTTGCTCTGTTCTCGGCGATCGATCGCTATGGCGATCGATCGCCGATGTTCAGAAAATTTAGAACATGGCGATTTTGAGCTTATCTCCGTGGTATATCCCCTACAACTCGAATATTCACATTCAAACATGTTATTTGTATGATATCCCTTCAGTTAAACATGTTTCCATATCATTACAGCTCAATTCTTTGCTTGATAACAAGTCTCAATTCAAGTCATATAAGAATAGTAACAACATGCTTCAAGTTTCCATCAACTAAGCTCATATACATCATATGCTATGAAATTCTTACCAAGAAAGTATGAAGTCACTTCACTCAACTTCCTAGCTTCATCACCAAGTGAAATCCAAGCAAAAGATGCAAGAACAAGCAAGTGTTTGGAGAGGTGCTTGTGTAGAGAATTGTAGGTGAGAAATGGTGTACTATGTGATTACAAATCTGATTCTACCTTCATATAAGCTCCTCTAACATAAACTCAAATTTATATGAAATGCAACTCACATACACACCACATTCAAATTCAAATTCAAAACAAATCCCTTCAAATTCATTGCAATCTAAAACACATCCAACGATGTGATGTATTTCCATGTTAAGTCCATATAGCATATGTCTATGTTATGAACTCACCTTCTTTGATTGCTCACATATACATAGTCATGCTATTCCCTTTCAACTAAATTTCATTAATACATGGCTTTACTCCTGCTCGGTTCAACCCAAACCCGAGTCCACATCGTACTGTAATTAATCATAATTACACCATAATCATATCACACATGTATACATCATATCGAGGCATACATTTCTCCCATACTTATTGAATTTCGCCCTCGAAATTGCACATACATATAACATGAACATATACTCAATCCTACAATCCTACTGCAATAAGGTAAAAAACTTAATCACATATATGTAACATTGCAGTAAATACTCACCAACTGTATCATAAGAATGTAAATTCATACAAGAAAGTAACTCAGGATACTGTGTATCATATGCTGCTCCGTCTCCCACGTTGCCTCCTCGACACCCCATCGATCCCACTGTGTCTTTACCATGGGTATCACTTTATTACGCAACGTGCACTCAGCTCTATCCAGAATCTTTACTGGTCGTTCCACATAAGACGCGTTTGTATCCAACTGTACTTCAGATGGGTGCAATACATGACTCGGATCGTGTTCATATTTACTCAACATCGAAACATGAAATACATCATGGATGCTACTCAATGCTGGCGGTAGTGCCAATCGATATGCCAACGTACCAATGCGTTGCAACACCTCATAAGGACCAACATACCATGGAGACAACTTTCCACGCTTACCAATCGTACCACACCTTTAAAAGGTGAGATTTTCAAAAATACTCGATCACCAACTTGAAATTCAAGTGGTCTACGTCGCTTATTGGCATAAGCAGCTTGTCGATCCTGAGCAGCTTTTAATTTCAATCTGATCAGTTTCACTTTCTCCTCCACGTATCATATCTGGTCCATGTAGTGAAGACTGATCTATATCATCCCAATACAATGGCGATCTACATCGTCGCCCATAAAGTGCCTCAAATGGTGCCATCTGTATACTAGTTTGATAACTGTTATTGTACGAAAATTCCACTAATGGCAACGACTCTTGCCAAGAGTTATCAAACTCCAGTACACATGCCCGTAACATATCCTCAAGCGTCTGTATCGTACGTTCTGTCTGTCCATCTTTTTGAGGATGATACGCTGTACTCAATCGTACTTCCGTTCCCACTGCTGACTGTAATCCTTCCCAAAAATGAGAAGCAAATCTCGGATCTCTGTCCGATACAATGGATACTGGTATTCCATGTAGTCTCACTACATGTTGAATGTATAGCTGAGCCATCTCAAATAAGTGAATGTCATACTGTATGGTATGAAGTGAGCTACTTTTGTCAGTCTGTCAACGACTACCCAAATCGCATCAAAGCCAGAGGAAGTCCGTGGCAAATGGGTAACAAAATCATTGTAATGTGTTCCCATTTCCATTGAGAAATCTCCAAACTGCTCAATTCACCTCCTGGTCTTTGTCGTTCGTTTTTTACTTGTTGACAGATCAAACAACGTTTCACAAAGTTCAGCACATCCTGTTTCATGTGTTTCCACCAAAATTGAGTACGCAAATCTTTATACATTTTCTTTCCTCCAGGATGTATACTATATCGACTACAATGAGCACGTTGTAGTATTTCTTGACGTAGTCCTAATGCAGTAGGTACTACCCAACAGTTTCTATATTTCAAAGTTCCATCACTGGCGATTACAAATTGAGATGTTTGTCCTTGAAATAACATTTCTTTCCAGTGTTGTATTGTGTCGTTCTAATTTTCTCAAAGATATCGGGTTCAACCAACAATGTTGATACCCGTACTGGCACTATTTCTACATCAAATTAATAACCCAAAGTACAACAAGAAGTCATCAAGGCTGATAAATGCATCATATCATCAGCAGTATTGTGGACTTTGTGACTTAAGGCATCTGCTGTGAGATTAGCCTTTCCTGGATGATATTCGATCTCACAATCATAATCCTTTAAGAGATACATCCATCTCCTTTGCCTCATATTCAACCCTGCTTGAGTGAATAAAAACTTTAAACTTTTATGATCAGTATATATGGTAAAAGACATACCATATAAATAGTGTTGTCATATCTTCAATGCAAAGACAATGGCTGCCAACTCCAGATCATGCACTGGATATTTCATTTCATGTGGCTTCAGTTGTCTTGATGCATAAGCCACTACATGTTTATCTTGCATCAATACACAACCTAACCCAAGTAATGATGCATCGGTATAAAGAGCAAACCTGTCATGCTCTGATGGAATAATCGACACTGGAGCAGTAGTTAACCGATGTTTCAATTCCTAAAAACTATGCTCACATGCCTCTGACCATCTAAATGGTACTCCCTTCTGTGTCAGCAGTGTGAGTGTTTGGCAATGGCTGAAAACCCTTCCACAAACCGTCTATAGTATCCAGCCAAACCCAAGAAACTACGAATCTCTGGCACAGAAGTAGGTGCTGACCAATTCAACACCGCTTCTATCTTTCTCGGATCAACTGATATACCATCTTTAGAAATCACATGTCCCAAAAATCCTACACTGGTCAACCAAAACTCACACTTACTGAGTTTGGCATATAACTGATGTGTTCTTAATAACTGTAACACCAGATGCAAATGTTGGACATGCTCTTTTTCACTCCGATAATAGATCAAGATATCATCAATGAACACAATGACAAATTGATCAAGATACTCTTGGAAAACTCAATTCATCAAACTCATGAAGACAGATGTAGCATTCGTCACACCAAATGACATCACTAGGAACTCATAATGTCCATAGCGAGTTCTGAATGATGTCTTCTATACATCTCCTCCCTCACACGTATTTGATGATAACCAGATCTCAAATCAATCTTAGATTATATCATAGATCCCTGTAACTGATCAAACAAATCATCAATACGAGGAAGATGATATTTATTCTTTATAGTTACCTTGTTCAATTGTCTATAGTCAATGCACAGTCGCATTGAACCATCCTTCTTCTTGACAAACAATACCGGAGCACCCCAAGGCGATACACTAGGACGTATGTACCCCTTGTCCAATAAGTCTTGTAATTGAGTTTTCAACTCTCTTAATTCAGATGGTGCCATTCGATATGGTGCTTGTGAAATTGCAGAAGTACCAAGTACCAATTCAATACCAAATTCCACTTCTCTACTTGGAGGAAATCCAGGAATCTCATCTGGAAATACATCTGCATAGTCTGCAACCACTGGTATATCCTCTAATCTTCTTTCTACTTTCCTATCTGTTACATCACCAACATAAATCACATATCCCGTACGTCCACGTTCTAACAAACGGGACATTCGAAGAGCCGATATCAATGGAATCTTGGCACGTGATCCTTGTCCATAGAATATCCATTGATTTCCAGTATCAGACTGAAATCTCACTGTCTTCTGACAACAGTCTACAACAGTTTTATATTTGCTCAACACATCAATACCAAGAATAAAATCAAGATCCATCATATCTAGCACAATCAAATCGGTTTGTATCTCATACTCAGTATCAAACTGAATAACACAGTTAGACACATTCTGACAAGTCATCACAGTAGTTCCATGGGTGTCGAGACATACAGAGGCATCAATAGTGGAGACGAGCATATATGATACCGGTCAATAAAAGCTTGTGCAACAAATGAATGTGATGCACCAGTATCAATCAAAAGTAAAGCGGGATGAGTAAATAAATGACACTTACCTGCAATCACATCATCAGGAGCTGCCTCTGCTTGTTCCTTGTTCAGTGCATACACCTGAGCCTGAGGTGGTCCTGTTCTCTGTCCTCCACCAGTCCGTGGAACACCCTGTGGTCTCTGCTGCACTGTACTTTCTGACATATTCCATCTCATCTGTTGTCCTCCAAGTTGAAGACAATCTCTTATCATATGTCATGTCCTCCCACAGCGAAAACAAACTGGAGTATCAAGTTGTGGACAATCTCGTTTAAAATGTGGTCCTCCACACTTAAAACATTGTAACCCTCGACCACTACTACTACTGCTGCCTTGGGACTGTCCCTTGGTACCTCGTTCACCACCCTTCCGCATAGCAAACCGCTTTCCACTAAATCTAGAGGAAGATGCACCTCCTCGTGATGCTTAAACGGTTCTCCTCTAGGTCTCATGCTCCCTGATGTAGGTGGTTGGGATTGTCCTACATCTTTATACACTCCAACTGCAATCTCAGCCAATTCAGCTCTAGTCAACGCTTCTTCATATGATGTAGGGTTATTAGAAATCACCCTATCAAACAACTCAGGCCTCAAACCCATCACAAACTGTCTGATCTTTGCCTTTGTGTTTGCAGCGATATGCGGTACATACCGTAACAAGGAAGAATACTGCAAAGCATAATCAGACACTGTCATAACCCCCTGTTTCAGATTATTAAACTCATCTTCTTTCCTCTGTCTCGCAGCCACAGAGAAATAGTGTCCTTGAGCTCTCAGCACAATCAATGTGGCTTTCCACCACATCATTGCTTTCTTAGCCAACTGGAACTCAGCCAAACGTAGCCAGGCGGACTTGGCACACGGTGCTGACACAAAGATCTGTTCAACACGTTCCAATCATTCCTCTGCTTGTTCCCCTGATTCAGTACCCTCAAACTGAGGTGGTTGATATCTCAGAAACTGGGTCAATGTTAATTCTCCAGGTAACATTACCTGTTCAACTGGCCCTTGCCCAAGTGGTGGTGGTGGCACAGGCGCCAATCCAACACTAGCGTTGCCACTCATGGCATCCCCAACATCATCATGAGGTACTTTGTCTGCCATTACTGTAAATACAGGGTTACCAACAACAAACAACTATATAAAGCATGTCAGTATAACATCATATCATTACTCATAACATGCTTTCAAAGTATTAGGCAACTCCCTAATACCTTTCCTCTACACTTGTTCACCCCGTTTCTCGAACCACTGCTCTGATACCATTAATGTGGGGTCCTCGTTACTTAATTCATTATGTATCAGTTCCTTATACATATATGAGTAGGAATTAAGTAAATTATACACTGTTTAAGAGTTGAGTTATATAGGTTGATACACTAGTTACAAAATCCTATCCTAATATACATCATATGTATTGTAAAAACAACTTAGACTCGTACAACTCATATACAGTGGTTCAACATGCAGCGGAATAAGACTCACAATTCCGTCCTCCCACGTCTATGAATCCCTACAGAAACAATCACACAACATGAGTATAGATAAACAATCATCTCAGTGTGATATCAATAAAAACATAAACGTTAAAGCACTATAAACATCAGTTGTGATTGTTCTGTATCATGCATATCAAATGCAAATATGTCATGACATGTCTCATCCTTCATCCTATTATAACCAGACCAATATGATATGCCTATCTCAGCTCAATATGTCAGTGGAACCTCCTCACATCTTCATATTAGCAGCACATATCATAGTACCGTCCTCACATGTTATAACAGCCAGAGCATATACCCAACCGACGTATACCTCTCATGCCAAAGCATATGTAGCATACCTATCATGTCATCAATCCCAGCCAAAGCATATGCCCCACACTGGCATATCTATTGGGCAATTATATTAGCCAAAGCATATGCAACATATCTATCTTGGCATCCATCTCAACAATATAAACCTCGTGAATGCTCATGCATATGATACCACTAATCATATGTTATCATGCCCACATCATCATCACAATAATATCATATACTCGTACGTCAAAATGTACCTGTTCTGTGACACAAACGATATAAATCAGGCGTCAATGGCTAATTGCCTCGTTGCCCCGTCCCCTGTGATGATGCTACAATAATATGAATAATATAACATGCTACAATAGGATTCAAATTCAAATTCTACAAAATCTAACATTTTTCAAAATCTTAACCCTGGCGATCGATCGCCATTTTTCCCGATCGATCGCCAACATGTTCTGTTTCAGCGCGATCGATCGCCAAAGTGTTCTGTTTCCTCGCGATCGATCGCCTGATTTTCACCGATCGATCGCCATATGTTTTCACCGCCTTATTTTTGCTCTGTTCTTGGCGATAGATCGCCATAGGGCTCGCGATCGATCGCCGATGTTCAAAAAATTCAGAACATGACGATTTTGAGCTTATCTCCATGGTGTATCTCCTACAACTCAAAAATTCACATTCAAACATGTTATTTGTATGATATCCCTTAAGTTAAACACGTTTCCATATCATTACAACTCAATTTTTTGCATGATAACAAGTCTCAAGTCATATAAGAATAGTAACCACATGCTTAAAGTTTCCATCAACTAAGCCCATATACATCATATGCTATGAAATTCTTACCAATAAAGTATGAAGTCACTTCACTCAACTTCCTAGCTTGATTACCAAGTGAAATCCAACCAAAAGATGCAAGAACAAGCAAGGGTTTGGAGAGGTGCTTGTGTAGAGAACTGTAGGTGAGAAATGGTGTACTATGTGATTACAAATCTGATTCTACCTTCATATAAGCTCCTCTAACATAAACTCAAATTTATATGAAATGCAACTCACATACACACCACATTCAAATTCAAATTCAAATGCAAATCCCTTCAAATTCATGGCAATCTAAGACACATCCAACTATGTGATGTATTTCCATGTTAAGTCCATATAGCATATGTCTATGTTATGAACTCACCTTCTTTGATTGTTCACATATACATAGTCATGTTATTCGTTTTCAACTAAATTTCATTCATACATGCCTTTACTCCTGCTCGGTTCAACCCGAACCTGAGTCCACATCGTACTGTAATTAATCATAATTACACCATAATCATATCACACATGTATACATCATATCGAGGCATTACAGTGTGTTTGGACCAAGATATGATTTCTTGGAACACACAGATGTTGATATCTGTGGAGATGTGTTTTGTGTTGATCGGTGGCTGTGAGTTGCCCGATCCGAGCTGCAAAGTGGTGCAACTACTCCTTTGATGGAGATGGATTTGGAGAGCGGAAACCGGGTTTAGTGTGTGTATACTGTTGTATACTAGTGGTTTCCTTCGTAGTGATGTGTGTTGGACATCGTAGACTAAGCGGTGGAGATATCATGGAAGTGATATCTACGTTGGAATCAGGGATGATTCGAGTAGCTAGCAGTTATGGTTGACTGACTACTTTTGGGTGGTTAGCATCGAGGCATGCTGACGTCCTTTTGAGATTGTGATGGTTTGGGAGGTTTACTTCATTCCAGAGATTGGTACGA
This sequence comes from Haberlea rhodopensis, assembly GCA_907163345.1. Classification (NCBI taxonomy): domain Eukaryota; kingdom Viridiplantae; phylum Streptophyta; class Magnoliopsida; order Lamiales; family Gesneriaceae; genus Haberlea; species Haberlea rhodopensis. Next base: position 28,335,210 of record CAJQUN010000001.1, read on the forward strand.
GGTCGGTGTCCTTGTAGTTGGTGTGTCGTTCATGATGCGTTCATGATTCGACGATGTGGATCCGATTGGATTGTGTGGTCTCGGCGATACGTGGTACGCCCACACAAATTTCACGGACGAAATTTTATTGGTGGGGGATAATTGTGATGCCTGGGAATTAATGGTGTAAATCACGTTGTGGTAATGATCCTAAATGGATTTTAATTATGGTAATTATGAATTAATTACGGTGTTGGGACTCCCGATGATTTTAAATCCGGTGTTTGGGGTCGTTGATCCAAGGGTTGAGATTGTATTCTCATCATGGTGATAAACCTTGGAATTGTGTTTTTTATGGAATCTGGGGTCTTTGGTTTTTGAGTTGGGGCTGGTAATAGAATTTTGAGATTGAGATGTAATTATTGAACACATATGATTTTTAATGAGTCATGATTTAATTGTGGGGGACTCGGGATTTTGGAGCCTTGGTCCAATATATACCAAGTGGACTCGGTGTTCAATGAATTGGCGTTTCATTCTCTCTCTCTCACTCACGTTTCATCTCCCCCCCAACCCTTTTCCCCTCTCTTTTCACCTTGGAGCAAAATCGAGCATGGCTCGATCTCGGAGCGAGGTTTCTTGAAGATAATTTGGTATTCTTCTTCCCATCGCATTTATCTTCGATTTGATAGTAGTATTGTGTTGTTTGGTTAAGTATAAGGTTGGGTTTGAGTTTTTGAAATTTAAAGATTTTTGGGTTGGAATGTTTAAGGAGTTTTATGGTGTTTATGTTGAGGAATAATTGTATAATGGGTGTTGAGATTGTTTTCTGGGAGTTTTAAACTCAAAAACGCCATTTTTTGGTCATTTCAGCACTCGCTGATCAATCAGCGAAGGGTAGGGGTGCTTAACGGGCCGGGTCAATCCGGACCCGGCCCAAAACCGGACCGGTTAGTCCGGTCCGGAACCAGAACCGGTTTGATACCAGATCGGATCGGTTCTACCGTTCCGGATCCGGTATCTTACCGGTTCCGGACCAAACGGATCTAGTTCCGGATTGAACCGGATCCGGATCTGTTTTTTTTAAAAAAAAAATTTCGATAAATCCCTTCGTTTGTTTTTTTTTTTTTAAAAAAAAGAAAGAAAAATCCGGTTCCGGGTTGGAACCGGTCCAACCCGGAACCGGATTGATCCGGTTCCTTTCGGTCAGGTTCCGGGATTATCGGATCCGAAACCGGCCAGTTTCGGACCGGACCGATCCGTTAAGCACCCCTAGCGAAGGGCCATCGATCGATTGCATGATGTTAACAAAATTTGACGACAATGAGCAGTACGCTTGATCGATCGAGCAAAGTTGCCGATCAATCGAGAAGGTCGGTCGATCGATCGAGAAATTTGCTCGATCGAGAAATCTGCTCGATCGATCGAGCAAGGAAGAATTTTGGGCATCTTTTCACTGGAGCTCTCGATCGATCGAGCATAAATGGTCGATCGATCGAGAGGCCCTGTTTTGTGAAAAATATTGTGTCGTTATGGAATCGATGCATGCTTCGCCATGGGTCTTTTAAAATGGTTAATCGCATGGATTGACAATATAATTGAATGTTGTGAACGTGCTTGTGCACGTGGTTGCATGCTCGTAATTAATTATGAGTTATTAACTGTATTTAGCATTTAATTCACGGGATCTCGAGGGAAAGGCAGGATTGGCTCTAGCTATTGAATCATAAGGTATGTATAACGTACGAGCATAACCTTATATCTTATCACAATTGTTGAATGCATGATATATTGTAATTGCAATAAGTGGGTATGTATTGTGAAATATATGGTGCCGCTATGGAGCGAGCAACGGTTGAGATGTTGTCGCTATGGAGCGAACATCGATTATGAATACCGCTGCTACTGAGCAAGCGATGAAATGGTATTGTGGAACTATTGTTTAGATACGTGTGATATCTATAAACATTTGTAAATGATTGGATTTTACTATGAAATTTGGCAATTAGTGAACGGATTTAGTTAATCAATGAAATGATTAACTGGCTTTTGGAAATTTGATGGTTTCGGTTATTTTGAGAATAGGAACAACACAGAGGATCCCGTATGAGGATGATATCATCTAGGAAGTATCTTTTAAAATTCATGGCTTTACATTCTATAAATTATGAACTGCGATATTGTGATTATTGGAATGATGGTATTGGTATGCTCACATTGTGTGGGGGCTGTCTCTGTTGGGGCAGGTGAAACAGGTACAGCGGTAGCTCCGGAGTTGAGATCGAGCTATGGATTGGAGGTACTTCCCGGATCGAGGTACCGGTGCCGGTATTGAGTAGGGTATTTTATATATTAGATACACATACACTCATTCGATGCTCGCATGTGAGTACTACTATATGTGTATATTGTTTGTATAAATAGGCAAGAGCTTTTCTCTTTTCATTCACGTGTTGCATGCAATTAATTAAGGCATTGCAAAATGTTGTGAACATGTTAGTGTATTATAAGGGTGCATGATATGTAAGTGGACTTGGTTGAGGAAAATTGGACATTACATGGAATAATGCAAGAAATTTTATTGTTGGTATATTATGCATTTGGTAGCATGTGTTTTTTCCCCCTGATTTCATGATTGTATGCATTAAATGCATGGGTTAATATACTAATAGCGGGTTAAGGGCACGGGGTCCTTACAACCAGTCCCAACATATCTCCACCTTGGTACTGTTTATCCTTGCTCACTCCCTCTTGACTATTGGTTGCTTCATTTTCACTCGAGCAATGGTTCTGTAATTCTTACCAAATCTAAGCAATCTTAAACTTGGATACTGGTAAGCTCTTTATTAAGAAATCTGCTGGGTTTTTCTCAGTAGCACCGCTTAGGATACCACTTTAAGATTTATTCTAATATGGTAAATAATACCTAAAATATAGACTCAGTAAAATTTACAACTTTGGGGCCCCTTCTCTATAAAATTTTTTATATGGATAATTACACTTCTATTCATTCAGAAAATTCTTGTTTTATGAAAATGACCCTTGTGTAGCCCTTATATCTGCAACAATTTTTCCGACGTGTTTTTCTAATCTCTATGTTTAATTTTTTAACTTATGATTATTCCTTCAGTACAATTTTCTATTTTATAACCAAACTAACATCATAGACTTACATTTCTGCGTAGGATCGTAAACAATGATTTCTTGAGATACAATATGCTAGCTAGGGACTTCTTGAGATATAAACTCTCAGGTTTACCCCAAACCGACATGGCAGACTCCTCCTCTACAACTTCCCGTAGAACTTCATCCCCCAGGCTTAGTAGGATTGCACTGTGTGCCTTTGAGTCAAGTTCTATTGCTTTCTTTGACCCTGTGATGGCTTTGAAGGCTTCCTTGTTAATCGCTTCTGCAAGACCATTGTGAACGAGAAGAGCCTTCATCTTTATCCTCCAAATGCTGAAATCATTCATGCCCGAAAACTTTTCAAGATCGAATTTTGTAGCTGCAATTCTTGAAAATGAACATGGCCCTTGATACTTGTAGTGAATTACAATTCAATTTCCTCCAAGAATTATCTTCAAGAATGTATTTGTACCAGAAACTTTATTCTTCGATAATGAACCAATTCAACTCTTGCATTTGTTATTCCGATTCATGAATTCAGTAAGATTCAATGAGGCAAGTGCGATCCATCAATTATAATGTGAAATCAAAATCAATATGAAAAGTAAACTGGAACACCGAGATTTAACGTGGTTCGTTCCCAACGTCGACCTACTCCACGGAAACAACCAACAATCAAGAGCTTTCACTATGAGCAAAAAGTTGGATGTGTACACAAAGAGTTCTATCTGAATACGATAAGATACATTTATACACATTGTATACAAGCAAAAGCCTAACTGTTTTTTCTATAAAAGAAAAAGAGCCTAACTGTTAGTTAACCGACTAACTGCCACAAGTTCCTTCTCGATCCTTCCTTTCTTATCTTGACTTCTCTTTACGTCCAGGCACTTCCCGTAATCCAGTAATCCCAAGCTTCCTCGCGTAGTTGATATTTTGTACTTGATCCAGTTTGCATTGCTTTATACCAATAAATAAAACCAATTCCAACATTTAGTTTTGGTGGTCATATTTTGTTAGATTGATGGCATGATCGGCCCCGGACAAGTCACCAATATTTGGCCCCACATCAGCAATATCTGATATCATGTCAACAATGCTAGCTGTCATGTCAATACTCCGATGAAAAAAGCAAAAAAAAGTCAAATTTATTAGATTAAAACCAAATTTTAACTACTTTTATGACCAAAAACTAAAACCGATGAACTTACAAGATAATTTTGTTAATCTTACGAGTAACTGATATCAACCCCTTAACTTTAACTCTCATTAAAGGATGTACTTATCTTCCAAGAAATTAGTAGTAATACATGAAATCACCCTTGTCAATTGATAGGACAATAAGACAAAATAAAGTGTAATAATTTATGTAGTGGAAATGATACGAACTTGTAATATGTCGACACACATATATACGGAGGAAGATTAACGTATTACTTTTGTTGCAAACTAATGAATTTCCCATTATACCCTTTCGCAAATTTTTTGTGCCTTCTGTGGCCTACTGATACGTGCATAATTCAAGTGGTGCAAAAAGAACACACCGCTCAGGATTTTTCCCTATAAATTCACATCCATCTTTCTACATATCCTTCGTTCAGTACCTTCTAAACTCTAATTCTATCCCTCTCAACATCAAGCTATCCAGATTTTTTTAATACAATCAACTCTGAAAACATATTCTTGTACGTCTTCACCATGTCAACCATAGTGTACCCGAATCTTGTCTCATGTTTTGAGTCTCAATTCAAGGAAACAACCACAACCGTCAAGCTCAAATTCGAGGCGCCGACGCCGACTCCGCCGGCTGATGCAAACTTCACAGATATGAACACAAGTGTTGGATATGGCAACTGGGGTTTGTTTCAAATAAACCCTAAAGAACCTGTCGAAAAAAGCTTCTATACTCAGTACACGTCATCATTTTCAAGACTCAGCGCGAAATCGTTGGAATTATGTACCGAAAATTTGGGAAGTGAATCGGGTAGTGATGTCATCACTGACAGCAGTGGAGACGTCAGCATTTTCTCCAGCTCTTCTTCATTGTGTACCTCAAATTTGAAAGAAAATTCATCGTCCTACTTGAGGGTTGAACTCGAAAAGCATAAACAGGTAGGGGAATCATCAAAAAACCCACGTCAGGCGGAGAGAATAACTACCAATAAATCAAAGAACTTCCCTCCGTCTCTGACCACAATGAGCGGGCCGAGCTCTCTGCAAATGCGCCGCCGTAGGGAAGACGGAAGGCTGGTTATCGACGCGGTGGAAGCACCTCTTAGAAATTCATCTCTGAAAGCCGAGAGAAGTGACGGCAGACTCAGACTCTATTTCCAGACTGGCTCGGACTCCGCGATCACCACCACCTCCGCCGTCGAAGAAGAAGAAAGTGAAAATGATTGCGGCGCTGATCCAGAGGAAATCAAGGAATTTCGGAGTGAAATGGAGTCAGGAATGGAAGAATTTGAAGGCGAACTGAATTATGAAATGGGATTCGAGAAATTTCAAAGGTTGAGTAGGTGCAAGAAAGTTGGGGCATGGAAGCAAAGGATTGTGCAGTGTTTGGAGCCTGCTTATTGTGTGGCCACTTAATATATATATATATATATATATATTCTGGAATTATTGCTTGTATTTTATTATTTGAAATTCTGCTATTTATCTTCTCTGCATCAATTTGGGTATTTTAGGGTTTTATTTTTCATGGGATTGAACTTATGAGGTGTGAATCTTTTGGAAGTTAGAGTATGTATTTTTGAACATGGGATTGCATGTTTTTACCACCTCGGAACTTGGGATCTTCCCATGATGTAATACAAACCTGGATGTAATGTAACGGTACTTATGCACCATATGGTTCATTATCTTTTCGCCTTATAATTATAAGATTGGTAAATTGTACACATGAATTTGGTGAAAACTTTAACTCAAGCAAATAACTTCTATATGAGCCTCCTACCTTAACCAACCCGATGATAAATACTCATGTTCTCCTTTGGCATGACTCGAGTTCGAGTCCGGATATTGACCACAAAAATTTGAAAAATCCCCTTAAAAGAATCACTTCATCTATGTTGTTTCTACTTAAATTTAGAAAAGCAAAAAATAAAAATTAAGCAAAAACAATTAAATTTTTTTTTTTAAAAAAAAGTTCAATGAACTTCAATTTATTATAAAATTACATCTCATATAAGCTAAAGTTTAGTGAACTTCAATTTATTATAAAGTTACATCTCATATAAGCTAAAGCAGCAAAAACATCCTATTATTTATTTCTCTACTGCGGTTTTCACCTACTCTTTGAGGGAAGCAATAACAAAACCAGGGAAATCAATCCCCAAAAATCTATTTTTTTATTCGAAAAGCAGATAAATATTTTTGAGGAGCAATTCAAAATACTCGTTCATATGCTCATCACATTAAAGCCCATAAACTACAAATCATGTCCCATAAACACATCAAAACCTAATTATTATTTAATCATGAGAATTTATCTTATATAGTTAATTCATGAAATATCTTTTCAAAGAGTATTTACAGACTCGGTCCTTAATTAGATTAGTTTTTTTTATTGAAACATTACATTAAAAAAAAAACCATATTTCACTAAATTACAATAAAGCATCGACCAATGGCTTAAGTATTCACAGTTAAGAGGGCTCGTTGATTGTGAAAAGTGAGTAGCTTCGTAAGGAAGGAACTCGAATTTTTTTCCTTTTTAAAAAGATAAATTAAAAATTGACCTAAATAATTAGACGTTTATGAAACTGTAGAACCGCATTTGGATAAAGCGACTTTCATTTAAACCAAAAATATAAATGTAAATTTTTTATTTAAATGTAAAAATATAAAAGCAGTGTCATCGTATATAAAGACATGGTGCAAGACACACTATCACCATTATACAACAACGACTAATTTTTTAATCTCAATAAATTAGGGTAGGCTACTTAAACCATAAAAGAAATCAAGTCGGATCATGCGCATGCGTCACTCTTCTTAAGAGCTTATTTCAGTCAGAATATTCTCATTGATCCCTTTCAACTTCAAATCTTTGTATATAACTTCGAGTCGTATCTTCTTCGGTCGTCCAATTGCTCTTGTGAAATCGTCGAAATTCATGGACTCTACTCGCTGAACATGTGAACTACTGGGCCTACGTCATGCATGACCAAACCGGCGTAAACGACTTTCTTGTATCTTATCTTTAATACAAGTCAGCCTATCTTATCTTCTATACAAGACACGCATACTCCAACTCGAATATCTTCAATTAAGGTTAAAGTATATTCGGGCATTGTGCTTTTTAAAAATTAGGGACTGTAATTCATGGACGGGTGTCCGTCTATAGGGGGTACAACTGTTTTCCCTATTAATAACTTAAATATGATTTTTTACCTCTAATTTGAACAACGGATGGCGCATGTAAAATAGTTGCATTATGAACTTTCCCCTCTAGTTTGTGGAAATATTACAACTATCTCCTTATGATTGACATAAAAAATATATAGCACGGGGAAATATACATTATCTTTTTAAATTTATTGAGAAATTCATATTTTTTTCAAACTAAAAGAGGTCTATATGTAATTGAATCTTAAAATTATTGAAAAAATTACGATTGTGGTCTCTAGTTGTTAATTTTTAAAATAGTTATTGCTAATTATATAACTAAAATTTTGTAACAGATGAGAATAATTAAGTTTAAAACGTTCGATAACTTGATCTCTTTTAAAAAATCAATCTAACCATAATATTATATGTCACAGATACTTAAAATTAAATATTTTTGACAAGCAACCCAACCACGACACTGGATTCTATAAATTTCTTGATTAGCTATTAAATCCAAATTTCACATTTTAAATTACTTTATTTTAAAATAATAAAATTCTCTTTGTATTTAGTATATACTTTTATGAAATACTGTATATTTTTCAAAACAAAAGTAAGTTCTCTGTTTATAATACATATAGTAATTAATCGGAAACTTAGGATTGGACTTGCTGTGAAGCAAATCAAAAGTGTAATAAATTAAATTTGATCACAACATTCACTCACCAACACAATTTATCGGCATATAATATCTAACTATACGTTTTGACCAATAGATAATTTGTTCATCAAAATACTTTAAGTGCTTGAAATACATATACATTTGAAATTTTATGTACAAATTATTCGAGAATTACATTTGATGGAAATGGTATACCCAACAATTCTTATGTATGTGTTCTGAGATGTGCACAATCTATGGCCTAACAATTCTGACTCATCGACACCCACGTGGTGCATCCGCTCATATCCACATGTCGCTTAGTACGAGGCTTTGCACTGTCACTATAAGAAAATAAACTTGCACATCTACAACCAGCAATAGCTTTTAGCAAAATAATATGTGTTGAAGTGGTATGTGCAACGCACCGAGTCGCACAGGAACTAATTTCTTGGGTGGATTGTTGGAGGAAGTGGTGTACCCATCAATTTCCTGTGTGCTCAGAGAGATGTATTGTCTATGATCTAACAAATCTAATATATCAGCACCCATATGGTGCAGCCCTTCATGTCAACATTCAGTACGAGACTTTGCGATGTCACTATAATGAAATAAAGTTATGTCTCTACTACCAGGTATAGCTTTTAGCAAACTGATGAGCATATATGGATTTAACTGCAGCAGACAAATCGAATTGTTTAACGATTTTTCGAGTGGCTCCAATAGTACTTGATTTGCATTCAAATTATCGAGCTCGAATCTAGTTTGAAAATTCTCTTATAGTTTTCAATTGCATGCCACTCGTGAAGTTTCATATTTTTACCAATATATTTAAAATTACACGACTCAAAAACAAACTCAAGCATTTGTTTAATAGAGTTTGATAATTAGGTTGAAGCCGAATAAATTGAATTGGAATTCGAACCTAAAGTCCTTTGTTCCTTTCGATTAATGTGGTCCACTGGGACTGGGAGTGTAAATATAGAAGGCCCCCACTCCTTTCTTGGTAGCCATGGGACTAGGGTTCAACACGTATTATCATGTACGGATAAAGTTCAACATGCAAAATCCTTTCATGCAAGATTTTGTAGGGTTCAGACAAATACAATTCTCCGAGAGATGGATTCCATAATCATGGGCGAATTTACGTTGATAAGACGGGCACAGTTGCTCCTTTCGAAGATTTTTATTATTCTTATTATTATTTATTTTTAATATATATATATATATTATACTATACTCGTCATATTTAAAAATCCTAAAATTTTGTTCTTCGATAAAAATCTTATAATCTTACCTAGGAGTGTAAACAAATCGAAGCGAGCCATGCAGAAAATTTTAAGGTTCGAATTCTGCTCGAAAGAGTTATATTCGAGCTCGAGTTCGATTCGAAGTTCGAATAATTTCAAAAATTTGGCTCGAGCTCGGCTCGAATCAAAGTTCGAGTTCGAGTTCGGCTCGAAAATGTTCGAACATGTTTGCTAGCTATTCGAATTATTGCTCGAAACTAAATATCCGAAAGGTTCAAAATATATTTATTTAATATATAATTATATTATATTAATAAAATATTAAAGTTCGCGAGCGGCTCGCGAACTATCGAACAAAGTCATTTGGGCTCGAGTTCGGCTCGAAAAAATGTTCGAATATGTTCAAGTTCGGCTCGAATTCGAGAATTTCGAATTCGAATCAAATATTTATCGAGCCGGCTCGCTCGTGAATTCAATTCGTTTACAACCCTAATCTTACCTCCTCATTATAAAAGCCAGATTCATACAGGTCCATAATCCATTATGATGTCTTCAAAATATCATTTCAAACTTTAATATTATTCAAAAATTCAAAAACAAATAAACTTTAAAAGTTTGGTCAAATTCGGTTGGTAATAGCAGCTTCAGCCTAATATTAAAATTGGGACGACAGGGATATATCATTGTCTCCGATATTTCATCCTAAATTTTAAAATTTAACTTGCTAAAAACACTGCTCATAACCTAATTCATTTAAGTGTGCTTATTTTCAATTAATTTAATGTAATTATATTAAACTCTTGTGTTGTAATGTAACAATTGTCCTAAAGTTTAGAATGATCTAAACTTGACGCTTGTGTTATTATACGATTTAAAAGATTTGTGTAGCACTATTAACATTAGCTATTGTTTTTTGTTAAAACAGCAAACATACGGTCCTACATCTTTATACGAATTTTATTCTTTTAGTTGAATTTATTAACTTTTAGAATACTTGAAAAAAATATTTGCCAAAATAATGATACTTTTAATTAAGTTTACGATATTTTTTAGTGAAAACGCTTATCGTATTTGAAAATATAACACCCATGGATAAATTGGGACAAAAAATTATTGTAATATTTTTGATAATTATTAATAAAAGTTTGATTTTATGGAATTTTTTGGTTTTTAAAGATTTTGAAGTTGGGGTTTATTATAATTTTGTCATTTTCTTATTTAAGAGCTACTGGCTCCCCTTGCTAGAAATTCGACCCTAACCCTAAGGTCAGATCAATGGTTGTGATTCATTTTGGTGTGCGGGACCATAAATAAACCATCGACCCTACAGCGAGGGTCCGAATCGCCCCACTTGCTAGGGTATCATTCTTGCTGGCCACTGGTTTTCTTGGTATAATTTTGAATTGGAAACGAGGGCTTCTTTATGATGATATTAGGATCTTATGAATTGACAAGCATTAGGGTCGGCTGGGGATTTTTGGACCTGCAAGAAAGATTATACTTTATTGCATATAATTCTTTGCAGAAATACTCTGAAAACAAAATCTTTGCCCAACTCAAAGAAAATATACGCACAATGAAAACTGAATATAAGTAAACAAATTAAAATGCAGAAGCTTCCATGTCATATATTTCAAACATGATCATAACATATACTACCGGGAGAATTAAATAATATCCTGTGATTTAATTCAAGGGTCATGGAGAGGGCAACAGTGAATCCAAGAATTTTAGGGAAAATGCGGCTGTCATCCCGTAGAATAGATTTATTATGACTTCTGACATTTAGTTTGAACAATAATTGATGGATCTCATATAGAATATATGCATCAAGAATTTCTCATCTAGTTTGTAACGGATGAAGAAAAAATTATAGATATATCCTCTATGATTTGACATAAAAATATATAGCAGGGGATGTATAACTTATTTTTTTAAAACTAGAGGGAAACATTCGTAATTGTTCAAATTAGAGGAAGTATAAATGTAACTCACCCAGGATTGTAGGAGGATGGGAATTACTAGTTTCTAAAAACCTGTACATAACATTTTATATTTTTTGTTTAGAATACTAACTACACCCTTTTTGTATCATTTAAACAACGAATGTCTTTTTTTTTTTTTTGTTATCCAAAAAAGGATATAATCAATACATGCAAAATGAGGAAGGAACGAGAGAGACAACCCAAGGATGAAAAATTATTGCGATGGGTTCCTTTTCCAACCTTTATGAAATAAATGGAAGAAATATTTCGTGTAAATTATCTATTAGTTGGTTTCATCACTTATGTCCACCAGATTGCCATTACTTTTCCATTTGATTCAATAATACGTATGCATGGGTCAAGTCAAGATAAACATGCACAAATTGCTGTCTTAAGGCCACTGGCTGACACACGCATCGCCAAGGGGGGAAAGCCCCTCCCCCGCCCCAAAAAAAACTTTTTTATTTTTTAAAAAATTGCAAAATTATCTTAAAAAATGTAATTTGCCCCTTCAAAATTATATTTTGCACTCTCTTAAATTATATTTTGACCTTTAAGATTTATTTTAGCCTAAAAGTTTATTTTAAATTTTTTTTGCCCCTCTTCCTAAATTTTTTGATTTTTTGCGTCCGCCACTGTTTAAGGCACCCTTTAATTGGACAATTCTTTGATAATGACAAAAGAAAATGACTCCTCAATCGTTGGTGGATTTGAAATAGATTTGAGGAATATATGCTTTTTATGAAGAATATATTCTTGAAAAAAGGGATCAAAAAATTTAAAGTATTTGCTCTTACAACTTTGTTGGGTGCAATAATTGTCACAACTAGAATCAAAATGTGGCACTTGGATTATTGTATGGTTTAAAAAATTAGTGTTGCATTGTTATCACCAGTTATACATTTTGGTAAAACCACAAGCGTTTGATAATATAAATGATATCAGAGCCAATGGCACGTGTTCGATTATCATGGATGATGAGGAGTGTAATATCTATGAGAGATTATTTGAGTGCAATAATTGTCCCTACTAGGATAACAATTGAAATTTGATGTTTCGACTACTGTATGATTTTAAAGTTTGAAGTTACAACGTTACCACCACTCAATCATATAAACATGTATATTTATTTTTAAATTAAGTTGTATAGTTTTATATAAGTATCACTATCACACCATTTCAATATACACCGATTTTTTCATGTTGTAGACTACTAGATGTGTAAACTTAATTATGGGATGAAATAAGCCCCTTCAGAACAGGAGGATCTTGGCTACCCTATGGGGTACATTCACCATATATTGGGGATATTCTCTATTGGGATATCCCAAATGCATTGTTAGATCTACCCCATGAGGTAGTGCTCAATGGGTAGCCAAGACAAAAGTCTTCAGAACATTGGATCGAACCAACCCTTATATTTCGTAGACTATGAGGACTATTGACATATAGGGTGATTTACATCAGGTAGCATAGTTTGTCTCGCATACAATTAGTCTTCGTAAAAATTCAAAGAAGTATAGATTGAAACTAACAAATTCCTTTGACTAGCCAACAAATCACTAAACAAATCATGTTTTTAGATTGCATTGTAGAATTTTGAAGGATTTGGCCATCATTTTTAATGAAATGAGTCGCCCAAAGTTTCATGATCATGTATAGTAATCGGGAAACAATAGGTTTAACACTTCACGGCAGCATGTTCCTACCACGCCTGCAATATTTAGAGTCATACCTGCCAACATAATGATTCCTTGAATCTTAAATGGAAATAGAATCCCTTGAGAAATTGAGGAATTGGTTCTCTAACGAAATCATACTTAAGAATTGACATCTAGGAAAATAACTAATTCACCCTCTAACTGTGTGTTTGCAAATATTTTTCATAAGTGCTTATTTGCTTTTCAGACAGAAAAAACAGATTTTGGATTTTTTAGTTTTCTTGGTTCTATTATTGTTTATCTAAAAAGGGTAGATAAAAGTAGAAGCAGAGAACCGAATCATTACATGCTTACATACACGGACATATGTATGGGCATGGGGGGCAAGTTAATTCACCCTCTAACTGTGTGTTTGCAAATGCTTCTCATAAGTGCTTATCTGCTTTTGCTTTTCAGACAAAAAAACAGATTTTGGATTTTTAATTTTCTTGGTTATGTTATTGTTTCTCTAAAAAGAGTAGATAAAAGTAGAAGCAGAGAACCAAGTCATTACATGCTTACATACGCGGACATATGTATGGGCATGGGGGGCAAGTACTTGCTAAAAAAAATTATTATCTAAAAAAATTACATTTTACCTTCTAAAAATCACATTTCAAAAATTACTTTTGACCCCACTTAGATTATATTTTGACCCCAAAAAAATTTTTTGGCCTCCATTTTTATGTTAATATTTTTTTGCCCCCTTCCCCAAAATCCTGCGCCAACCCCTAAATGCTTCTGGATGCTTTAAGTTCAGCAGTGTCAATTTTATAATTAATTGAAGTTCATTAAGCTACTTTTTTATTTTAATACTGAGCACTCAATGTTTTCGGTTAAAATCATTTTTTTTTCTATTAAGCAAAAACAACATAAAAATATTTTGAGTAAGTAATTACAAACACATCCTAAGTTTTCTTATTTTGGATTTTGGTCCTGCAATTATTATTTTTTGCTTTTAGTTTCCTATTTCATCGAAGTGCCGAAGTGCAACTTAAAAATGCTAATGTGTTGGTTTCATATCAGCACTCCTACGAAATAGGATGAAGATCTAATTTTGACTACTAAGCTAATTAAACCAAAATAGGTCAAATTATTGGATATGTCAACTGTTTTGACAGATATATAATTTTAATTGAACAATTTAATTTATAAGAAAAACTATGTTCATTTTCAAAATATGTCTATAAAAACTCTAAATCTGCTTTTTGTTTGAGGTGTGTGAGTGTGATTGTTCATCTTTCAAGCTCGTCTCTGTTATAATGCATGCAAATGCCAGTACAAGCGTTATTGTATACACATACAAATGTGTAATGTGTTTTCGTGTGTTTATGCAAAGGGTTTACTTCATTAAATTTCATACATGATGCTTTTTTTGTGATCATAATTCATAATATATTTTTAGAACACTGTCTAGTCAAGGGTTTTATCGGATCCTTATGTTTGCTTTTTTTTTTTTCGAAAATAGAGAGAAAATTTGATGTTATCCAAGGACATTCCCCTGATGAGATATAACAACTAATGATATATAATTGATTTCCATACGGAACATTCTTCATTAATACATCAACGGTGATGGTACTGTCCTTAGGAAAAGTATCAAATTAACCAAAATGGCGATAACATGTGACGTATAAAAGAGGTATTAGCACATTATAAGGGCAAATTGCATGTATCATCCCTCGTGAAAATATCGAAAAAGTATACAACCCCTTATGTAAAATCAAAGATATTTCCTCATATTTTTTAAAATCAGGAATATTTTTCTCATTTATAGTGAGTTTTTATGCCTGTTTTTAAAAAGCTTAGGGTTTGAAAAAACTTTTAATTTTATATAGGGGATTTTATGTTTTTACGATATTAGACAAGGAGATTAAATGCGATTTTCCGGAGGCAACAGTGGCAAGAGATAACTAGGCCAATTTTGAAACCAAAATTTATAATGACGCATGTGTATATGTTGTATATTGCCCAAGTGAAACTCACTTGTATAGCACATTACCAACGGACATATGTATAATTCATGTACCTTAAGAAAATATATATATATACCTGATGTTTGTAAAGATCAAGATAAATAAATATATTTATATATGTGTTGGTGTTTGTAAGATCGGGTGTATAAAATGAGATAATAATATACATTATATGTGTACGAAACAAAATTTCAGTAGAAAATATTCAAATATATAATGCGGATGTGACACACCATAGCAAAAAGATTAAAAATACCTTGTGCTAATTACTTCTCAAACATTATTCCATTTATTTTTTTTCTTCTGAAAAGTAAATATTACAACAACAATAAATTGTTTATTATAAACAAGTTCAAAACATTATCAGATCCAAATGTAGTTTAAATAAGGGTGGACCAGCCAGTCATGTTGAATTTGAACAAATTAATCTGCCAAAAACAAAATAAATCAAATTTATTTATAATTAACCAAATCAATTTTATAATTGAATAAAAAATAAGCAAACGAATTCAGTCGAATAATACGATGCTATTTAATAATTTTTTTCAACAAAATTTTGGTACTTAACGATACTTGATGTCTATCAAATAATATATTGTGTGTAAGAAAAACTAAATGATAGATCATACTCAATCAGGGGAGAATTTAAAGAGGGAGGGGGCAGCTGCCCATCAACTTTTTAAATTGTACAATTAACAACCAAATTTGTCATTTCTGTGTCGGACATGCCCATCGATCATATCCGACATGGGTGTCAAATTTTGACGGAGTGTCCGACATGGGTGTTTGATTTTATTTTTTTAATAAAATTAAGGACACGCCATGTGGCGTGTCCGACACGTGTCCGAAGAGTGTCCGAGAAGTGTCGATATTCGAGAAGTGTTCGACACTGCACCAATTAATTTTTAGGAGTGTCCGTGCATCATAACTGTACTCAATAGCTAGGATGGTGCAAGTAGTACCAAGGTTTTGAAAATCGGACCTGACCAGTCCGGTCGATTCAATCGGTTTAACCGGTAACCTAATCCGGTCTGGTTGACCCTATAAAACTACCCTGCTAAAAATCGGTGGGAACCGTTTGAACCGGTCAAAAATCTGTTCAACCGATGAACCGGTCGACCGGTTGAACCAGTTGTTTCTTCATTTTTCTTTCTTTAAAAAATTTTAATATTTTTATTTTGTTAAAATTATAAATCTAATTTGCAGAACAAATATATGTTACATATAATTTATTGCTATTGAATTTATATATCAAAATCATATAATTCCACAAATATGTCTTGTATATTATATATAAATATGTTTAGTTTCTCGTAAATTATAAAATATGTGAATCATTTTATAATTTTTTTTAAAATTTTTCTTATGATCTTGGTATATTGTTCTTTTTTGGTATTGCTTGTTATTTTTTAGATGCTCTATTGTTTTTTCTTTTATGTTGAATATGCTCTATTGTTTTTCTTTTATGTTGAGCATTTAGTTTGATCTGATTTTTCAAGTTTGACATGTAATGTTGGTGTAATGACATTTTTTGTATTACGAAGAACTTGAAACTATAACAAATACATTATATATGTATTTTACAAGAAATAAAATAGATTATATAATGCTGATGTCATCAACGATTAAACCAATGCTTCAACCGGTCGAACCGATCGAACTTGTAATCAGTAAGGGCACTGATTTCATGTCCAATCTAGTTTTAAAAACACTGAGTAGTACTATAAATTGTCTCCCAACAATTTTATGTGTTTCGAATCTTATTATATTTATGAAATTGAATACTATATGAAAAATGACTAATCCAGAATCAATGACGGTTTTCCATTTCTTAGAAAAGGAAATTCAAATATACACTCATATATATATATATATATATATATATATATATATATATATATATATATATATATATATTTCTTTTAAATATTTTTAAACATAATTATTAATTTCGATTTAATTTTTCACCATCCCAATATAGTACTATATAATGATACTGTATTTTATTTGAACAAACTATATTTTAAACTTTTAAAAATAGCATGTTGCATCATTTAAAAATTGTTTATATCTAATGTGATATTACCACCTCAATACATTTTTATATAAAGAAAGCATTCACAATAATAAAAAAATTATTTATTAAACCGAACACAATCAGATTCTTCAATATAGTATTCTCTAATAATTATTATATTTTCCCAAAAAAGAAGAAAACAAAAATTCAAACATAGTGAACTATTTTGGTTGTGGTAAAGTTTGATTTTGAGAAGTGATAGAAGCCCAAAGTCAAGATATATAAAATGTAAAATTAATGGATTAAGGCCCAGTTTGTAAGTCTATTTAGTGGACGATATTTTTTAGGGAAAATTACGGGTCGGTATCATTTTTTGAAACATAATTCATCATAATCTAGTCAAAAAACATTAGTTCATCTAGGTCCATTCTTTGGTGAAATGACAACAATAACCACATGTGGTTCAAGTGGTTCACGCGGTCCAATCAACCTTTTAATAAAATTGCATTCTTAACCCTAAAAAATGCTTTAAGAACCAATATGCCGCTATATGCTATTTATTATCTTCTTCATCATATTATTCACCAAACGGTAGCATTTTATGAACATGAGATCCGTCAGTTTCTGTCATCCCGAGATGAACCCAAGAGCATACTTTTGCAAATGACTCACAGTTCATATACCGTTCTTCTATTTATAATTCAAACCCGATTTGAAGATCATGTTAAAGATAAATAACAGGCACATCATGCTTTCGTATTACAATAAAATTTTAACAAACAATATATACATTTTATATACATTTTTTACCATAACGGCACCATATAAAGTGGGTTGTAAACCCACAAGTCGGAAAATTACTGCCCCCTGACTGTTTTACGAATGACTCCTCACCATCCAACATCAGCCTCTTAGGCGAGGTTAGTCTGCAGGTGATCTGACTCCTTCAGAAACCGCAAAGCACGGTCTTAATTTGTTTCCTACCTTAAGGTGAAGGGTAAACTAAATATAAAAAGATTTTAAAGAAATCTGAGATATAGATGACCAACAGTCTTATTTTATTCTGAAAATACTTAGGATATCTATTACATTAAAACGTCTCCTTTTGGGAGGAGATAGACTTGTTTAGCCTCTCATATAGATGAGGCTTGACTTAAAAACACATAACTGAAATACAGAACAATAGTACAAAAGATTACAAAAGAAAGAAAGAAAGAAACTATTACCAATCTATGAAAGTTGAAAGATTACAAGGCTCGGAGACTATAATTTTTATTCTCAGAAAACTATGGAGAATTTTTCATGTTCTTAGCTTCCTGATGAATGCCTTTATATAGGCATGAATCCGGACTTCAACTTCGGATTCCAAATCTTGATTGAGTGCGCCCGTGAGTGCACCTTAACTTTCACGTGGTCTGGCATCTTTGTCTGAGTGTGCTAACTTTTCTCGTGAGTGGTCCATTATTTTTGTCTGAGTGCGTACAATTACAGCACTATCTTTTAATGGTACACGCATTTTCCTTTGTCGGGGAATCTTTACATTATTGATTTTTGTGGTCCCCGAGCTTTAGGAAAATGGGCTATCTTGTCAGCATGTACTTTGTCTTTTCCTGCCTCTGATATGTCAGGTTTGGATCAGAATCCTTTCCCGAATTCTGGTTATTTCTGCTCCGGGCATGCTTGGCAAATCCGATCTTTCCATCGGTCAATTTGTGTCATGTTGCAGAATTTTCGGTAAGTTTCTTTGCTTGCCGGAATCTTGTTCTCCTAACGAATTCTTTTTTTTTGTTTCGAAGAGCTCTTATGCAAATAATTTTGTTGTTCCTGTCCATTGGCTGAATTTTGAAAGAATTTGAATGAGTATTTGACTTTGTTCATTTCTGTTAGACATAACCAAATACTCCACACTTGTCTAGTTGAAGCTTCCTCTTCGGTAATAGCTCCAACTAATAATGGTGCGTCTGGTATCACCGTTTTGATATTTTTTAAGGCGTTCTCATCTGGTCGTCTGAGCTTGATAAAATGAAAAGCTTCAATAAAGTATTTCTTTGCTGGTTCCGGAGCGGCACTGAAAAAATACAACTCCAAAATATCTCTTCGAGCCATATGTGGATTATTGGACCATGTCTCGTGAACAGCTTATCTGATCAATTTTGATAATTTGGAGATTTCAGAAAATGCTGGTGCAACAGTATAAATCGAAGCCAGAGCTCCGAAATTATACCATTCTTGTACCTCGTTTGGATGGCTACCTGGTTTCATCCAAACCCTTGGATATTTTCTGGAGATATCAACAATTATTTTGTTTGGGTTGATACCCCCTCTAGAAATCAGATTCTCCCAAGTACATTGGTAATCCTGCATAGGAGAAGAAACTAAATCCTCGTTAATTTGAACCCTAGAAGTGTTTGTCTGTGGCCAAAGGTTCAACTCTCCCTCTTTTACCCCATAGGTGCTGGGTTGACATGAAGGTTCAGATTGTGACGACACCTGACCCTCAACATTAAATACAACTTGTACATCCTCAAAGAATGCATAATCTGCAGCACCTGTGACAGGGGTATGCGAATATCTTGCCTTTGAGTTAGATGAGTATCGTTCTCTAAACACCTCTTTTTGCACCGTTAGAGATGCGGCCTGGAGGATAGGCCCATTCAAGACTTCGAACAAGCGTTTTTGGCCCTGAAGGCATCCTCATATATGACCGGGAACTAAGTCTCGATCTGCTTGTTGTAGCCGTCCTGCGACCTCAGCATTGAGACAAAGAGTCCCAAAATCTCGTTCCAAGATCTCCAGGTTTTCCCTGAGATGCCTAACTCGTTTGAGGGTATCGTTAGCAATGTGTCTCTCTATCTCGTGTTAAGAAATCTGCAAGAACATTTTTATCAGATTTCACAATGACTATCATAATCATAATATTGGCATTCAGCTTGCCATCTTAAAAGTCTAGCCTTTCTGGTTTTGATTCAATTTTATTTTTCAGAAAAGACTTAACACTAGTATTATCTATTTTCAAGATAAATTTCTTTGCGAGTAAAAATAGTGGCAATTTTTTAAAAGACTTTCGAACTGCAAATAACTCATTCTCATTGATGCGCCATCTGATAACTTTGCTGCTGTCGAATAGACCGCTGCAATATCTGCATGGCACTCTCCATCTGGTGTGGCCTTTGTGAAGCCCCAGAAATTTGCCTAATCAATTGCCTTTCCAAATCATGAGAGTCATTCATTGACTTGCTAAAGTCATAACACTAGTCATTCAAGGTCATGCAATTGTATCACTCAATCATGCCACCATTTAATCTCATTCAACCCTATCAAATGCTATCATTCAATCTCATTAATGACATTTAGTACCTTGCTCAAATTGTGTCATTAAAGGGCATAAGTTTTGGTATTGGTCAAATAATTCTCCTACATTAAACACTCAAAATCCTTCATTCGTTTTTGCCTCATTGTTAACTCATTCAAGTGCCATGCCCAAATCTTGGTATCCATTTAATTGCATGATCAAATCATGACATTACCATTCAATTATCTTATTCAATTATATGGCCAAAGTTTAGGGATCCAAATTGAAATCCTCCTACATTGATTCACCTTACTCCTAATTATATTCCCACTTAATTGCCACACCATTATCATCCAATTATTATAATATCATGCATTCATGACTTTCTTGACTTGACTCAATTTATGGGATTTATTTGGCCAATGTTAAGGGATGATTATCCAACACTACTACCATAAGAGAGAAAACTATATTCCACCTATTCTACCTCCCATCATTTTCGGAAATCCTTTCACATACACAACATTCATTTTCGAAACCTTCAAGAAGAGAGGAGAAGATTCACACCAATTTCTCAACCCGGATCTCGTCTCAACGTGCTTCGAATCTTCAACGCAGTAAGTGGGTTTTTGCTACAACTTCATTTCGTTTTCAAAATATTATTTATGATTTAAATCTTGATTGAACAACCCTATGAAAAGTATATTTTTAAATCAAACAAGTATGTGACATGATCATGAATGAAGGACCTTGCGGAGCAACGTGCTACGTGTGTATGAGACACCATGTTGGGTTTTGGAAACCCGAATAATCTTGGTTTTGATGTTAACAAAACTTGTTATTGTGTTGCTAACATATTTCATCAAGTGTGCAGTTCATAGATGATATTTTACAGCTTGATGATGTGCTAAGAAATGCCCTTGAGTTTGGTTGCTGAAATAAGGACCAGCTGGAATACCAGTTGACCAGACCAGCTGGAGGACCAGCTGAAAGGACCAGCTGGAGTACCAGCTGAAGGACCAGTTGGAGTACCAGTTGACCAGACCAGTTGGAGTACCAACTGAAGGACCAGTTGGAGTACCAGCTGAAGGACCAGTTGGAGTACCAGACCAACTGGTGACAAGACCAACTGGATGACCAGTCCAGCTGACCAGACCAACTGGATGACCAGTCCAGCTGACCAGACCAACTGATGACCAGTCCAGCTGACCAGACCAACTGGATGACCAGACCAGCTGACCAGACCAACTGGCTGACCAGACCAGCAGACTTCCAAAAATAGCCCAGAAGCAGAATATGACCGTTGCAATGTTTGAAAGCTTACCAAAACTGTCCCAACGGTTATATTCTTGTATCTAACGTATATATCATTACTTGGGGCTATATATACATGATTTGGAAGCTCAATAACAGCTGATTGAAGATCAATCCAAGCATTCCAAAGCAAACCCACTTGGGATTCAATTGAGGAACTTCAAAGACAAAAGCTGCTAAATGAAGAGCACTCCTCAAACCTTTGGCACCTCTTACCTTGCTGTATCAGATTCATTATGGAATCATTTGTGCCTTTGTATTCACTCTATTCATTGTATTTGTGAGCTAAAATAGAAGAGTGAATACCATTGTAACGGTTGATGATTCATCACAACCGATTGAGAGGTCTTT
The DNA here is from genome assembly GCA_907163345.1 of Haberlea rhodopensis. Classification (NCBI taxonomy): domain Eukaryota; kingdom Viridiplantae; phylum Streptophyta; class Magnoliopsida; order Lamiales; family Gesneriaceae; genus Haberlea; species Haberlea rhodopensis. The sequence continues at coordinate 28,357,193 of CAJQUN010000001.1, forward strand.
GTATGTGAGACATTAAAGAACATACATAGTTGAGTTGCTAGGAGTTCTAGTTGGATGGGGAATGCCCAACTGGACCGGGTTTGTACAAAGAGTTGTATAAATCAAAGTCTTCTAGTGTATCCTTCCTGCAAAGGAAGAAGGAGAGATGTAGAAGCGTTGTGCTTCGAACTTCCAGAAACAAATGCTTGTGTTATTTACCTTACTGCTTTTACATACTTTCTTGCATATCTTTAAAATGCCTTTCAAATGTTTAATCGGTTTAGAGCGGGTTATGTCGAGTGTCTTCCGCTCGGTTTTGTAACCGAACTCGATATAATCTCTCGGTGCATCATTTCAAGAACACGATCTATTGAAGCTCAAGTTGGTTGAACTCGGGTGTGGAATGGCAACCCACCCCCGAAATCGATCCTAACACACCACTTGATTCGGCGGGGCAAAGTGCTACATGATGTGGGCGTGCCACATGCATGGGAGTCATCTCTTGATCCTTAAGAGCAAAGTGATATACCAGTGGAGCCACCTCTTGAATCCAATAAGTCGATATGTGAATATGTGGAGATATGTGTTTATGAGTAAGAAATGTGTATATATGTCAAGATCTATGGATTTGATAAAGAAATGTTTAAAATGATTTCTGCTATGAAAATATATGTGTTTTTACTATGTTCAATCGGCCCCTACTTGCTGAGTATTTTCCCAAATACTCACCCCTTACCTCCCCTCCCAGACAAAGACGAAAAGAAGATATCGATGAATAATTACAAGGACAATTTTGGAGATGATGATACACGAAGAACCTTCAAGAATTTATTAGTTTTATTTACGCTTCCGCATATTTGATTTAATCCGAGACAATTGTATTTTGTAATATCAATTGTAAAAGACGATTATTATTTTCTATGGAATAAATAGACTGGTTTTTATCATAGATCTGTACACGCGGCTTGTTGATTTTGAATTAATGTTTAGAATCAACGCCGGTGTCATGCGCTCTGGTCTCGGGGCGTGACATTTTAGTGGTATCAGAGCCAGGTTCCGTGATCCAGATGGGAAAAGATTTCTGGTTGATAAAAATACCAGATTAAAAATCCCAGATCAAATAGACCAACTGCATAAATCAAAATTCAGTTGGGAATCGAAAAATTACAATCTGAAAATTTAAAAAAAAAAATTCGAAACCCTAGAACTAAGGTTTTCACCGTCGCCACCTCGCCTCCACCGGAGAAACGATGGCCGACCAACAACCAGGAGCGCCTCCACTGGACGACCTCACATTCGAAGTATCAGCTTCAATGTACTTCATTTTCCCGATCAATTCGCGACCTAACCCAAAAACCGTTCGAAAATCTCTACTTCCCAAAATTGCCGCCTTCGGCCATGTAACCGGACATGCGACCCATCATCATGAACGAAATTACTTGTATAACAAAATCCCTAAACTAATTTCGAGTTTCAGTCAACAATTACAGATCGCATTTCATGCCAAGAACCCTAAAATTTTGAAAAAAATCCCAAATTTGTTTTTCCATTAATCTGAACATAGAAATTGAATTAGTTCCGGGTAAATGTTCCACATGACATATATATCAAAACCCTCTGGAAAATTCAAATAAACAACAAGGGAAGACCTCCGATTTTGAGCCTAAAATCACGCTCAAGAACCATAATTTTACCCTAAAGTTTAGCCATTGATTTCTCCCATTCCCAAACACTAATCCCAAATTAAATCTGGGTTTCTATTCAATGAAATACGTCGAACCAAAGCCCTCTAACAAATCGGAGTTACAAAATAAGGAAGGCCTCCGATTTTGAGCCTAAAATCACGCTCAAGACTCCTAATTTTGGCGAAATTTCAGCATCCGATTTGACAGACAATTCGAACACGAAATTTCAATTAACTTCGGTATGTCATTCGTAATTGTTCCATAATAAAAGCCCCTTACTGAATTTGAATTATAAACGGTGTAAGGCGATCAATTTCAAGGCGAACTTCATGCCCCACGAACCCTAAATTCCTAAATTTTGGCCCTCGATTTCCGCAATCATCTGAACACAAATTTTAAATTCATTTCGGGTTACTGATCCAATTATCATCCCCAATAAAAGCCCTATGTTCTTAACGACTCCCAAACGAAGCAAAGGCGTCAATTGAGGACCGCGATTTACGCCCTAGAACCCTAACTGTTCCAATATTTCGATTTTCGATCTTCTCATCAATCCGAACACCAATTTCAAATAAATTCTGGGTTTATGATCCTTATATCATGTCGAACAAAAGCCTTATATCCAATCGAAATCACAAACAAGGAAAGATGCTCAATTTCGGATCGAAATTCTCGCCCAATAACCCTAAAATTACGAAAATTTCAGACCTTGATTTCTCCCAACTCAGAATGCATTTTTAAAATTAAATCTGGGTTATGAATCCTCATAACATGAATATAATAGCCCTCAAACAATTTTGAAATTTCAAATCTCGAGTGATCGAATTCTTGACGCCCCAATCCGCACCTATTAAACCCTAATATCTCAAATACTTGCCCTCGATTTTTGAATCACCGAAGCAGATTATTCCAATACGAATTGTGTTATTTATCCTCACATCATTTCCAAGAAAAAAATCATTTGTCAATTTTGAAATTCAGCTACCGAAACGTAACCAATTGAGGATCAAATTTTTCTCTTCAAAGAACTCTAACCCACAAAATCTCATCATTCGATTCCACGTCCACCGTAGCATTCTTTTTCCCAATACGACGTAGGCTACGAGGACTCAAGCGCACACCAGTTCGATCCAAAAGAAGGAGTATGATATAACCAAATTTAAAATATTCCAAGACAATGAGATGCGAGACAAGACAGAGTTGTTGGAGATAATCAATCACTTCCATTACAAGGCCCAAAGGATGACCTACCACCATCATCGTGCCGAAGAGCAACTTACAAAAGCAATCGAGGACAACAAAACACTTATGAAAGTCCACATTAATAAGTGCCAACAGTTGGAACACTTCGAGCAGGAGTTCAATGAGCATCGGGAGAACATGTGGACTCAAATTCAAGCTCTCGTAAATGAGAAGAATGAATTGGCACAAGAAGTTGCCTACAAGCAGTCTGTGATCAATTTCATGATGGAAGAGGAAGATCCTATGGTACTGGAAGATGTTGAAGGGGATTTAGGAGACAGAGAAGCAATAGACTAATTTTTCTAATATGCAAAGTCATAAGGATATGAAGGATTATATCTTGGGCATCCTAGTGATGATTTTCTTTGTTTAGGATTTCGTTGTGAACCTCTCAGTTTAATTAATAAATTTTAATTTATTCTCCGGGCGTGTCACGAATTGTGTTATTCCTCGGTTATGCTCCCACGCAACAACTTTAAACCTAAGGATATTCATGTACAAGTCTAACAATCATTCAAATTCAATCCATATGCATAGTGAGATCAAAATCCTCATTGAATAGTCACTACTATATTTCATTCTTTTCACAAGTTTGAACTCATAATTTTTTTAGCTCATTAAAATCGGACGATTCAAGTGTCAATTCAGCACACAACTTGCAGATTAAACAAGTAAAACATGCAAGCCACTCCCCCAAACTTAAATCAAACATTGTCATCAATGTTTAAAAGAATCAAAAGGAAAACAGTAAACTCCCCTGATCAATACGCTTGCAAGAGGACTGTGCAAGATTAAAAGTTATATCCCTCTTAGTATCACTATGAACTCAATCCACTCGTATTACGCCCAATTTCTTGATTTTTATTCTTGGGCTAACTTCGAGAATTTTTCCCAAACCACTCAATAAATTCGAGTTCATACTTTATTAGATTTATCATGGAGATTGTTTTGAAATTTTTCACCCAATTCCAAGAAACTTAATTTCAAGCGAAATCTCGGGCTAACTCGAATAGTCGACGACCATGTCCTCCTTATTCTTATTGAGATCCTTATAACCTAAGTAAATCTTGTTATACTTTTGGGACGCATAATTTAAGATACATCTTCATAATTTGAGTATAAGTTTTGATACTTTGGGTTCAAGTTGTTATGATCATTTGGTTGAAATAAGATATAATAGATTAGTCCCTCAAACTTTTAGGGTATTAGAAATCTATTTCCTACATTTCAAAATTCGATAAAATTCATTTCGATCAATGAAACCATTTGTCTTCATTCAAATTTGCTAATGATATCCTCTTGAACTCATACTTTATTTGGCAAACCTATATAAGACCATACTATTTCATTAGAAGAATTATTCAATCTATTCATTGTTCTTCAAATTTCTTTCGTTGATAGCCTCATTTGTACAGATACTTATCCAATTATTGATCCATCATGGAATTATTCTTACATCACATCTACTTTAAATAGTCAGGATTCGTTTGAAACATACCTTACTTGTGAAACAATCATTCAATGATTTTTAGTACTTCTGACCTTCATAGTAAATTGGTGTTTCATAATTACCCAATCATTCTTTTATTAATGTGGTTATCGTTCTTCTTTAAAGTTCGATACATCAATTGTTTATTAATTCATTTTTGAGACCCCGTGATTTCTTGAGTTTGATATGGCATTGATCTTCTTCATATCAAACCAATACTTTTCGACTATCATCTTGCAAAACTTATTTTGAGTTGATGCACAAAAGCACATACATTTTCTTTTTTGCACCTTCTTGGAATTTTCATTTCATCTTTTTCATGAGATTGTATCCTAGAATAATGTATGTCATCCTTGCAAATTCTTGTAGTATTCAACAATTGTTTTGATCGTTTCAACTCACAAAAAGTTGATCATTCTTGGCAAAGAACATCAGTTCAAACTCGAAAATCTTTCATTCACCTTCCTAAGATTAAGACACTTTCATTAGAGCGCGTATCGAAAGCGATAGAAGAAATACTTGTACATATGAATGTTGGTTCGATTAGGTAAGAGCTCGGTTGAAACTATAAACTAATGAATGTAGGAAGCCAGTCTAGACAACTTCTAATATAGACTCACGATTGGTATCACAACAGTGGGAGGGCCTTCGATAACCGACAAGTACTCATGTGACTTTGAGTACCGTTTATATTACCCACAAATCGATGGCAATACTGAAAGGACAACTCAAACCCTTGAGGATATGCTACGTGTTTGAGCCTCAGACTTCAATAAGAAATTTGGAGCAAACTTTTACCCTAAGCGAGTTACTTTCAACATTGACGGTCCCAACAGAATCAAAATAACACTCACTCCAAGCCTATTCCAATTTCACAATATATTTCACGTACCACAACTGAGGAGATTCATTGTCAATTATGTACTCGAAGTAGAACCTTTAGTTGTCGAAGGAAACATGAGTGAACCTATGAAGTATGAAGAAATTCTGAGCTGGAACGTGGACTCAAAGGATCAAGTACTGAGATGAAAGACCATTCCATACGCCAAGTCCAAAGGTCAAACCATATGTATAAAGAGGTCACTTGGGAACCGAAAGAAAAGATGCGAGAGAAATATAAATTTCTCATCAAGATCGAGCCGACTCAAGTTTTGAGGACGAAACTTCCAATAAGGAGGGAGGGGTGTGAAGCCCCGGAAATTTGCCTAATCAATTGCCTTTCCAAATCATGAGAGTCATTCATTGACTTGCTAAAGTCATAACACTAGTCATTCAAGGTCATGCAATTGTATCACTCAATCATGCCACCATTTAATCTCATTCAACCCTATCAAATGCTATCATTCAATCTCATTAATGACATTTAGTACCTTGCTCAAATTGTGTCATTAAAGGGCATAAGTTTTGGTATTGGTCAAATAATTCTCCTACATTAAACACTCAAAATCCTTCATTCATTTTGCCTCATTGTTAACTCATTCAAGTGACATGCCCAAATCTTGGTATCCATTTAATTGCATGATCAAATCATGACATTACCATTCAATTATCTTATTCAATTATATGGTCAAAGTTTAGGGATCCAAATTGAAATCCTCATACATTGAATCACCTTACTCCTAATTATATTCCCACTTAATTGCCACACCATTATCATCCAATTATTATAATATCACGCATTCATGACTTTCTTGACTTTACTCAATTTATGGGATTTATTTGGCCAATGTTAAGGGATGATTATCCAACACTACTACCATAAGAGAGAAAATTATATTCCACCTATTCTACCTCCCATCATTTTCGAAAATCCTTTCACATACACAACATTCATTTTCTAAACCTTCAAGAAGAGAGGAGAAGATTCACACCAATTTCTCAACCCGGATCTCGTCTCAACGTGCTTCGAATCTTCAACGCAGTAAGTGGGTTTTTGCTACAACTTCATTTCGTTTTCAAAATATTATTTATGATTTAAATCTCGATTGAACAACCCTATGAAAAGTATATTTTAAAATCAAACAAGTATGTGACATGATCATGAATGAAGGACCTTGCGGAGCAACGTGCTACGTGTGTATGAGACACCAGTTGATTCGGCGGGGCAAAGTGCTACATGATGTGGGCGTGCCACATGCATGGGAGTCACCTCTTGATCATTAAGAGAAAAGTGCTATACCACGGGAGCCACCTCTTGAATCCAATAAGTCGATATGTGAATATGTGGAGATATGTGTTTATGAGTAAGAAATGTGTTTATATGTCAAGATCTATGGATTTGATAAAGAACTGTTTAAAGATTTCTGCTATGAAAATATATGTGTTTTTACTATGTTTAATCCGAGACAATTGTATTTTGTAATATCAATTGTAAAAGACGATTATTATTTTCTAAGGAATAAATAGACTGTTTTTTATCATAGATCTATACACGAGGATTGTTGATTTTGAATTAATGTTTGGAATCAACGCCGGTGTCATGCGCTCTGGTCTCGGGGCGTGACAGCCTTCATAAGTACTGCAGCCCACCAATGATTACTGGCATCTGTATATAATATTAGTTCATCCTCGTCGTTTGGAATTACAAGCTTTGGTAGTTGCATACAAACTTCTTTAAGCTGTTTGACAGCTTGTCTATGATCTTCATTCCACTCGAACTTAACATCTTTTTGAGTAGTGGATTGAACACTTTCTTGTGGTTTGCTAGGTTATTGATGAACATCCCAGCAAAATTAACAACTCCCAGAAAACTCTGAAGTTGCTTTAAATCATTGATGTCATCTGGATATCCTTACACTTTCTCAACAATATGATTCTGCAATATGATTTTCGATTCGTCGATTTCAATTCCAAGGAACTCGATTTATCTTGTGGCAATTACTGCATTCCTTTCGAAGAGCACTAATTCTTCCTTGTAACAAACATCTGAAAAGATTTCCAAATGTTTAAGATGTTCTTTCATTTTTTTGACGCAATGAGGATATCGTCAATATACACGAACATGAAGATGAAGTAATCCTTGAAAATATTGTTCATCTTCCTTTGATATATTTGGGGAGCATTTGCTAATCCCATTGGCATAACATTCTAGATATAGTGTCTTTGTGGTGTGGAGAATGGTGTGAACGTGCTTCCTCCATCTTAATCTGGTAGAATCCAGACTTACAATCGAACTTATAAAAGACTTTGGCATTCTTGATGCTATTTACCATATGTTCTCTGCTTGGGATATAATATCCATCGAATTCCAAGATCTCGTTGATACCTTTGTAATTGATCACCAATCTTGGTTTTCCTCTTTTAATTTCTCCATGATTCCGGACGAGAAATTCCGGGCTGCTGTATGGAGAAACACATGCTGAGATTAACTTAAGGTCAATATGTTCCTTAAGTATCATCTGCATATCTTTCCGATCTTTCTGGTTCATGGGGATCGGCTTGTACCTCACAAACTCTTACTCTCTTCCAGTTTTCACCGTCAAAGATGTTGTAAGCTCGTTTATGTCCCACCATGCCAGAGGATCCTCATTGTAATTCCTCTGGATCTTCCTTTTTACTTCCTCTAGAGTAATCTGCTCTTCGATGGTAGCTTCAGGTTGTATGGCCTCCTCATGTAATGCCTTTTCAGTAACAGTAAGATGCATGGATTAGCTTATTCTTCATCGTCATCCATATCTTCATTATGTTCTCTGAATGACATAACATTTATACCATCAAAAGTCATTTTACGCTTTTGTCCAGTTCCTTCTTGTCTAAGTTGAAGAATCACTTCGCCAAATTTTCGTTGATCTTTCATCTTCGGGTGTCGAAGTTTTCCTTCATCACCATGGTTGCTACGAAAACTAATGGGAAATTTCTTGTGAAATGCTTCCCTTAGTCGCTGGACAATGATCACAATGGGTTGTGAAATAAGTCTCCTTGTTTCGTTCTCCTGTGTAAACCGCTTGAATGTCTGTAGGAAATTGTTGCCGAGCAACAGATCAGCTCCTGTATCATGGAAATAAATAGGTGGAGTCTTGACTTTGTACCAAGGGGCACCGCCTGCTCCTCCAATTAATATTTCTGCCGCCTAGACTCCTTCATTAATAATAAAAATCTGCTTGGAAGAATCTCTTCAGGCAATTGCTGGTAATTTCTCACCAACTTCTTTAAGGAATATGTCTCTTTTGCACCTGCATATTCCAGCTCCTGAATCAATATATGCTGCAAAATATTTGCACGATATTTCTCGTATAACCTCCCGACTGAGATGTATATGTAGAATGTAATGGTGGTCATCGGATTCTGTATATTTTCCCGTCCACCGTGAATTTCATTCCATCCGTCAATCTTTCCCAAGGTTTGTGTTCCTCAAGAAACTCAATCCCAAGAATAAGTTGTCCCGGGATCATACCTGCAGTTCATGCAATTGTTAGATCAATTTCACTACCTGCCAACTGTAGGTTGTTGCAAATAATTTAAGACATCACAATGGAAGATATTGTTTTCTCAGTAATGTCGAAGATTATCTACACTTCTCTCCAGCCTTATGGGCATTTCAGCATTCATGTTGTTTTGAATACATCAGGGATTTTCTGTATCCTGCTCGAGATGGCTTTTTGTTTTTCCCCGGGATAGTTACTGATCAACATATCCTGTTGAAAAGACATTCTTCTTGGCTCGATCATAAGACTCATGCTTCTATTCAAAACAGGCTAGTCTTTGTATCCTCATGTCAATCTCTCCAATTGTCGGAGTATTGATAATATCTGACAACATTACTTTTGGAAATCTTCGAAGATTCTGGGGACTTCGATGAATTCCTTTCTCAAGAATACTTATGAGTGATGAGTATTCGAGAGCGCGTAAGACACCTTGTATGTGCTCGAGTAAGGCCTATTTCATTTTTTCATCAAATCATTTCTCTTAAAATCCCGATGAAGAGTAAGAACCTTGTTGAAATCTCGATCTCCCAAATTGTATGCAATTTTGGGATAGATGTTAAAGACCATCTTTCCAGCATACAAATTTCTTGCAACTGTTCCCAAAAAGAATCTTTAAGGTTCGGGATTATCTTGTCGACCAGATTAAGCGACGAATCAATTCCTTCCTTGAAGGTCGCCTTGATGATAACTCTAATGGCTCCAATATGAATCCATGAGAGAGTATTAGTAACCTCCATTTTAACCTTGTTCTTAATCTCTTGAATTTCTCTGTAGGGGATTAACTGCATCTCAATTTGGTTTCCCGTGAATTCCATCGGGATCGCAAATTCACTAGTTGTCACCCTATGGATAATATGATGTTTCCTGCTTCGAAGACAATCATATCCATGGCTTTTTCAATTGCTCCAATTGTAAATCCATCATACATCTGAAGCTTTGGCTCTTCTTTCATGATTCTCATAAGAGTTTTATGAGAAACCGTAGTATGTGAGAAAAACCCCGACGGTTCTTCTCTAATCATGTATTGAAGGAATTCTCCTTCACTCTGATTTTGTACAGGACTCACCTCCATTATTAGAATAGATTTCTTCTTCATACATGCTTTGCTCTTAGGGGATATCCTCAAATTAATACACCTACACCAAATCCTGGAAATAAACAGCATCTTCAAACTCCTTGGTATGCTCGAACTGTCTTACTCCTCGGCTTTGGTTCTCTGGACAATTTGTAGAGATATGTCCTCTTGCTCCGTATGTCCAGCAGTTACAATCTTTGAAACTCTCATTCTAAGTTTGCTCTAGTGGTAAAATCATCTTGGTGGGGCATGCTTAATCTCCTTCGGGTGGTGGATTGTGTGACCAGATATTTTCTTATGGTGGAAGTCGAGGAATTCAGCCAACTTGATTTGTTTTAAAGTCTACGAGATTTAATCCCACAACGAATCAGCAATATCACGTAGATCTTCCAGGTTGATTCTTTCCATTACTTTGTTTGAAGTATTGGATTTTCTCGTAGGACTGCAATCATTTTTCAGTCTCTGTCAAATGCCTTCGAACCTCCTATGCTTTCCCTTTTTGGTGTAAAAGGGGTTCTGTTCCATAGGACGGTGGTAACCACCCTCCTTTCCTTCTTCCTTAAGAACTTGGTCTTGACTCCAACTCCTTAACTCTGGCTTGAACATCTCGAAGGTTTTCAAGAACCTCATCTTATGTTTAATCATAATCTCCATCTGACTTTGAATCTGATGGATCTGTGTAGGGACTTGGTATTGTAAGTATCCATATCTTTGCACTGTCTTCTGTATCTCTCTAAGATCTTGAGGTTTCTTAGAAGTATCCGGCTCGATTTCTCGAAAGGTAGGTTAACCCATCCTTATTCGTCTGGTCCGGATCCGGTTAACCGATTGGGATCTGGAATCATGTGGTTATGCTCAGGATGATCTCTCTCCTGGGCCTCGGTTATCTCGAATTATAGCTTGAGATTCATCCTTGCTACCTTATCATGTTCTTGATACTGGTATATGCAAGCAGGGCTAGCATCAATTTCCAGTAGAATATTCAATTTCTGGTTGAAGTGTTTAGCTTCGGCTGGATATGCTTGATTTAGTTCTTCCAATTTCTGGAAGTACCACCTATATGAGTTGCACCTCGAACATCCGTTCGAATCCATATTTTTTTCTTGAATCTTCTCCTCCATATAGGTTACAAATTAATATTCAAGATATTACTATAGTATTTCCAGAATAAACCTAGGTTCTGATATCATTTGTGCCAAGGATCGTAAATAACGGGGACTATTAAAAAGACAAAGTTAAATGTACCTTTTTTTTTATAAACATAATTATATAAAAGATAATTAAATATTATATAGGGGCTTCTTTATAAATAAAACAAAAGCTTAGGGAGTAGAATTCAACTTACCAAACCATTGAGGGGTAAAGGAGTCAAAATAAAACACCCAATTGATTTGAAATTTTGGAATTGGGCCTATTTGAATAAAAAAAATTCAAATTTTGATTTTTCTGCACTATTATTTTTCCCCCAACTTAAGCGAATTATGTTTCACAAAAGAGTATCTCCTTGCAATTCCCCCTATTTTTTTAAAGAAATGGGTTTCTATGTACGGGCCAAATAGCAGGCCCACGCAGGCTAAATCTTATGTTTCCCATTATTAGATAATAATCGATATAATGTCACGTGCAACTCATTCGCCACCGACCAACTCAATATCTCTTGTTTCTTGCTTAATCATACATGACACTGTTTGGTGTTATGGTTGAGATGAATTGATGATGAATAATATGTGTGGTAAGGAATTAAAAAATATGGATTAGTAATACAAAGATGAATAATATGTTGTTTGATATGTTTTTGACTCGTGAAATTATGTGTGTGTACTATTCTGTAATAACTTAAATACTCTTGCCAAATTCACACAATTACCTTATGAATGAATATCCTCAATCTCCCATGTTCACTTATCGACGGTGATTTCAATCGCTTGTGTAGGGTTTCTTTTGTTGTGAGAGAAGTGTATGTTGGTAAAATTGCATCATATAAGGTGAATCATATGGTCATCAGGTGATGGGAAAGGATGTCACATCTAGTCCAAAATATATGTCATCATGGGAGATGTAGTAAACTTTAGATCATAAAAAATGAGACAAATATGTGATAATAAAATATTGTGGCTCATCCTACTTTAATCATGTGCTCCAAACATTGCCTGGAGCTCAAAAACAACAAACGTACATGTTTCTTCCCTTTTCTTTCTTTTATACCTTAGCCTCTTAGGTATTGTTGTCTTGTTGAAACCGAAAGTAATCTTTTTTCTTGATTTATGTGATGGAAATACTTGCTGGCTGCATTCTCATCAAACTTAATGTGATTTTCTCTTTATTTAAGCCTTCTTTATCATGAATTCTCATTTGTTATGTTTGATACTGGATTACATACTTGGTGGCGTGATTTTTTGCTGGATATATTGTAGTTTGGAGGTGAAAGCAACCTGTAACTTGCTGGAGAACCAAGAAAGTGTTTTTCTGGGTTTTCACTTGCCTCAAGAATGGAAAAAAAAATTCAAAAATTATGTCAAGTTTTCTCACTTTTAACACTGTTCTTGGAAATGTTTTTAAAACCTTTCACTTGCTTGAACCTCAAAAGTATAGCTTGAAGAGGTCAAAATGCTTTGTTTGTGTGAATAAATTTTTGTGTGTTTGGCAGATAACTTCCCTATGGTTTTCCAAATATATGGATTATATTCCTTTGGTTTGAAAATATGTATTTTACCAACGTGGTTTACAAAAATATGCAGTTTCTCATGTGGTTTGAAGATAGGCATTTTAACCCCTGTGGTTTGTGAAAATAGGTATTTTACCCCCGTGGTTTACAAAAAGCAATTTACCCCCTATGTGTAGGGTGTATTTCACACCTATTCACAAACTATAAAGGGGTAAAATGCCTATTTTCACAAACCACGGGTGGGGGGGTAAAATGAATATTTTCAGACCAAATGGGGTAAACTGCCTATTTTGTAAATAAATCACAGAGGTTAAAATGCATATTTTCAAAACACAAGGGGGTAATTTGCATATTTGGCAAACCACAATTGAGTTATTTGCCACTAGCTCTAAAATGTTTTCCCGCCCATCAATGTAACAAAATTTATCACATTTGAGTTCGGAAAGTATTAATTTTTTTTTTTGGAAGTCATTTGAGTTCGGATTTGATAATACGATTAAGGGCAAAAACTAAATATCTTCAAAAGTTATCAGTTATACTCAAGAAGCTTAGCTTTGATTGTATTCTTGTGAAAGATTTTGATCGAAAATAAAGCAAGGGCTGAATGCATGTTATCTGCGATGGATTATAAACAACAATTGTAAGCTTGCAGTGTCTTAATCTGATGAGGCTGTGTAACAGAGTTTACTTACCAAAAGCAAGTGATGATTTTCATAAATGAAATATTGTTTAAATGTTTTGAAAAAGAGCTTTTTAATTAGGATTGAGGAGCGATATTACTGTAATATATGATACAGACATTGATAATGAGAGTCAATACATCATTTTATGCCTTATATTACTAATGATTTTTGGATACTTTAAAAAAAAAACACACACACACACACTGAATAATTAGTCATTTTGTTGTCAGGAATTTATTTTTATACTGTTCACGAGCAATTTTTACAGTTTTTATAAAAAAAAATTCAAGTGAAGCTTCAACAGTTCTAACAAATACAATAAGTTTACACTTGTGCATATTTATTTATTTTATTATTATTTTGGAATTGGACTCAAATTAGACTGATTCATAAGCTTTAATTGAGACTGCGCTCTTACTTCATCATTCAAAACAGTAAGAAATTTTTTAAAAAAAAGACATTAATAAATCCAAAATGATTTAAGTGAAATAAGCAAAATCAGATACATATTTGATATTTCTTAATGAAGTTAGGACAGATATTTGAATACTCGTTGGGACGGGTTTTTGGGGTTAGCTCACTCTTTGTCCTATCATGGACCAAGAAATCTACCATCAATAAAAGGATATTCTATAATAAAATGTCTTCTATAAGGGCATTTCTGTAAGAACACCATAATGCAACCATTATTCCTCTTCCAAACTTCACATGAAAACGAAAAGAAAATTAGTGGACATAGTTAACTTTGGATAATGTGACTAAAATCTCAAATTCCATGCATTCCATGAAAGGGCACAGTCTGGTTCACATACAAGTTCCTTTCAAATGAAAACCATAAGTTTATATACCTGAAAACATTTTATCTACTTGCAGTACAACTTCCCTGAAAAATGGCCATTGCCGCTGATGGACGGATCGCTCTATCGGCTGCCGGAGCACAGGGCAGCATGGCTCGATTTCCCAGCATAAATGGGAAGCATGTTAAGTTTTGTAATGGACAGTTAATGGGCAAGAAGCTGAATCTTACTTATCCATCACTTCAAAAAAGGAACAATGACAGTGCTGTTAGAACTCATGTCCACATGTCTCTAACTGCAGATGTTGTAGGTGAGACTAAGGTGAGTTTCTTGTTTAATTCGTGTAATATGACAAGATTCCAGGAGACCCATATCCCTTTCTTAAAGTCTTAACAGATGAAAACTTTATGATTTGCGTTGGAAATAATTAGAACTTTCAAGTCCAGGCATCATTCATTTGCAAAACTTGAAATTTTGATAAGCAGATTAAAGAAATGAGACGTACAAAATGATAAGTTTGAATTAAAGTTAATAAAAACAGAATGTGCTTCTAATTTTTGTCTCTGCAGTTGAGGGACCTGGAGATGGAGAAGAGGGACCCGAGGACTGTTGTGGCAATCATACTCGGTGGGGGAGCCGGCACCCGTCTGTTCCCGCTCACGAAACGACGTGCCAAGCCTGCTGTGAGTCGGCATTCCTACTTCTCACAAATGCATTTCATAGCCATTCTAGCTAACTTAATATGATGCAGGTCTTGATCTAAAGATCTCAAGTTAATCCAGTTTACTCTGTACTCTAGAGGCTCAATGACTCGAAGTCACTCAAAGATTTATGCTGCGCATTTATATTACAGGTTCCCATTGGAGGAGCATATAGGCTGATCGATGTGCCTATGAGTAACTGCATCAATAGTGGCATCAACAAAGTCTACATTCTTACTCAGTTCAATTCGGCATCGCTCAACAGGCATCTTGCACGAGCTTACAACTTTGGAAGCAGTGTCACATTTGGGGATGGCTATGTCGAGGTAAACTGTTTCAACTTTAACGCTTCAACCACTTGCTATACAAGAGACAAAGTAGCCCAGATGGAAAATGCATGTACCTTTTGTGACAGAAGATGCATCTGAGTATTTCTGTACAGGTTTTAGCTGCAACTCAAACTCCAGGCGAGGCGGGTAAAAATTGGTTTCAGGGTACTGCAGATGCGGTGCGGCAATTTCACTGGCTTTTCGAGGTATAAAGCCACACCTTTGTAACTTCTAAGGAGTGGTAGGAAACCTATAATGCACAAATACTCCTCAAAATATGAAACTTCTAAGACAAAGCACAGGGATTCAGTTCCCATAATGCCAAATTCTTGTGCTGCAAATTACATTTGTCATGATGTGAGAAATGAGCAGCTAATTTTCAAAGAACGTAATCTAGTAACTATCACAGTTTCCACAACAAAGATCTAAAACTAGTACGTTATAGAACCTATAAGCAATTTGAGATCCGTGAATGTGTGACATTAACATGACGATGTTGATTAATGCACCATAGGATCAAAGAAGTAAGGATATTGAAGATGTTCTTATTTTATCGGGGGATCACTTGTATAGGATGGACTATATGGACTTTGTACAGGTAATCTAGAAGTTACATGTAGAATATATAAATATTGTCACTTTAAGCGTGTAGGTTCATGAAATTACATCAAATAACACACTGCGTTCCGCAGAGTCACAGGCAAAGTGGTGCAGATATTACAATATCAGCGTTACCCATAGACGGCAGGTATACCTTTGTTTCGTTGCAATTGAATCCACTCACAGGTAGAATATAATAAGCATACACGAAAACTTTTTTGGATCTTTTGCAGAGACAAAAAACTTTATGAGAACCGTGATGATGAAAAATAAGCATAAAAACAGAACTTGATAGCCAAATATCAGAATAGGATAGCCCTCCAGAGTTCATTCGAAACATAAGAAAACATGTCAGCTGTCAAATTGTGGATCTCTTCGCATTCAAGCAAATTAACATTTCAAAGTCATTCATATGTTTTCATGACAGCCGTGCATCAGAATTTGGTTTGATGAAGATTGACAGTGGAGGAAGGGTCATTTCATTCAGTGAGAAGCCCAGAGGGAATGAGTTGAAGGCAATGGTAATTGGAAACAGCTCAACAAATTTGGTTAAGCGTTGCCCCAAATTTTGAAGGGACGCATTTAATTTGGTCTGTGTTTCAGGCAGTAGACACAACCGTTTTGGGACTCTCACAAGAAGAGGCAGAGAAGAAACCATACATTGCTTCAATGGGAGTCTATGTCTTTAAGAAGGAAATACTTCTGAATCTATTAAGGTAATTCTGTATAACCTATTCTGTAAATAGCAAATTGCAGCATGAAGTTTCAGGACCCTTCAGTATCAGAAGGTTGGTATAGACAAGTGAAACTAGGCTCTGTGTTACTCTTTGGCAACACCTGAGACCAATAAGAGTTTTATGAAACATCAAACATGAGAGAAAATTAAGTACTGTTTGTTCTGTTGATTCAGATGGCGTTTTCCAACGGCAAACGACTTTGGGTCAGAAATAATTCCGGCCTCTGCTAAAGAATTCATTGTTAAGGTACATTTCTATTAAATCATAGATCAATTATTCATGAATCTTTTTTGTCCCTAGCAACAGCCTATTTTATAGAATTCTCTTTGTGAAATGGAGTCATGCCAATTTGGTAATGGAGATAACTTAAGGTTGGCTGATCTGCAGGTTGGATTTCTAATAATTTACTCCAACCAAAAAATATTTCTGCAGGCTTATCTATTTAATGATTACTGGGAAGACATTGGTACAATCCGGTCGTTTTTCGAAGCAAACCTTGCCCTTACTGAACATGTAAGCATTCTAGATCACATAGTTCATCCTCTAATGTGGTTTCAACATCACATTCTTCTTCTTCTTCTTCGTCTTTTAAGTATTATTCATATTTGAACTAATGCCAATTGATTTTCGAGTTTCTTGTCATTTCAGCCACCACGGTTCAGTTTCTATGATGCAGAAAAGCCTATTTACACATCTAGAAGAAACTTACCACCATCAAAGATAGATAACAGCAAGGTTATTAAATATCTATACGACCTAGTTTCTATCAGGCATAGCAAATTCTTCACCATACCGCAGCACTTATAACTCAACGCATCAAAATTAAGCCTCGAAATTTTTCATGCACATCATAATGAAGCTTATTCTTTTGCAGATCGTTGATTCAATTATATCACATGGTAGTTTCTTGACAAATTGCTTTGTCGAGCACAGTGTTATTGGAATCCGATCGCGGATAAACTCCAATGCTCACCTAAAGGTGATACTAGTATTTCTGAATTTTTTATAACACTTTTAGTGCTATATTATCATGGATCATCAAACAAGGACCATTTTCTTACAATACATGCACATAAAATTAGTAAATCCACAGCATATGTTTTAAGTTTTGGCTTTCTGTCCATTACTCACAAATGCTTATCAAGATAAAGTGTAACTGGGTGGTTTTTCTAACGGTAGAAAATAAATAATCTGAGAGTTGAAAATACTCTTTATTAATTGAATAAATAAAAGAGCTACAATGGCTATCTATTTATAGGTGAATATAAAGATTAATAGAAGTAAACTACCTGATTTATCTCTATCTAAATCAAATCAAATTAAATCTCTAGATAATATTATCCTACCAAACTTATAATAGTATCCTACCAAGTTTAAACACAAAGATTTAAATACTAAATATTTATCTAATTATTCAATACTCCCCATCAAGCTGAGTCATATATGTTTATCATGCTCAGCTTGGAACCCAGGTCTTCAAATTCAGGATAATGAAGTGCTTTTGTCAAGATGTTATCAAATTTTGTTTGAGACCTCCTCCTCTTTCTCAGAGTCATGCTCCTTTTTTCTTGGAGTCTGCGTCTGCTCCTAGTTTGTGGGTCTGCGTCTGCTCCTTTTCTTGAAGTCCGCGTCTGCTCTTCTTTTGTGAGTCTGCGTCTGCTAGTCTACGTCTCCTCTTCTTTTGGGAGTTTGCGTCTGCTAGTCTACGTCTCCTCCTTTATTTTGGGAGTCTCCTCCTTTATTTTGGGAGTCTTCTTTTGTGAGTCTGCGTCTGCTAGTCTACGTCTCCTCTTCTTTTGGGAGTTTGCGTCTGCTAGTCTACGTCTCCTCCTTTATTTTGGGAGTCTGCGTCTGTTCCTTTTGAGAGGCCGAGTCTTTAACAATAGAGTTGATAAGTAAAACTTTATCATTCAACACTCCCCCTCAAGCTGAGTCATATATGTTTATCATGCTCAGCTTGGAACTCGGATCTTCAAATTTAGGATAGTGAAGTGCTTTTGTCAAGATGTTATAAAATTTTGTTTGAGACCTTGTTGGAATCGAAGAGGGGGGTGAATGAGATTCCTTGGCTACTTTAGCTTTTTAAAATGAGTTTGCAAAACTAAAAGAGTTTGCGCTTGCGGAAGGCTTAAGTCAATCGATAAATAAAAGAAATAAGAAGTAAACAAATAAATAAATGCGTAATGAAATTAAAGCGGTAAATAACAAGGATATTTGTTATAGAAGTTCGGCGATGAATCGCCTACGTCTCCTCTTCCCGGTTAGATAACCTCCAACCGAGGTTCCACTAGAACGAATGATCTTGGCCTTGAGGGCTCCAAGTTAACCACAATACAACTCTTCCCGAGTACACAAAGCTCTTCACGAGCACAACACTCTTCACGAGTCTTCTTGGCCTTAAGGGCTCCAAGGAAAGCCACACAAAAACTCTTCCCGAGTTACCAACACTCTTCACGAGTCTTCTTGGCATGAAGGGCTCCAAGGATAGCCACAACACATGCACCAACGTCACTTGTTGATGACTTTACAATTTTCAACTTGCTTTGGTGTTGGAGGACCATACAAATAAATCAACAGCACCTTCACGGTGTACCAATACGAAGAAAACAAGACTCTATCAAAAGAAAAGAATCACAAGCTCCAATACAACACAAATGTATGGAGATTGCAATGCTATTTGAAATTTGAATTAGCAAAGCTTTGTAGAAGTTTGTAGGCTTGTTTCTTGTCATCAAAATGCTCCAAAGCATCAATATTTATAGTGTATGAGGCCCCCTAGGCTCCTACTAGCCGTTGCTACACAAAAGGCTTGAATCACTCGTCGATCGCCTCAGACATCGCCTCAGGCGATCACCATCGCCGCGCCTCAACGGTCACCAAAAATCACGCATCGCCTCAGGCGATCGGTCGATCGCCTCAGGCGATCAATTGCTCAAATCAAGGCCGTAGCCTCAGCAGCTCAAAATCTTTCATCGCCTCAGGCGATCGGTCGATCGCCTCAGGCGATCAATTGCTCAAATCAAACCACTTTTAATCACTTAATCTGCACACTAAGTACACATATTAGTATAACAAACACAAGTTTTGTTGATCATCAAAACTCAAAAATAAACCGGAGATAAATTAAAGCATTAAACACAACCATGCGTTTAAGGCTCAACAGACCTCCTCCTCTGTCTCAGAGTCATGCTCCTTTTCTTGGAGTCTGCGTTTGCTCCTTTTCTTGGAGTCTGCGTATGCTCCTCTTTTGTGAGTCTGCGTCTACTAGTCTACGTCTCCTCTTCTTTTGGGAGTTTGCGTCTGCTAGTCTACATCTCCTCCTTTATTTTGGGAGTCTGAGTCTGTTCCTTTTGAGAGACTGGGTCTTTAACAATAGAATTGATATTATCTACTCCCCCTCAAGCTTGGCTATAGATGTTTATGAGGCCAAGCTTGCTGATGAGATGTAGGCACATGAGAATCCTCACAACTGCCCTAAAACAGATGATGAAAAAACACCCGACGATGCCGCGAAAACATTGTATGCGATTGGCTGCTGCTAGGATTTGCTTTACGACTACTATTTGAAGGCCTAGCCGCCAGCGGTTGAGTTGAGATAGTAACAACTCGCCGGCGGCTAGGGTTTGATAAACTTTTAACCTTAGTTTTTTTCAAACCTAAAGCTCTGATACCATGTAAGAAAATAAATAATATGAGAGTTGAAAATACTCTTTATTAATTGAATAAATAAAAGAGCTACAATGACTATCTATTTATAGGTGAATATAAAGATTAATAGAAGTAAACTACCTGATTTATCTCTATCTAAATCAAATCAAATTAAATCTCTAGATAATATTATCCTACCAAACTTATAATAGTATCCTACCAAGTTTAAATACAAAGATTTAAATACTAAATCTTTATCTAATTATCCAATACTAACCATTTCAGGACACAGTGATGCTGGGGGCGGACTATTATGAAACAGATTCCGAAGTTACCTATCTCCTTTCAAAGGGAAAAGTTCCAATAGGAATTGGGGAAAACACTAAAATCAAGTAAAGACATCTTTCTATGAGTAAATTTTCTCATGCAGTTCTCTTTTTTTTTTTTGTTCTCACAGATAACATCTCCACATTCATCTTCTGCAGTGAATGCATTATTGACAAGAATGTCAGATTTGGTAAAAATGTGATCATTGCAAATTCAGAGGTAGGTTTCTCCAACTAAAATGTAACGAAAAATGTTTACCAAAAAGTAGTTTATCAGAGCTAAACGCTTGTGCTTGATTACTGATGCTTATTCTCCAGACAACTTTCATCAATGGATAAGGATCTGATTATTTATATTGCTATTTCAGGGCATACAAGAGGCAGATAGAACTTCAGAAGGATTTTACATCCGATCAGGTGTAACAGTAATATTGAAAAATTCAACAATTAAAGATGGAACTGTGATATAGCATTTTATTTCGTCTCTCTGATCTCAAGTTTGGTGAATATCCAAACTCGTGCAAAGCGTGAGCTTCTGCGAGAGCGTGCAGAAGTAAAATAGTACTCATGGCTAAGAATTTCCAACATCCATATGCATATTCATAAAGTCGACATTTTCACAATATGTAACCTCTTATTTCCAGAATATGTAAAGGAAGTCCTGGCAAGAATCAAGGATTCTCCAGATGTTTTTTGTAGAATCTCTCTCTTTCTTCTCAATTGTTAGTTGGCATGGAAGTCTTGCATATCTCTTTACTTAAATGATCTTGAGAAGCTAAAATAGTTTATGAACAACCTATGGTAACCAAAGTGCTCAATTGCTACCATACTATTAAGTGGTCAGATGCTAAGCCTAATAGACAAGGAGCTTTTTCTATGCTATGTAGCGGAATCTTAGCCTTTGGATCCTCTCTCGGTGCAAATTTCCATTAAAATATGGGACATCGCATCATCTAATGGAGTTGGGGCGTAAGACAAATACTCCAGGTGTAGCATTGACTTAGCCCAGGCAAGGCCCACATTGTTGACATGTTTCTGAAAAGTTGATCTGAAATGCCAGAACAGACTAGATGGATTAAACAGAAAATAGTACAGATATCACGTAAAATCATTCTACCATGGGAACCAATGATAAAAAAGTTCATGTCATATCAGGTAAATGATACTTAACAAAATTTTCCACACCTCGGCCAAAGTCAGCTAAAGAAAACATGAGTCATTCAGTTCGATTCTTTAAGTTAATGCTTCGGGTGCCAAATAGAGGTAAATACATAACCACGCAGAAATAAGGAGGGCAAATATGAGAAACTAGAAGCAGAGAAAACGAAACAACTAGATATACTTCCAATAAAAAAAACCCAATTGTATCTATATGAATAAATCTTCACATTGAAAGAATATTCTTTCACAAATCTCTTTGAATACAAAGCGTTCTTCTGAGAATGGCTTTTTACCGGTTCTTCAAGCTCGATGGAGATAATTTATAGCATCTTCGGAAGATTAAAGTTGTAGATGTGGGTTGTCTCAGGTAGATCAATCCCTCTAGCAGCTATCTGTTGCAACAAGAAGATAACCACCAGCTTGTTTAACATCCTGTATCAAAAAAAGAGTTATTAGAAAGTTAAGTACACCGGCGCCAACATGTCACAGCATATCTATAAGCAGTTGATAAATTGATTAAAGGGGGCTAAAGGTAAAGAACAATGATGGATGCTGCTCATTGGATAAAGTTCATTCTTCCTCCAGCATAATTATTTCTGGGAACTCAACGTGTGAAAGTCCTCAGAAATTCAACTAAAAGAGTCGAGAGGAGAATTTCCAGCTTTTTTCGACTTTTCCGACTACAGAGTTAGTGCAAGACAAGGCTAGCATAACAGATGTCCCATATCAATTTTTTTCTGCTCAAAGTCAAATACATAAAATATTTTCCAAATTTGATTATCCATATTGTCTTCATAATTTAGAAATCTAATATAATGAATGAGAAGATGATTAATTTCATTCAAACTGGACGGATTTTTCCAAAATAACCCACTTGCAATAGTACTTGATGCCTCCCACATTATAGTTCATGGCAACATAATGGATGAATAGTGCATCGTAATTCGTAATCACAATAATATTTGAGTCCCGAATGTTACAGAACTAATTTTGGACGGTGCAATTCTTATTTCAGGTTCATAGATGCGGTTTATTTTCATACACAATAACCATCATAAAGTATATCCACATTTGCCAACTGCAACAGAGTCCGACTATTTCCATGGTTAAACAACTCTGAACAGATAATCATAGGAAACTAACCGGTATTTGTTTCCAAGATCTCTCCCTTTTACCACATATCTGACACACGGAGATAATTACGTTAAGAGGGGTAAGGTTGCAATAAGAAAGCATAAAGGGTATGAAAGAGTGGTTGGGAACATGGCAAATATTAACCATCATTAAGAAAATGAGCAACTACATAATAATAAAAGCTAAAATGACACATATCAGAGAGTAGCATCTTCTCACCACAAATTTGTGATGTAGGCATGAATGAAGGCATAGGTTCAACAGGACTTATATGGACATGAGAAACATTTGCCTGTTGGAATAATTGAAACAGCAAGATAATAGAAAAAGCAAAAATTACAATTTTTTTTTTTGAGAAATTATACTTAATAAATGCTCCAAACTTGGTCCATTTCTGCTGTATACAATCATAAAGAAATCGTCTATTCTAGGGAATTGATGCACTCGCAAATAGGGTTTGATGGTTATTGATTGAAGAGTAGTTAGTCAAAAGCCTCCATAAAGAACTCACTTCTTTAGAAGGGTTGAACAAAAAATCAACCTACACATTCAGAAAAACATTCAATGTGCTCCAAGAGTCAAAAGAATGATATTTACCATAATTAATCATCAACCTCAAGCATTAAACTAACAACGATGAACTCATCAATTACCAATGCACCATGGCGTCAAACTTAAGAATTTACCTGTCAAGCATTTGGCAGAGACTCCCCAAGGTTGCAATTACTATAGCAGGCTCCAACTATCGAAAAAATGGTTTTTAAAGGTTTGGCTAGATGATCAGAGGAAAATCGAGTAAAAAGTCAAAAATTAGCAAACAAATATCTCAACAATATTGCAAAAACAGAAATAATATTTCTATTGTATTTGAAAGGTTGATTGAAAATAGGAATATTGCAAAAATATGAATAAAAATCAACAATATTCATGCTACATAAACTCTGGCCAAAGGGCCGGGAAAAGTCAAATCGTTGAAAAAGTTGACTGCCAGACCCACGGACGGTTTGTTTGTTGCTGCCCTGAAGGGCACTGCCCTTAGGGGCATCATCCACCATCCATATAGAATTTTTTTTTCTTTAAAAAAAAAAATTCCAAATGAACGGTGATGATGCTCCTAAAGGCACTGCCCTTAAGGGCATCATCAAACAAACCCCCACGGACCCGTGCTTATCTCTGTCTCTGGGTCGGTGTCATCTCCAATGAACTGACTGCCTTGAGCATAAAGGTATGGACATATCCTGGGCGGGGGCATAGCAGAGCTTTCAAATTAAATGGGGCCGCACACTAAACAAATATGATAAAATAAATTATTTTAAAAAATAAAAGCACTATTAAAATTGCGCTATTCGATTCTTCTGAAATCAAACTCTTTAATTAATTTATTGTTATCAATTTTTTCAACCAACTCTTTTTCAATGAAAATAACCATGAAATCTGCTAAGAACACTTCTTTCACCTTGTTATAGGGAGCTTTTTTAACATTTTCATAGCTGAATGCATGTGTTCTGTTGTTGCGGTGGAAACAGTAAAAGTCAATACTAGGTGAATAAACATGTCGATTAAAATAAATATGTTAGATCCAAAAATAAGTAGACAACATAATTATAGTATGCAAACTAAAAATGAGAAAATCACCTGTCAATTAAATTATAGTAATATGACTTATTTGCATCAACTAAATTTTGGCATAATTCAGAAATAGTTGCTAAATATTGAAATCTCTCGTTACCAATAACATCAAGTTTATAATGGTTCAACTGTATTCTTAAGTGGTGAAAATCTTGTGAATCAAAATAAAGAGATAGAATTTTTCAGCAAGACGATAGATATGATCAACCTTAAATAGCTTAAAGTTTTCTTTAGGTTCCAAAGCACAACTAAGCTTAAGAAGATCGACAGCCTCATCCTTGAACCTACAATTAAGCTCTTTAACCTGAAATCAATTGCAACATTAAATACATCAAATTGATAATGGTGTTCAACTGTACTTGAATCATTTAGCTTGCATTAACGGCCTGTAGCAGATTTATAACAAGCTTCAATATGAGATATCTCAATGACATACTTGATACAAACTTCTTTCACATTTTTAAGAAGAATAATAGAACATTCTTTTCTCAAAGGTTGAAGTAAAACTTTAGTAGTTGAGACATAGTCCATTGCACTTACAATATCAAGAGATTTCTCTTGCAATGCTCGACAAAACAGATCGGTTATCCCCATGATTTTGTGTAGCAAGCGGAACTTGAATATAGAATCAAATGATTTCATTACAATCAAAAAACCAATAGTTTCACCTCTGATGGAGTTAGATGAGCCATCCATGTTTTCCAACATAGTGTTACACATAATTATCATGCTGCAAATTGAGTAATAATTAGAATTCTAACATGTTTCCCATACCGTTGTAAATTTTCAACCTTAGACCATTTACCAGTAGCTACCATACATGAAATTTCAAATTTTTTAGCTGAATGTAAGTATGGCGTTTAGAAGAAGTTTTGAAAAGAATAATCCAATAGCTACTTCTTTTTCCGTAGCCGCAGTTAATGCTAGTTGAAGTCGACGGGTTAAACAATATAGATATTATGTACAATCCTTCAAGAAAAGAGCTTGCAAACCATTCCAAAACCAAGCATATTGCTAGCACCATCAGATCTTTGACCTTGCATAAGAGCTTGCAAACCATTCCAAAACCAAGCATATTGCTAGCACCATCGGATCTTTGACTTTGCATGCAGTGGATATGTAAGTCATGTCGAAGGAAGACATCATATATTTATATATTTTTAAATGTTGCAGCAGCCATATCAGTCACATGCACAATTCAAAGAAACACTCTCGTAAGAAGCCACCAATATCAATAAATCTCAATACAATAATTATATGCTCCTTGTTAGATACATCTCTAGTTCATCAACTAAAATGCAAATGTTGCATTTCCAATTTCTTTACGGATTCTAGTTCTCACTTGGTTGACAAAAATATGTAAAACATATTTTTGAATATCAGGTGAAGTATAATTTGCATTATTTGGAGCTTTCTCTAACAAGATGTCACCAAGACTCTGTTTCATTCTTCCCATAAATTTTGTAAAATTCTCACGGTTAGTAGAAGATGGAGATTCATCATGCCCTCTAAATGCACATGCTTGCAAGCTTAGCCAGCGGATACTTTCAATTGTTGTCATGATCCACAACAGTTTCTTCTACTTTATGCATTTATATCACTTTGTCAATATGGCGAGGTACATTCATCAAATTAGCAATAGAATATGTATCATTGTCATGTGGTGATTGGTGAAGTAGGACGCCTTATATGCATAAAAAATGTGCATTATCTCCATCATTAACTTGCTTCCAATATTTAAATTCATCATCGTAAATGTAAAATTGCAAGCATGTTCATTTTTAAAAATTAAGCAAGGAAAGCACAATGCAGCGTCATTCGAAGGTGAGTACTCTAATCTAGTAAAATTCTTAAACCAATGGTTTTGGAATCGACGATTTTGGGTCCTGAATTGGGTCGGTGGATACCCACTCTTAATAGGTTGACATGATCTCATCTTTATGTAAGCTCGTTTGACTTCATCCATTTGATTAACAGGATATTTCTATATTAGAATACTTAACATCAGGTTCAGGAAAACTCATTTCAACGTCATTCCTAGGAGATTTATCACGTTGTTGGTCACTGGAATTTGAGATGTTCATATTTGATAGAAATGTTAATCACTTGTTGATTTGTTTTCTTTTGGAACCTTCAAATCTTCACCTCAAACATACTAACTTTATTCCGAAGATTGTAAGGTGAGAAACCATGGTGATTCACCTCAAACACACCTCAAGCATGTGTTTTAATCTCCATCTTCTACTAACCGCGGGAATTTTATCAAAATGTCAAAATTTATTGGAAGAATGAATGAGAGTCTTGGTGCATCGTCTTATAGAAAGTTCCAAATAATGCAAAGTTTATTTCACCTGATATTAAAAAAGATGCGCATAATCTTGTCAGCCAAGTGGGAACCAAGATCCGTAAATAACTTGGGAATATAAAATTTTGCGTTTTAGTTTATAAAGCTAGAGATACATCTAACAAGGAACAGATGGCTATTGTATTGAGATTTGCCGATATTGGTTACGAGAGTGTTTCTTTGATATTGTGCATGTGGCTGATACAACCGCTGCAACATATGTTGCACCAACACTCCAAAAAATCACCCCATGCAGTGTCGGACACTCCGCGGACACGAACACGGCAGGACACGGGTGTGACACGGTGTCGGACACGCTACACGGCGTGTCTGTACCTTTTTAAAAAAAAAAATTTCTGGCATGTTTCGGACACGGCATGGACACGCCGTGGACATGCGAAAATAATTTTTTTAAAAAAAAAAAATTTTTAAAAAGTTATAATTTTTTTTTACAAAAATGTTTAAAAAATTATAACTCTTTTTATGGTTATGTAGTTTGGGTGCTATTTGTTATATGCTTTAATTAGTGAATGAAGTGTCTACAACTTGACATCATTTTCAATTTTATTATTCAAATATTTGATAATTAAATTTTTTCTTGAATTTTAGTATATTAAAACATAATGTATATGTAGAATATATATAAAAAAGATAAAAAAATTATTGTCGTATCCTAGAAGTGTCGTGTCCTGTAATTTTTGAAAATCTGTGTCACCGTATCGTGTGGCGTAGTACACGTATCCCCGTATCCATGTCCGTGTAACATAGGCTGCAACACTTAAAAATATATATGATGTCCTCGGTCGACATACTTACATATCCACAATTGCAAGGTCAAGGATATGATGGTGCATGCAATATGCATGGGTTTTGGAATCGTTTGCAGGCTTTTTTCTTGAAGGATTGTTTATGTGCATAATATGTTCATTGTTTCGCCCATCGACTTCAACTAGCATTAACTGCGGCTACTGAAAAAGAAATATTAATCTGGTTATTCTTTTCAAAATTGGCTTCCATCCTATTAATGCTTCTTCGAAACATCATATTGTTACTCTCTACTCAAAAAGTTTAAATTTCATGTATGGTATCTACTGGTGAATCTGATACCAGTAGAGGGTCTAATCAGGTTTAAGATTTACAACGGCAGGCAAAAACACGTTAAGAGTTTTAATTATAGCTCAATATGCAGCACAATAAATATGTATAGCACTATGACTACTGTGTTGGAAACATGGTGGATGATGGCTCATCTAACTACATCAGAGATGAAAGTTGAAACTTGTGGTTTTTTTATTGTGGTTTTATATCCATATTCCACTTGATGTACAAAATCATGGGGGATAACAGATCTGCTTTGTCGAGCATTGCAAAAGAAATATCTAGATATTTTAAGTGTAATGGAGAAGTCGGACACATGTGCGCAACCCGACTTGATTTCTTCTATGATTCATGTAGTCTACCACAATCCATTGGGAATAAAGGCATAGTTGTTGTTGGACTATGTCTCAACTACTAAAATTTTACTTCAAACTTTGAGCGAAAAGGGTTTTGTTATTCTTCTAAAAAATGTGAAAGAAGTTTGTATCAATTATGACATAGAGATAGCTCACGTGGAAGCTTGTTATAAATCTACTAGAGGCAGTTCATGCCAGCTAATGATCCAATCACAATTGAGCACCATTATCGATTCGATACCACTGTTGGTGTTCCCCAACACATGAACCGACTGGCTGCGGAATTTAACCCAATGAATCTTGAGCAGCGCTTAGAAACAACGCGTCAATATTAGTGCCTGCAAGAACCTTCAATTACAGTTAGCGTACAATACGATCCTTTCAACCCATATGTCCCGATCAGATCTTGGGGTTATTGGTCAATCGAGACCCCAATATGTATTCAATAACTATGTGCTTGTTCCAAAGTATCATAATTCATCCATAAGTAACTAGAGAAACTCTTTCCTCTAAAACATATATCCTGATCTGGTTTAAGACTCCTTAGGTTATTAACTTGATAAAATACAGGATATCCACACACGATGCAAGCGGCGAACCCCAACAACAATGCACAAGCTTTTATTTGACTTACATCAACATTGAATATTGCCACATTTATGACCCCCATGGGATCGGAAACAAGTCACGCTGAAGTTCTCATTGAATAGAGCTGCAGTTGTGTTTTGGGTCATGAGGATTAATGGTGTACAACTGCAACTATAAATTCTTTACTCGATCAGTGGGAACCACATAAAATTTAGGGTGAGGGTTGTTCAATGAACTCATCCTATGCGCACATATTCATATGTGCAGATGTCGCTACATCAGTGCTGATGAAATGCAGCAACACCACATCATAAATACTTGTCTCGAGTGAACATGGTATGTATCATTCTTATGACACTACTTATCGACCAATAACAAGTTTAGATATTACAGTCATTGGTGAATGTATTTCATGATTGTCAATACTTGTATACCATGGATTGTAGTTATCTCAAGATCTTTATCAATGCATCTTGCACGAGTATACATATAAAGGAGAGCCATATTACTTATCATTAATTGAAGAAAGAATGTTCTACTAGAAGGTGTATCAAATTCTACAGTCAACAATTGGTTTGTTGAGCACCTACTCCAATCTCTCACTTGACCTGAAGTCAACTACCCATGTATCTCAAGCCCATCGTCTCATGATGTTTTTC
Source organism: Haberlea rhodopensis (assembly GCA_907163345.1). NCBI lineage: Eukaryota > Viridiplantae > Streptophyta > Magnoliopsida > Lamiales > Gesneriaceae > Haberlea > Haberlea rhodopensis. Next base: position 28,386,542 of record CAJQUN010000001.1, read on the forward strand.
AAATACGGGTCATGGAAAAAGTTCCGTTAGTCATGTTAGGTGTCGATTCTTTTTAGACCGAAACACGGTGCAACACTTAAGCGATCTTGGTGCACGAAGATGCTTAGTGAGCCTGAAAACACACAAGGAAGCTAATAACGTGGAAAGAAGGCTTGAGAGAGAATATATGTGTATTGCTTAAATGCTAGAAAACTTAGATTGATACAAATGATGAGATCAAGTCTATTTATACTATTTCTCTTACAAATGAATGGCCAAGATCTAATCAATGCTATGATGGAGATTTAATCTCCATAATGTTCCTAAAATACTTACAAAAAATGAGTATTCTAGACTGTCTTATTTTAAACCATTCTAGAATACACTACAAAATAAAAGAAACTACAAGTAAAGCCTAGAAGCTTACGGAGTACTCCAAAGTGTTCTGCAAGCTTCGGAACGTCCTGAGCTTCAAGATTTACCGGAATCTTCTTAGAAAGTCACGGAATGTGATATCCACCCCCTCCTATTTCAACAACGCCCTTGTTTCCCTTTTGGAATTGGTCGATTAGATCCTTGAATTGCCATAGTCCCTCGGATGGTTTTCAGCTTGCCTCACTATATGGAAGCCCCTTCCACTTGATAAGATATTATTGGTGGCATGGCGGGTGGCGCTTCTTTCGGACGAACCTGTCGGCTATTATCTGTTCAAGTTGAGTAAACTGGCATGGAAAACCGGGTGGAGCTTCTTTAACTTTGGTGGTAGCTCCAACTTGTAGGCCACTTTGCCTACTCGTTTCTCGATGTGAAGAGACCCCTCATACCTCCTTATGAGTCCTTTTATGTTGGGTGTAGATCTTCACCAACACAAAGTCTCCTTCCTGAATTTTGATGACCTTTGTTTTAAGGTTCTCCCATTTCTTCATTTCCTTGGTTACTCGGTGGAGATAAGGTTTGGCAATGTCTGCTTGTTCTTGCCAATTTCTCGCAAACTTATAGGTAGCTAGACTTGTCCCCATATATCCCATGGCATTGTCTTGTGATGCATTATATATGGCAAGGACTAGCTCGAATGAACTCTTTTTCGTGGCCTCACTTGGTTGAAGGTTAAATGAGATTGAGTCACATCAAGTAGCTTGGTCCAATCCGTTGGCTTGCACTCATGAAGTGTCTGAGATACGCCTCTAGCAAGGCATTGACTCGCTCCATTTTTCCATCCGTTGGTGGGTGCATGTTGGTTGAAAATTTTAGTAGCGAACCAAGGAGTTTGAAAAGCTCCGTCCAAAACTTGCCCGTGAATCGTGGATCTCGATCACTAATGACAGGTTAAGAACTCCTCAATACTTGACAACATGTTTGAGAAAAAAATCGTGTTTTGTTGCAATCATTGGGTGCCGGTGAAGGCCGCATACTTTGAAAATGGTTGACAACCACGATGATGGTACCACATCCATCTGAAGGGGGGAAGTCCCACAATGAAGTCCTTAAAACACTCTCCTATGGTGGGTGTTCGGTGATAGGAAAGGGTTGAAAGAGTCCATTTGGTGCATGTGTTTCTCCTTTGTCTTGATGTCGTTGATAAGTGTATTTTATACACTTATATTTCTTCTTATTTTGCATGGTTTAGTGCTAGTTTTCGATCAGAATTACGCTTTTGGTTTTGTTCTGTGTTGTTTTGCAGGAATCCATGTAATTACATGTTTTGTGGACTAAAAAGGTGCAAATGACGGAAAGAAAGGATGAATTAAAGTCAAAAATCTACACTTTCAATCAAAGCAATAGGCGTAATTACGCCTGTTTTGGGGCATAAAGACGCCTAAGCCACGGCAAATCAATATGTGAAGAATTTCATGAGGCGTACTTACGCCTCATTTAGGCGTAGCTACGCCTAAGCTACGTCTTTGGTATTTTATTCAGGCGTAAAGACGCCACTTTCAGGCGTAATTACGCCAGTCACGCGGGAGGCCATGCTTTTTGACACATCGACAGGCGTAATTACGCCAGCTTTGAGGCGTCATTACGCCACTAGAATTTTGAAAATTTTGGACTGCTTCCTTATTTGATGCACGGGATTTTAAAGAGAATTTACCAAGGCACAAAGTATTATTCAGACTTAGACACATTCAGAATAGAGAGAGGAGGCTAGGGTTGAAGAAAGGAGAAAATAACGACGACGGCTCGGAGCAAAAAGTAGAGATTTCATCACGAGACGGCGGCGTTCATCGGAGATCGAAGAATAGCGTCCAATTCGTTTTGTATCTCTAAACTTTTAACAGTTTTTATGGGTTATTTAAACATGTCTATGTGTTTAAATACTTCTAGCATGAGCTAATTTTATTTTCTAGGAGACGATGTAGCTTGTTTTGAAACTACACTTGTTATGAATTGATTGAAGTATTTGGATTTCCGTATGGTTTATTTATGTTTTCCTGTTCTTAATGCTTTTAATCTACTGGCCATGGATTGAATGATGTTATATTCGTGATTTATCACTCGGGAGAGAGGGTTGTGAATAGGAAAGAAGGAATTCATATCGTGGTAGTTATATTGTTCGATAGGCCTATAACTCCATAGAAGTCGTTAAAGAAATTACTGCGCTTTTACAATTGTTTGATAATTGATCTTAGATAGGGATATCAAGATTGATGTTAGATGATTACTTCTGCTTAACACTCGGGAGAGGGAGTAGAAATAAATAAGAATTCTCGGCTAATAAACTAGGAAATCCATAACATGGAAATCAAGGAATGATAAGTGTAGTGGATGCAAGTGAAATCGTACTCCTAGATTCGTCTCCAATTGATTTCTTTTCAACTCAGCATTTGATCATCGTTAGTTAATTGATTTTTATTATTCGCATAACACTCAACTATTCGATTCTCTAAATAAAGCAAAGATTATTTTAATTCAGTACTTAGATTTAACTATTTATTCAATCTCTGTGGGTTCAACATCTTTTTATACTAAAACTTGACTACCGTGCGCTTGCGGTAAAGGATTTTTTGCAACAGTCGTACAAGACAAGTCTTGACAAGCGCCTTGAAGTCATTCCGCATGTGAGGCCAGTAACAGCGCTCTTCTATTAGAGCAAGTGTGTGATGGATCCTTGGGTGACATGCCCATTTGGAGTCGTGACACTCCTGTAATACCTCATTTCTCATGTTGTCATGATATGGTACATACAAACACCCTTCCTTGGTGCGTATGAGCTTGTCCTCGATCCAAAATCTTCTAGTCTTTCCTTCCTTGATGTAAGCTATAATGGTTTTTGGCTTGAGCGCCAAGAGATATACCTGCGTTGATTCGCTCCACCATAGTCCATTGAGCTCGAGATACATCTGCAAGTGCGGCCTTCCTACTAAGTGCATCCGCCACTAAGTTTATCTTTCCGGGTTTGCACTGAAGCACATAATCAAACTCGGCGAGAAGCTTCGGGATGTTATGGAAGCTTGGAGAACACTTTGGAGTATCCCAGAAGCTTCTACGCTTTACTTGTATTTTTTATTATTATTATTATAGAGTATTCTAAGATGGTTTAGATTAAGACATTCTAGGATACTCTTTTTTGTAAATTTCAGAGGAACATTCTGGAGACTGAATCTCCACCGTAAGATTGATTAGATCTTAGCCAATCATTTGAAAGAGAAGTAGTATAATATGTTTGCTCTCCTCATCTGTATCAATCCAAGTTTTCTAGCATCCAAGCAATACGCAAATCTCTCAAGCTTTATTTCCAAGTTGTTAGCTTCCTTGTGTGTTCAGGCTTACTTAGCATCTTCGCAAGCCAAGATCGCTTAAGTATCGGTGTCTCGATCTAAAGAATCAACATGTGGCAGGTAGATCAGCTATATTATATGACAATGCTGATTTCTCGATATATAGTTGGATCTTTGATGATATCTAGTTGTCACAGTACATAGGAACTGGATCAATAGTAATAGGAACAACACCCAACTCTTGGATAAAGTTCCTCTTCCAAAATGGTCTCCTTTGCAGCATCCAATGCCACAACATTTTCAGTCTCGGTGGTGGGATACGCAGTAGTGTCTTGCCTGGAACTATCCAAGAGACACCGCCACCATTGGACATTAATATAAACTGTAGGATCGAGCGCTTACAGTTTTACCAATAACTATAGTTAAGGGTAATGGCGCAACATCAATCTTTTCAACCATACACTGACACAAGCGACACGTGTTCGACCGATCACAAAGCATAGGCAATTGTTGAACCCCAACAATCCCTCCCCCAATAATTGCACTCTCTGCAACTCATGGGAATCGAACACGCGACCTTGGCTCTGATACCAATTGTAGGATCGAGCGCTTACCGCTTTAACCATAACTATAGTTAAGGGTAATGGCGCAACATCAATCTTTTCAACCATACACTGACACAAGCGACACGTGTTCGACCGATCACAAAGCAGGGGCAATTGTTGAACCCCAACATAAACCAAGCAGAAGACTTTGAGTCATCTACATCAGACTTGAAACTCGAGTCAGTGAAACCTTCATGTTTGCTTCATTTTTTTGCGTCAATTAAACAATCGATATATCGGTGCAACCACGTCTTCGTAACGATACTAGAAATCTGGTTTGCATAATCAAATGATTGTCTAGTGACAATAATTTTGAGGAACAAACGGAAGGTTGATGGACCGGATTTTGGAGATTCATTATAAACCGCTCAAAGTAGTCAACAAAGGACAAGACCAGCGATCCATCCACGACTTGAAGTCGTGAGATATAATTCTAAACGACTTATGAATGAATTAAATCGGATCCGTTTCCCAGGAGAAAAATTTAAATTCTGCTGCATGTCGGTTTCGGGTGTCGGGGAAACTTAGCATACCAGACTCCATGGATTTCCCAAGTTTCCATTTTTGTAAAGTCACGAAAATTGAAAAATATGATATTACAATCGTAATAAAGAGCGTGACACACTCGTCGCGAAAATAAATTCGGTTTATTTCTCTGGATTACGATTTGAGAGATACGCCTAATTTTGTATATAGTTTATATACAAAAATTATTATGGGGCTGGATAAAATAAAAATTAAAAACTAAAATAAAATAAAAAAGGAAATCAAGAAAAACAAGATCCATGAAATGTTGATCTTGTTTATTGAAAGAGGTAAAGGGTCAGATTCATATTATTCATTCAGGCGGGAGAACGGATATTTATAATAAACGAAAAGACTAATTCTTAACACATGAGAGATTCGGGGAGAGATTTTGAAAGAAAATAAGATTAAAATTTCATCTCTCTCTATGCAAAAGCCGTGTATTTTTCAAAGGGGGCAATTGTTTGATTCGATTTTTTTGTGCCAATTAAACAATCAACATATCGTTGCGACCCTGTTGTTGTAATGATATTAGAAATCTTGTTTGCATAATCAAATTATTGTCTGGTGCCAATAATTTTGAGGTAGAACAAGGAGGTTGGTGAACCAGATTTGGAGATTCGTGATAAACTGTTCGAAGAGGTAAACCAAAGCGGCCAACAAGGGATAATACCGGCGATACCTCCTCTCTATGAAGGAAATAAAACAGATCCATTTCCCTGGATGCTCCGGAATGAAAAATTTTAAATTTCGTTGTCTGTCGGTTTTGGGTGCAGGGGAAAATCTTGGTACACCTGTCTCGGTGGATTTCCAAAGTTTCCATTTTTTAAAGCCGATAAAATTGAAAAATACGATAGTACAGTCGAAATAACGAGCTCGACATGCTCGTCGTGGAAATAAATTCGCTTTACTTTTCTAGATTATGGTGTGAGAGATACGGATAATTTTGTATATTGCTTATATATTAATTATTATTGGGTTCACTGAAATTAAAATTGAAATCAATAAAAACAAGATCCTTGAAATCTGGACTTGTTTATTGAAAGAATTAAAGGGTTTGATTCTAATATTCATTCAGATGAGAAAATGAATATTTTCTAAGAAGTGGGGAGTAATTCTAACACAAGAGAGTTTGAGAGAAAAATTTTGAGAGAAAAATAAGTTAAAATTTCATATATTCTATGCAAACCCATGTATTTTCCAAAAGGGGGCAAATTGTTTGCTTCATTTTTTGTGGCAATTAAACAATGGATATTTCTTTGTGACAGCGTTTTTGTAACGATATTAGATCTAGAGTCAATAATTTTGAGGTAGAACAGGGACGTGGTGTACTGAATTTTGGAGATTCATGATAAACAGTTCGAAGCGGTCAACAAGGGATAAGATTGGCGATCCATCCACGATTTGTTTCTCTCATGGCTCTGGACCAAAAAATTTAAATTCCGCTAAATGTAGGTTTCGGGAGTCGGGGAACATTCAAGTTGAAGAGCTTAATAGTAGGTTCAAGGATGACGTTCTCGAACTTCTTAAGCTTAGTTGTGCTTTGGAACCTAAAGAAAACTTCGAGCTATTTAAGGTTGATCATATCTATCGGCTTGCTGAAAAATTCTATCCTCTTGATTTCGATGCACAAGATTTGCACCACTTGAGAATACAGTTGGATTACTATAAGCTTGATGTTATTGGTAAAGAGATTCAAGATTTATCATCTATTTCTTAATTACGTCGAAGATTAGTTTTGACAAATGAGCCAGATTGCTATGGTTTATTTGACGTGATTTTCTCATTTATTAGATTTTTTATAGTACATTGTCTTCTTATTTTTTGATCTAGCATATCCGTTTTAATAGACAGGTTGATTCGCTTTATATTGACTCTTCATGTTTCTACTGCAACAACAGAATGAGCATTTTCAGCTATGAAACATGTTAAAATAGCTCTCCATTACAAGATGGAAGAAGAGTTCTTAGGAGATTCTATGGTTACTTTCATTGAAAGAGAATTGGTTGAAAAGTTGATAACGATAAAACAATAAAGAGTTTGATTCTTAGATGAACTGAAGATGGCAAATTCAATACTGTTTTTTTTTTACGCTTTGGAAGGTATTGAATATAAAATGCTTTTGTTCCATATTTTTTAAAGTTAATATTTTTCACGTGATTTTTTATTTTACATTTCAATAAAATAAAATTTATTTTATTGTATTTATTTAGTGTGCGGCCAGTCCCACGTAATATGAAATCCTGGCTCCTCCCTTGACGTATCATGGGACTACTGGGATTTTAAACTTCAACTTTGAAGCAAGGCCACATAGTCGTGCATTGATATGTGGTATAAGCCATGCATACATGATTAGAATTATAGATGTCAAACGGGCCGTGCTGGGCAAATCCATGCTGCCAGGACTGTTTCGTGCGGGTCGTGCCTGGCATTGCCCGTCTTCATTTTCGCCAGGCCCGGCACGGCCTACATCATATTTTCTAAAAAAAATTTCGTTTTTTAAATTTTTTTTACTTTTAATTATATAAATATAATAATATTATAAAAATATAGATTGTCACAATATACTTGTAATATAAAAATTTATTGACTACGAATTGAAACTACAAATTACATTGAACAAAACGAAATAATAAATTACAAAGAGTTTAAAAAAATATGATAGTTTTCTTCATTTTCATCCGAAGAAACATCATGTCCTCCCAAATCTTGTAGGCGGCTATCAGCATCCAACCAATCCTTTAAAAGCATATACATCTCCACAGTGTTTGGTTTCATTCTACTTCTTTTCTATTACTAATATTATATTCATTAGTAACTTGCATAATGACATTAGAAATAACTCCACCCGTATGAGGCCAATCAATTTTTGTGAAACCTAAATTTTTTTTATGCAACACCCAGTTATCGTCAATCCAATGTCCTGTAACACAGAGATATGATGCATTGCAAATATAAGTTGTTCGAATATCACTTGTTAGTGCTACTTTCGAAGAAAGATTACCTAAATACGTAATTAAATTTGCTTTATATTCATTAAAAATTGTGTGCATCCGATTTAATAATATTCCTTGAAAATTGTTTATGTTGAGGTTGCAAACCTAAATGAATATAATTAGTGAGTTTCGCATTCGCCCCCATTGGAAATGTTTCTCCGCCCATACTATGTATTTAGCTAATTCTCTCATATTTCTTTCAACATTATAAGTGAAAATACATAAACTTGAACTACTACTTCCAGTACCGAATTGTGAAAGAGTAGTTTGGTTATCATCAGTTGGTTCTCTTTCATGTTTAGCCATGTGTCTTTGTAAATGACATGTACCACAAGAAGAAGCATATGCATAATCTTTTTTACATTTTTTACAAACTGTCATTGATCCCTCTCCCTCAACATTTTCTACATCGAATAGTTGTCATATATTACTAGTTCTTTTTTTGAAGTTCTTCTACTTGATTATTGAATATTTGGTGTGTTTTGTTCCTTTTCTTGAAATTGATCGATTTCATCATCATAATTCACATTACAAGTGAATCGGCCATTATGTATGTCATGCCCCGAGACCGGGGTCGATAACACAGGCGTTGATTCTAATTATAATTTAAAATCAACTAGCCTCGTAATACAGATTCTATAAAAAACCAGCCTTTTATCCATAAAGTTAATTTTTTTTACAAATATCAGCGGAAAACGTCAAAAATTAATGGCAGCGGCATCTTGAACATCAACTAAATCATTATCTCCAATACTGATTTGATCTTCGTCTTCGATTTCTTATTCGCTTCTATATGGGGAGTGAATGTAAGGGGTGAGCGTTTTGGAAAACACTCAGTAAGTGGGGGACAATCGTATGTGACACAACATTTAAATATAATATTTTTTTAGAAACATATATCAAAAATCATAACAGAAACCAATATGAACAGAACAGAAAATGAACAGAATTTGCTCATCGGAGCCAGAACAGTACAGAAACTTCGTATCAGAATCTCATACCATATACTAAAGTAAGCACAATAAATCATCTAGTTTCCTCATGGTACTGATATCAGTTCTCTAGACATAACCCTCCTAGAGATGTGGTCAGAACATCGGATCACCCACGAATAAAGGGTCTGGACTTCCCAGAACAACGGTTAACCACCGTATCAGGTCAGAAAAACGGTTATAATCCCACCGCATCTGGGTCAGAAACAGAATTCAGAATTCCTTACCAATTGGATTTAGATATTTAAAGTGCTTCAGATTTCAAAGATCAAAATTTCATAATTTGAAAATAGTTCACATAACGATTGGATTTTAAAACACATACTTATGATTTAAAAAAAAACGAAAGAATGATTTTAACAAAAGTCCACTTACAGATATCAGAATCGATTCTTGCGTGTCAATGGTTTTGGGTGGCAAAAACGCGATGAATTTCCTCTCCTTTCCTTGCTGAAAATTTCACACCTTTTAGTGTGTGTTTCGAAAATTGTGTGAATTGTGAGAGATTTTTGAGTTGCATACTATGTAGAAGAGTCTTATATTTATAGAGCTTGAAATTCGAGAATCTCGGTTCCTACGACTTCTGAAATTCAATCGTATCTTCCAAACTTATCTTTAGATTGTGCTTTATCTTCGGATTTGGTTATATTTATATATCTAAAAGATTATCAGAATATAATTCAATATTATATCTTGTCAAGATATTATATATATAATTCAATATTATCTATTATTTTTCAATATTATCTATATTTAGTATTTGGTTTGACCAAATAACATCAAGTGGTTAGATTAATTTAAGGATTCTAATTTGACCAAAACTCTAGTTGTTTAAATCATCACTCATTGGTTTAGCTATAAGTCTACAAGATTAAAGCGAATATGATTTATCGCATCAAGTGTTTTATTGGCTAATAGATAGCAATGACATGATTACTAATTATCTAACAACACATTATTATATTTGATAAAATATTCAATTATCTACACATTATTTTACTATCTATAAATTAAGATACAACTCTTAATTCTCTAATTATTTGTTTAAATAAGGGTTTAGAATCTATAAGATTGATTGATATCATGTAATTCAATATTAACTCTAATACAATTCAATATCATCTAAACACTAGTTTATTGATTTAAATAAAAGAAAATTTGAATATTTTTGTTGACTAAAACTTTGGTTGAAAAATCGGGTTTTCGCATTCCTCCCTCCTTATTGAAAGTTTCGTCCTCGAAACTTGACTCAGTTGCCTTCGAAAAGGTAGTGGCATTTCTCTAGCATCTTTTATTCTGCATCACATGTAGCTTCTCTTTTCGTATGGTTTGACCATTGAATTTTGGCTTATGGAATGGTCCTTTGAATTCTTGATCCGGACGAAAATTTCCTTGTTTTTCATATTCTCATCCGAATTCGTCATGACTTACAAATAGGGATATAACTTTTGAGATATTAGCAACAAGGATTTGCATAGGGGCGCAGCCGATGGATAATACAATTCGAGATACGCTCGGAGAGAAAATTAAAAGTTTATTAATTAAATTGAGAGGTTAACGAAATCTTAATCAAATAAAATTATTACAAAGAAATATTTCTTATTGTTCTTATTAAAATTCTTCTAATTAATTTATATATATATATATATATATATATATATATATTCAAATTAGTATATTATTTCTCTATCTATTAACTACACATCATTATCGTCTATGCCTAAATAGATGAGATTTAAGAAGACTTGTCCAATTAAAAATTTTACTAAATAATTTATATTTTTAAAAGTTTAAGGTATAAAAATTATATGCGAAAGGTATTTCGGGAATTTTTCTTCGGTTTGCTTCTGATAGGGCGAAGTATCAATCGAGAGATCCGGAAATCATTTTCAGAAATTGACTGAAGAATTGGGTTGCCCATGGGACGTATTGGCCAGGGTGAAAAGTAATTGAATTTTGGTTCGCCTGTGACGAAGAAATCTGAAGATGAATTTTTCTCCTTTTTATGGTTCATGAGGCTAGAATTATGGTTTGAAATTAGTCCAAAATCGCCGACTGGAATTTAAATTTACCAGAGGGCTTTTAATGTATACTTTGAGATAATTCATCATCCCGGTTTAATTGGAAAAATACGTAACGATGACGGATAAATCTTGGTTGGAATTTTCGGCCTAGGGTTCATGTGAGTGGCGAGAGGAAATTGAAAAATCAGTGAGATTCCGGTAGCTGTGAATCATGATGGATAAGGGGCTTTAGATCTTTGTTGGATAAGGATCAGATTCCCATAGTTAATTGAAAATTTGTTATACTGTTTTTATGAAATCGGGGAATGAACATTCACGGCTGTTAGGGTTCTTGAGCATGGTTTCGATCGGGCTCTGGTCGTTGTACAGTGATTTTACGTGGCCAGGGATCGAGGGCTTTTGCTCCAGGGGTGATACTCGTCAAGGTAGCATGTCAGATTGGTCAAGATATCCTTGGCGGTTATGAGATCGGGATAGGGCAGCGTGAATGGGTTTTGGCGAGGGTTAGTCGAGCGATTGGAGGGGAAATCGAACTCCGATGGCTGTGAAATTTGGAGAGTTCGTTCGTCAATGGATGACGATTCTGGTGGTGTGTCGGCCGTCAGTTATGGTGGCGGCAGGCGGCGCCGGCGGAAGGGCAGCGAGTTGGGTAAGAAATTTCAATTTTTTTTTGTATTTCCAGATTTTTATTTATTTTTATTAAAAAAATTATTCTGATTTGATTTTTTATTTTAATCTGAATCGAGATTTGTCAAAATTGTGAACAGATCAATATTTACCCAACTGAATCCTTCTTGGTCTGTTCTAATTGAGTTTTACAATCTAGTGTTATATCTCAACTAGAAGTCTTTTCCCAGTGGGGTTATGGAACCTGGTTCGCTCTGATACCACTTAAATATCACGCCGCGAGACCGGGGTCGATAACACCGGTGTTGATTATAAATATAATTCAAAATCAACAAGCCTCGTGATACAGATTCTACAAAAAACCAGTCTTTTATCCATAAAGTTAATATTTCTTACAAATATCAGCGGAAAACGTCAAAAATTAATGGCAGTGGCATCTTGAACAACATCAACTAAATCATTATCTCCAATACTGATTTGATCTTCGTCTTCAATTTCTTATTCGCTTCTATCTGGGGAGTGAATGTAAGGGGTGGGCGTTTTGGAAAACACTCAGCAAGTGAGGGACAATCGTATGTGACACAACATTTAAATATAATAATTTTTTAGAAACATGTATCAAAAATCATAACAGAAACCGATATGAACAGAACAGAACTGAACAGAATTTGCTCCTCGGAGCCAGAACAGAACATAAACTTCATATCAGAATCTCATACCATATACTAAAGTAAGCACAATAAATCATGTAGTTTCCTCATGGTACTGATAGAAGTTCTCTAAACATAGCCCTCCTAGAGATGAGGTCAGAACATCGGATCTCCCACGAATAAAGGGTCTGGACTTCCCAGAACAACGGTTAACCACCGTATCAGGTCAGAAAAACGGTTATAATCCCACCGCATCAGGGTCAGAAACAGAATTTGGAATTCCTTACCAATTGGATTTCTATATTTAGAGTGCTTCAGATTTCAAAGATCAGAATTTCATAATTTGAAAATAGTTCACATAACGATTGGATTTTAAAACACATACTTATGATTTAAAAAAACGAAAGAATGATTTTAACAAAAGTCCACTTACAGAGATCAGAAGCGATTCTTGCGTGTCAATGGTTTTTAGTGGCAAAAACGCGATGAATTTCCTCTCCTTTCCTTGCTGGAAATTTCACACCTTTTAGTGTGTGCTAGTGTGTGTTTCGAAAATTGTGTGAATTGTTAGAGATTTTTGAGTTGCATACTTATGTAGAAGAGTCTTATATTTATAGAGCTTGAAATTCGAGAATCTCGGTTCCTACGACTTCTGGAATTCAATCGTATCTTCCAAACTTATCTTTAGATTGTGCTTTATCTTCGGATTTGGTTATATTTATATATCTAAAAGATTATCATAATATAATTCAATATTATATCTTGTCAAGATATTATATATATAATTCAATATTATCTATTATTTTTCAATATTATCTATACTTAGTATTTGGTTTGACCAAATAACATCAAGTGGTTAGATTAATTTAAGGATTCTAATTTGACCAAAACTCTAGTTGTTTAAATCATTACTCATTGGTTTAGCTACAAGTCTACAAGATTAAAGCGAATATGATTTATCGCATCAAGTGTTTTATTGGCTAATAGATAGCAATGAGATGATTACTAATTATCTAACAACACATTATTATATTTGATAAAATCTTCAATTATCTACACATTATTTTACTATCTATAAATTAAGATACAACTCTTAATTCTCTAATTATTTGTTTAAATAAGTGTTTTAGAATCTATAAGATTGATTGATATCATGTAATTCAATATTAACTCTAATACAATTCAATATCATCTAAACACTAGTTTATTGATTTAAATAAAAGAATTGAATATTTTTGTTGACTAAAACTTTGGGTGTAAATTCGGGTTTTCAGAATGTATATAGACTACAATTATCTAATGCAATAAATATAAAAGTTGCCAAATATTTGCTAGGATGAGTATTGGCTTTGTTGCTTGTGTTTGTATTGGCAAATGTAACGGATTTTTTTCTTCTTGTGAACAAATTGAGAGTATATCGTTTCAAGTATATAGATTTTAGAGATTGAGAGGATAAAATGTTTCCTCAACACACACATATATATAACAACAAAAAAAAGTTTTTTTTTTTTAAAAAGAAAGCCGTTGAACGGCATTTTTTTTTTACCGTTGGCCATTGGCGATCGATCGCCAAGCCCGTGTATAGCCTACTGCCTCTCATCGATCGATCGCTCGTTAATTAAAAAAAAAATCTACAGTGTCATGACGTGCCCGTGCCCGTGCCCGTGCCCGTGCCAGCCCACGGGCTAGCATCCCTTGGCCCTGCACGACCCATGTTCCGGGCCGTGCCTGGCACGTCACGACACTATAGCAAAACGGGACGTGCCTTGCCGCTCCGCGTCGTGCCGTACCCGTGTCGTGCCTCCTGTCGTCCGCTCCGTTTGACATCTCTAAGTAGAATGAATAAAGAAGTCCATGGATGCGTGTCCAAAATGTAGTGAATACTGCCATTGGCCACATATCACCCACAGGTATATGTTCCCTTAGTCCCGCCTCCAGACGAGCTGAAATTGCCCTCTTCCCTAAAGTCTGGTGCCGACAAGTCCCGCTGAGTAAGGACCATCTCTGAATGAATAAGAGGATTTTCTGGCCCAACTTGCCATATGGGCCAGTCCGGCAGGCTCAGCCCATTTTGATGGCTATATAGTTATGTACGACATGCATCGTAGTTGCTTGTTGATTACTGTATCTTGATTTGTAGAAAATTGCTTGAAGCCCTTCAGTACTTTACCTTAAAATTGCATTTTATTTATTAATTAATTCAGTCTCGAGTTTAATGTTTGATTATATTTAAGGAGAATGAAAATATTTCCTGGAAACACTATTATAGTTTTATGCTTCTCGAGCATCCTGTGGGAACCATTACTCCAAGCAGCTTTTACATACCTTTAACCAACTCTTATGTCTTCTCAATGTTCCACATGACTGTATCAGAAGATCTTGCAGCCAACATGCGTGCAACTTTGATAACCTATTTAGCGAAAAGGCTCGAGATAAAAATGTTGTTCAGCATTAATCATTTAAAAAATGATGATTAAAAATATATGGAGGTTAGAGAAGCGGGAAACTATGTTACCTAACGATCGAGTGGGCAGGACAATTAGGGCCTGGAACTGCCGATCTCTGTGCATTGACGATAGAAAGTATCAGGAGTAAATATGCCAGGGTTTTTCCTGAACCTGCCTAGAGACAAAATAGATGGAAAAATCATCATCATTCATCTAGGGCTGCAGAGACGATCAAATTCAACAAACCATCCAATGGTAACTTGTCAGCATCTTCTCGTCAAACATGCTTCTCGTAACCTGGTCGTCTAGACCCACTTTCAGACAGAAAGTTTCCAAGTGAATCTCTAAACAGTTAAACTAATTTACATCGAAAAATGCAATAGATGACATGCGTAACAGTTTTCAAAAAATATACTATCTCACGATTGAGCAGCTAAAAAGCAGCACAATGAAACTTATCCATCATGATAAGGAACACTTCTTACAATCAGAGCAACAATGTAAACTTATCCATCACGATTGAGCAGCATGGTTCAGAACTTCAGCCGGCCAACCAAAATATTCAAGGAATTGCGCATGACAAGGTCTTAGATTCATCCCCAATCAGCTTGAAGGATTCTTCGGAGTGTGTACGAGTTCTTGGTGCAAAGTTTTGAAAAGGTCACTCGACATGTTTTCCTGTAACTAGTGAAGCTTCTCAAATCTATGCATGTTTGCTGTTAAAATTGTCGGAATAGTACCCTGTTTCTAAGTTTTTCAAGGCGTTTCCTCATCGCACACGAACTTTGCTTTATTACCTCTACGATTATTGTATGTGATAAGGAGGAAACTAATATTGCCCAGTGATTTCTCCATTTTCCGTTGATTTTATACTCAGAACATTTCTTGTGCATGGAATGCTATTCATGCAATGCGAGATTTAAACTTTTTCATCAATTTTGCTCTTCGAAGATAAATGCTATTCAGTTTTGAAGCACACGAAAAATTGCGCATGAACGGTAATGCAAAAGAGAATTACCTTGCTAGCAAGATGTGAATCTAGCCTCTATTTTTCTTTAGCTACTACAGCCATTTAGTCCCATCCACTTAATACAAATATATGTAACACTTACACAAGGCAGTTTCTAAAATTCACTGATAGTTGCCACAGATTGTCAAACATAACTGCTACATGAGAAAACATTCAAAGCAAGATATCAATCTTCTTCATATAACCATTATTTCTTGGCATGCCATTTTTTTATGCTCTCATACCAATTCCATTGAAAAAATAGGCCAGCAAGACGCATTATACCAGCAGTCATTATCTCCACAAATGCCATAACATACGATCTCTGAGGCGATAGACCAGCGGTTGCTATAGAAAGCAAGAATCCCTCTGCGTTGCAGGGAACAATGAAGGTACCCGACTTAATCCCGTTCAGAGATTTTTTCGCAACTTCATCAGCTTTCATTGCACCAGACGAAGCAGCTATTATACTAGTAAGTTGTGGCCTTCGTTTGATCTCTGTAATTAGAAGATAAAAGTTTTAAACCTTTTGTAACGCAGGACATAGAAATGCCTACTTTGTGGGCCAAAGAAAAAGATGCGTTTTGTTTTCACTTCTATGAAGAAGTGTGGCATAGAATTCTGAAAATTACAATGAAAAGAACTCTCAAACGAATCATCCTGACTAGGGCTAAATCTAGATGTTAGCAATTAGCATACAGTCGGGGGAAAAATCATATTTGAAGGCCGCATTTCCTCGTACAGACATAATATAATCATCATGTTTAAATTCCTCTTAAATGTTACTAGCAACACAAATCATATGTAATTATATTAAAGAAGATACGGACCTTCGGCAAAACCAGGCGTTTCAGTGTCCGGAGGGAAGATCAAAGAGACATGAATGTTGTCTGCAATAACCTCTTGTTGCAATGCTTCTGCCAAACCCTTGAGGCCAAACTTACTAGCTGAATAGGCTGTATAACCGTAAATACCAACCTGACAAAAAATTTAACAAGATAGAAGACAAGGGAAGGTCAAAAAAGGAAACATTAAGAAGAACTTGCAATAACATCCGTAAATCCTCCTTGTTGCCATAGAAAATTGACCCAAACCCCTTATAAAAAGAAAGGGAAGATATTAAATCACATCAATTCCGGCACCTTTTCTATAAGTATTTTATTATCCATCGTGAATACAGCAAGGTTTCTGAAAAGTAATGCTTTTGGCCAGATTCGACATTGTTTTAGAGAACACAGTAAATGATGCAACCATAATCCGAAATTTGATACAATATCGGTCTAAAGTTCATACCTGACCGGCCTGCGAAGACATTATAGCAATGGAACCGGGCCCCTTCTCCGCTCGATTCTTCTTCATACCCCGCAACGCCGCCTTAATCAAATGAAAAGTGCCGATCAAATTCACATCGATCGTGAACCTAATCTCCTCCATATCCTGTTCCTCCAATTCCTGAGGTATATACACCCCGTGGTTACATACAAGCACGTCGATTGGGCCCACCTCCTCCACCACCCGCTTCACGGATTCGTAGTCCCTGACGTCAGCGCTGAAGACTCTAACGTCACAGCCCGTCGCGAGCTTGATGGATTGCTTGGCCTCCTCGAGCTTGGAGACGGTGCGGGCGAGGAGAGTGACGTCTGCGCCCTGCTTGGCGCACTGGTGGGCGAGGGCGAGGCCGATGCCGCTGGAGCCGCCGGTGATGAATACGTGGCGGTTTTTAATTGGGACCCGTACGGGTTTGGGTCGGCATATGAGGTAGAGGGTGAGGAGGAGGGAGATGGGGATGATGAGGAAGAGAGAGAAGAAGGAGAAATATACTTCCGCCATTGTTGAATTGCTCGAGCTGCGAGCAGCGAGTGGGAGACGGAGCTCTGATGTGGAATTTGTTGGATCCGAGGTCGAAGTGGTCCCTAAATGTAAATTGTATATATTTTACAATTAACGTATAAATAAGACTCAAATTAAATGAATATAACAGAGGCAAAAGGCGCATGGTGCTTAGGAGGTCCTATGCACCCCAAAAAAAATACAACAACAACTAAATTTTTAATGCCAATGAATTAGGGTAGGTTACATAAACAATAGAGAGAATCAAGTCGGGTCGGACATATGCGTTAGTCTTCTCCAAACGCTTCTATCAGTCAACATATCTTCTGTAACGAAGCATATGCATCTCTGTCACACTCATCTTTTGAATGTGATTCCTCTTGAGTGCCCAACATTCTGTCACATACAACATTACGGGTCTAACAGCGTTTCTATAAAACTTTTCCTTCAATTTCAGCGGGATATTACGATCGCATAGAACTCCGATGGCGATTCTCCATTTCGACCAGCCAGCCTGAATCATATGGTTAACGTCGCTGTCAATCTATCCATCCTTTTGGATAACTGATGTGATGCCCCGAAATTAATTAATTACAATTAAGGCATTAATTATGTTTTTATGATGAATTATGTGGTAATTGATTTATGTGTTGGGTAATAAGATGTTAACATGATTTAATTGTGTTGATTATTAAAAATGAGGAAGATGTGATTTTGGAGGAAGTTTGTTGCATTTTATTAAATGCTTATAAAATACCATGTTTGGGTATTTTATACATCATGTTAACTTTGGGGTGCAATTTTTATATTAACCTTATAACCCTTTCCCCACCTTACCCAACTCACTTTACCCTCCACACTTAAAATCCCCAAATCCACTCTCAAAACCCTACCCATTCCCCATTTTCGAAATCCTCCAAGGAAGGAGAATGAAAGTTCCACAAAACTTGTGTTTGTGTGATTCTTGTCACTAAAGGTTATATAAGTGCATCATATAACATAAATTGTATTTTTTTCTTTATATGTTTTGATTATTTTATTGTAGGGTTGTTCCCCTGGCTTTTGCTGTTGTGGACTCAGAGAACTTTGATAATTGGTGTTAGTTTCTATCTTGTTTGAGCAAGATTGTAGATAATGGTGGAGATATTGTTTATATATCTGATCGGAATGTTGGTTTGATGGAGGATTTACCGATTGTGTTTGGACCTTCTCCAAAACACTTTTTTTGTCTTTATCATTTGAAATGCAACCTCCGGGACAGATATGCTGGCAAACATTTTTCGAACCAGTTTCGGGAAAGGATGTGTTACTTGTTGGATGAGTGTGCATATTCGCCGACGGTGGCTATTTTCACAGAGAAGCTTGCTATTTTGAAACGAGAAGGTGGTTCAATTGTAGAAGGGTTTTTACAGGGTCTATCTTTGGAGAAATGGACAAATGCTTACTCATGCGGCATGCGATATGGAGAGATGCATTCAAATGCAGCAGAGTCTTTCAATTCGTGGATATTAGAGGCAAGGGGTCTGCCTATTACTCATATGGTGGATTGTATCCTGGTTAAGCTGATGAGCTGATTTTATGATAGGAGATCAATGGCTGCACGATGGAGTGGGGTTATGTGCTCGAAGATGGAAAAGAAATGGTCTTTTTACAAAAATCGAGGTCGTGCATGGAATGTGAAGATGTCTACTGACTGTTGTTTCGAGGTGTTTTCATATCCTTCAGTTACTGTGCGCCTTGATGTTCGTACTTGTACTTGCTATCAGTGGCAGCTTGATGGATTCCCATGTCCTCATGCGATTGCTGTATTTAGGAGGAACAAGATGGTCATAGATTAAGTTGTTGATGTATATTTTCATGTTCGTACTTATAAGAGTTGCTATGAAGGAGTTATAATTCCGATTCCAGGACGTTCAAGTGATGATTTTGCTCAGATTGTCACGGATATGAATATTTTACCACCACAAACAAAAAGGCAACCGGGTCGTCCAAAGAATCGGAGAATTAGATCCAAAGGTGAAAACATTCGACAGTTGCGTTGTAGTCGGTGTAAAAAATACGGACATAATAGGAAGACTTGTAAGGAACCTATTTGATGTTTTTTGTAAGTTTATGTTGAACAAAATTTAATTGTAGAAATTATTTGTTTGATTTGTTATTGGTTATTTAACATAATGATACAAATACATACAATTTATTTGTTGCATGTAATTTACGTGCACCTATAGATTTAAGTTTAACATATAGGTGCATGTCATATACATGCACCAAAAGATTCAAGTTGAACATGGATAAATGAAAATGTGTATTCTATCGGTGCATGTGATAAACATGCACCGATAGAAACAAAATGTTAATGCATGTTAGTTTACATGCACCTGTAAACAGATTATTCAAGCATTCCATGTTATATAACTGCAATTAAATGGCTATCGGTGCATGTGATTTCACATGCACCTATTGAAAATGTTGGATAAATGCAATTAATGAATTATCGGTGCATGTATATCACATGCACCTATAAAAACAAAATTTTACTTAACGTTTGTGTATTTACATGCATCGTAAAATCATTGTAAAATATATATTCAAGCTCGCATGTATGATAAATGCAACTGATGGTCTGCCGATGCATGTGATTTACATGCACCGATACAAAAAAAATTGAAGAGGTCGTGTTATTTACATGCACCGGTTGATTCAAGTAGTTCATGTTTGATAAATGCAACTTTGTTTTATTTTAGTGTATTTACATGAATCGTTAGTCTCATTCGGTGAATGCGAAGGGACACACACAATAAAAATTAAACAAAGAGCACTTGTAGGATTCAATTTTTGTCCAGTTTATCATTAACCAACTAAAACACCAATATGAGTCTGTACAGTTATTCAATAACAAAAGTTTGTTTCTTTACAAAATTATACATTTACAATACAAAATATATATACAACAAAGTATTAATCGTTGTCTTATACATTTTGGAGGATGACTTTCACCATTTTTGCTCTATAAATACTATTTATATCTACATTTGAATGCTTGGGCACTTCTTGTCCTCTCATAATTCTTTCCATGTTCATGCAAACAAACACGGCACAGTCTGCCGAGCCAGCCTTTTGTTGCATTGCTTCTTTGAATGTTATGATTTCGTATGTATCTTCACTTGGACTGTAGGTGATGCCTGCTGAAATGGGAGACTCCTGAATGATTTTCTTCATCTTCTCTTCAACGTAGACTTTCTATATTTTGGAAGAAGTATTGTTATCAACTGGTAATTTTATAAAAAGTATTGAATTTAAAAAAATAAGTGTATTTAAAGTAAACCTTACCAGTAATTTGGCCTTTTCAAAGTAATAATCTGTCTCCCCCTCAATTCGTGGCCTTAATGAATTGTAATGAGTCCAAACCGACTCTTGAATATCAAAGACAAGTAGTGTCCAGTGGTATCCTGGTGTTTTTAAGTGCTCTTCTTTGCCTGGTGTGTTTATTGGAAAAACCAAAAACCTATATGACATTGCCTCTGGTAGGAATTTATCAATGTTGTTTTCTGCTGAGTCTTTGTAGTAGCTTCCTAGTGAGATCAGTGCTGCGTATTGCTGCGAATTTGTATGAAATAATTGCATGATATACGATTATCCAAAGTTGAATGGTATGAGTGCACTTTGTTTAATGAGAAAAAAAATATTTAATAGTTGAATTTTATTACCCAACACATGCTGTTGAACACATAGGCTATCTTCTTTTTTCCGTTATTGGCAATGTGGTTATTTACAATAATCGCCCAACGGTCAATCATCTGTAAGTAACGATCAATCAGTTTCACAGATATATATAGTAGTTCATGTGCGAGACATACACCTAATATTATGTCGGTGCATGTTTACATGTTTGATAAATGTAAATAATGGTCTACCGGTGCATGTGAAAACACATGCACCGATACCACAAATTTGATTTGCTACAAGTTATTTACATGCACCGGTTGATTCAATCATCTGTAAGTAATGATCAATCAGTTTCACAGATATATATAGTAGTTCATGTGCGAGACATACACCTAATGTTATGTCGGTGCATGTTTACATGTTTGATAAAAAAACTAATGGTCTACCGGTGCATGTGATTTAACATGCACGCATAGAAACTAAATTTTAATTAATGCTTGTGTATTTAAATGCATCGTTAGTAATTATCAAGTAAAATCATCATAAAAGTTTTATTCAAGCATTGCATGTTATATAAATGTAACTAAAGGTCTATCGGTGCATGTGATTTCACATGCACCGATAGAAAAAAAGTG
This sequence comes from Haberlea rhodopensis, assembly GCA_907163345.1. NCBI lineage: Eukaryota > Viridiplantae > Streptophyta > Magnoliopsida > Lamiales > Gesneriaceae > Haberlea > Haberlea rhodopensis. The sequence continues at coordinate 28,408,243 of CAJQUN010000001.1, forward strand.
AATTAGTGCATGTTATTTACATGCACCGATTAACCAAATGTGAATTAATGTTTTTTTATCAAGCAAAACCATTAGAAAAGTATAATGCAATTGACTTACATCGTTGGCAAGAGGTACATCGTGAAGGATTTCAGCAATATCCGATACAAATAACTTTCTGTTGGTGAATTTGTCTTTCCAGATAAGTCCCCTGCACACAGTTGAAGAGTCAGTGTCAAGGAAGTGTTTAATTAAATTAGACGTACCATTTTCCATGGTTCTTGTTTATATTCATTATGTAAGCCTTTTCATCCGCTGTTAAGAGCTTCATGGCAGGCATTGTGGTTTTGAACTTGAGCGGTCCATTATCTTTTTTCGCCTTCCCTTTTTGTTTATTGTCGCTGACGAAATCATCATCTCTCAGCTCTAGATCTACGGGATCATTAGTTGTACATTTGTCTTTCAGACTTTGTATTGATTCCACTTCTGCAAACTTTTTATTTCCCTCTTCGTCGTTTTTCTTGGTCCTCTTTGTCTTCCTCTTATCAGGGTATGTGTGGTCCAACTCCATTTTTTGCTGCCTGTCCACCCTTTTCTTGATCCTCTTGACAAGGGATGTTTGTTCTTGCTTTTCTTTAAGGATCTGTTCTTGTTCTTCATTAATGATGAAGAAGGCAGCTTTGACATTGAGAAACTCATTTTTCAGTGAATTATTCTCATCATTTACCCTTTCAAGGTCCGCATAGAGCTGTGTTATGATAGTTTCGAGCTCATCTTTCTTTTTTTCATCTCTTCGTAATTGTCTTTAATTTCTTTGATTTGCTCGTCTCTCAGAAAAAGATTTGTTTTTGTTTCTTCCAGCTGGGCTGTTAGTTTCGCATATTCAAAAAATTGCGGTGTTGGAATTGTTTCTTGCTCATGATTAAAGGAATCAACAATGTTCTTCAGTTCTGTTATTTCATTATCCTTTGTCATGAGCTTCGCCTTCAATTCTTCAATCTCTGTTACAAGTACTGCAGCTTGAAGAATATCTTGTGCTTGTGTGTCATCAAGTTCATTCATTTCTTCAGACAGATTGGCGACATTTTCTTCGTTCTGGGCTGGTTCCTCATCAATAGCTACATCCACCATGTTGCCCTCCATTTCAATGTATTCATCATTGTATATATTTTCCTCTGTACTTAGTTGCTTCAGTTCCATGAGGACTCCGGCAATGGTGGAGTCCGTTGTTGTCAAACATTCAGCTGTTTTAATGTTTGAATTCAAATCGGGAAGTTGATATGTCATTGGAGCTTCTGTAGCACAAACAATGGCTTTATTCAGCATTTCATCTTCTTCAACAGAAATTTGCAGAGGTTTTTTTACTATCTGCAATTGAATTGTTGGAAGTCTAGTTAAATTGCATGCACCAGCATAGTTTCATTGCATGCACCAGTGTAGTTAAATTGCACGAACCTAATGAACTATCGGTGCATGTATATCACATGCATCGATAGAAACAAAATGATAATTAATGCTTGTGTATTTACATGCATCGTTAGTACATATCAAGTAAAATCATTATAAAATATATATTCAAGCCTCACATGTTGGATAAAGGCAACTAATGGTCTACCGGTGCTTGTGAAATCACATGCACCGATAGAAAAAAATGTGAATTGGTGCATGTGTATTTACATGCACCGATTGATTCAAGTTGTTCATGTTTGATAAATGCAACTTTGTTTTATGCTTGTGTATTTACATGTATCGTTAGTTTGGTTTCAAGGAAAATCATTATCATTATAAAGATTTATTCAAGCATCGCATGTTATATAATTGCATGCACTAGTATCGAAAAATTGCATGCACCAGAACAAGTTAAATTGCATGCACCAAAATAGTTAAATTGAATGTACAAGAAACTTACATAATCACGGGCGAGCTCTTTGATGTCAATGTTTTGAATCCTTTTGTAAAAATCCTCAAGATTCCAGTTAAGGAACCTTGGGATAAGGTTGGGCTGGACAGGATTTATGAGCTCTGTCCTCTCACATAACCAATACTGCAAATTATATAGAATCGATGTTATTATATAAACATGAAGAAATAATTGTTGTTTAAAGATTGATTACAAAGACTTCTTACAGGTAGTAGTAGAACACAACCGAAGTGTTTTTCAGAGTCAGGCTGCATCAGGCTGTTGAGCAATGTATTCAATATGTGTTTGGACCAGTCGTAGCTGCAAATCATGTCCAGGTCCTCAACAACCGATGTGTACGCCCATGGAATGTTCGATGATTTTGTTGATATGAAAAAGGCTGCAAGAATGTATAGGGTCACCAAACGAGTAACGTCATTGACATCAGTATCAATGTTGCTTTGTGCCTTTATTTTCAATTTTTTGTAGATTAAACTCTTGCTCATCCTTATGTCTTTTTTATCTCCTTTCTTTTCTGGAAAGCATCTATATAAGAATTCCGTACGTTCGTAATCCTGAAGCTGCATATCAATGTCTTCTTTACCATCTCTTATTCCAAAGAGTATACGCACATCATTTGTCCTGATTTTCATTGTATATGATCCGAATGTGAAATCTTGAGTATTTCTGTTGAAGCAGCCAATGATGTCTTTTACTAATATGTCACGCTTTTTGCAATGATCGAGGACAATTGTGTTGGAAAAAATGGAGTTCAGTAAAGGCCAGAACGGTGTCTTCATTAGCACTCTGATGTGAACTTGACTGAGTTCAAGTGCCTTTATCTCTGTTATAACTGCATGTAGGTTGGCCCGATATGTGGTTTGTTTATTCCATCTTTTTGTAATTTCTTCTGAGCTTGGTGATGATGTAAGTGTAACTGAGAGAAAATTATATGTTAGTTAAAAAACTAAAACAATGAATTTAATAAATTGACTTCTTCGGTGCATGTAGATAGCCCGTAGGTGCATGTAAAGAACTTCTGGTGCATGTATATCACATGCACCGATAGAAACAAATGTCAAATATTTACATGTTGGATAAATGCAATGTTTTATAACAGTGCATGTCGGTGCATGCATGTACAATTGGTGCATGTAAAGAACTATCGGTGCATGTATATGACATGCACCGATAGAAACAAATGTATAAAATATTTACATGTTATATATGAATGCAATGTTTTATATCGGTGCATGTATAATACACATGCACCGATATAAAACAACTGTGAATTTATGATTGTGTATTTACATACATCGATAGTACATATCAAATTATAAAGTAAAATCAATATAAAAGATTTATTCAAGCATAATATGTCGATAAATGTACTAATGGTATACCGGTGCATGTGAAATCACATGCACCGAAAGAAAAAAATGTGAATTGGTGCATGTGTATTTACATGCACCGATACATTCAAGTAGTTCATGTTGGATAAATGCAACTGGTTTTTCGGTGCGTGTATTATACACATGCACCAATAGAAACAAACTGTGAATCAATGCTTGTATATTTACATGCATCGTTAGTACATATCAAGTATGTACACATATGTAAACTTTAGCATAAAAAACTAAAAGATGTTACATTGGTCTCAATTTGTTCATGCAGTGTTAATACAAAAAATTAAGATTTTAAAAAGTTGGTGTATATAATATAAATGTAAGATAAGAGTCTATCGGTGCATGTTAATTACATGCACCGATAGACTCATGTTAATTAAGAATACAAAAACTACAAACATTTCTAAATGTGGTGTTAATAAGGTATTCAATAGTACTAATGCATTATAGACACAAGAACTTACAGTAACAAACAAATAGTTTAATATGTGGAAACCCTAGATTAATGATTAAGAAATAGTTTAATATGTGAAAACCGTAGATTAATGATTACCAGATTTTGGAGCACCTTTTTTCTTTCCCTTGATGTTTGTTGGTGGTTTGGTTTGAGGATTCTTCTTTGATTTTGGAGCCATTTTCGGTTTTTGCCTCAGAATGTTTGGCAAAATTACAGTAATTTACTTGTACGATTTCGATGAAATTTTTGAAAACTTATAGGATTCTTTGAACGATTTCGATGAAAATGTTGGAGGAATGACTGGAAAATTTTTTAGCGTAAGAAGAAGAAGAGGCGCGATGATTGTAAATATGCAGAAAGTTTTCGACGTTGATCGTAAGGGAAGAAGACGAGGGTAATTTAGTAATTTGCGCTCAATCGGACTTAAATGAAAGGCAAATAATTTGATGGACTGGCCGAAAAAACTTTTATGTTCTGATACCGGCCCGAAATTTTCCCTTAAATAAACATGACTAATGGGCTTAGGTTAATGGCCAATGGGCCCAAGCGTTTAAGGGTAATGGACCACTTTAGATGATCTTATGTATCTTATGAGACCGGGTCGAACCATAAAATTCGGGTCCAAATCGCACATAATATCAGGTATCAGGCAGTATCGTAGCCCAGCCGATCAAGAGACCTGGATAAGCTCCTCCTCCGTCCGACATCTTGTAGGCCCGAGCTTTGAGCCCGGCTCAGAAGTAAAACCCTTTCTGGCACTTTTGGTGTTTTTCCGGTTCGCGTAATTTCACAAACATTTGGTTTGTGTTTAGTTTTTCAAACGTAACATCTATCTGATGGTCTGCAATTCTACGTTTTTGCTATTGGGCGCAGCTAAGAGAGGACATAAAGGAGTATGTGAAAGTTTTGGTAGTGGGCTGGGCTGCGAATTATTGAAGGACTTGGCTTTGACTTGGTTTCGTGACCTAGACGTGATTGCCATGTACCGATTTGAAGTCACTAACCTGAATCGCCAGTTCCTCCTCAGGTGCATTTGATGTCAGTTCTAATTGCAAAAGCTTGTAGTATTGTTGCAGTGTAGAAATAACTGATCAAGAGTGTTAGGAAACCATTGTGAACTTTGTCAGCTGATGATGTTGAGTATCTGTTGTTCGGGTGATTGGGGAATGTAGATATTATTTTATTTGTGGTTATTTGTGTTGTCGGTTCTCTCACAGTGTATCTCCGAAATTTAGTAACAAAATAACAATGACTTTAAAATTTTATGTGGGGTCGAGAATAATCTCCGTCCTTAAAACAATATTATCCCGCCTTGGTGCTAACGGTTTGCTATGAGAATTTGTCTCCCAAGGTACGACTATGACTTGTGATAAGAGTACTCCAAATCACGAGTCTTCAAACCACAAAGGTTCAAAGTACTCAAAAACAAGAAACTTGATGAACACACAAAATGCTCTCAATTTAATCTTTTGGTTTGATGTATATTTCGAAATCTAATGTTAAACAAGTGAGTTAATTGTTATATTTATAGTAAACCAAAAGATATGTTCAATGGACACCATTTGGAGGCATCTTATCGCGAAAAAAACGCTCCCGAACATGAATGGATACACCATTTCGCGCAACAGATACATGACTCGATCGATCGGACTTGGTGCTCGATCGATCGAGCTCCTGCTTCCAACGAATGAAATTTTTTCTGTCGCGCTCGATCGATCGACCATTTATTATCATTATTATTTTTCTTTCCATTGATTTATTTCAATAATTCCAACAATTTGGTAGTTGGGCTGGCGGTGTAATATATATGTTGCATAACTTATATTTCTCTAAATGCGTAATATTTGAAATATTGAGTTCATTCTTGAGTAATTATTGTTAGCATATATGCCCTGCAAGCCAAAAGTTGGCCTATTGGGCTTTATGCACCCAAAGCCCGTTAGTTACTTAATGGCCCTATAAATATATCATTCTAGTTGAGAGACTAATGTCACATTCATTCCATACAATTCCTTCCACTCTCATAGAAAAGCCGTCATCACACTAGCACTGGTGCCGGGCTTCTAGATCTGGTCAGGTTGATTGGACTCGAGGATCACCGCCATCAGATTGATTTCGCTGTTATCGGTAATCCCTTTTTGTGCATTATTTTATGATATTTGCATGTTTATATATGAATCAGGCGCGATCGACCGTCCCTGGGTCAGATCTGTTTACTGTATTATTTCCGCTGCGTTTGGATCTGACGCCGGGGTACGGAAACCCAACAGTGGTATCAGAGCCAGGTTGCGTTTTCATTCATATATTCAATAATTAATTTTCATTAGATCGTTTCCCAACAACGCTAATTGTGTATTTTTCAGAAATTTTGGTATCCGAAAAAACATAGAAATTTAATAATTAGAACCACAAAAATCGTCTGGTTTGTCGACCCAAACTTCATGATTCAGAAATCGTTTCTGGTTCATCATCGGCAATCAGTGAACAAAATCACAGGTACCGGAAAACGTTTTCGGTACGCCGCCAGAACCCGTCGGAAGCTGTAGTCCGGCGCGCCGAGCAAGGTTGGCAGCTGGTTTCCTGGATCTGCGCAAGAGTTGCGCTGCCGGAGAAGGAAACGCGGCGTGCACGACCAAATATATGGTTCTTCTCTCGACCTCCGGTGAAGTGTTCACTGTCTGGAACTCGTGCGACCCGAAACCACGTTCTGCGAGATCGAGTTTCTCGATCTCCAGTCGCGATGGGATTGTAGCTGCTCGAAAGAAAAGTTCCATCGTGCGCACTAAGTGGCTGGACGAGACCACTGGTCATGAAGTGTTCATGGCGGCTGGTGCGATTGAGACGAGGATGAGGGCGGCCGAAGGTGGCGGCGGCGTTGGCAAGCTAGGGTTTCGAACCCTAGCAGCATGTTTAAAGAGATGATGAATAGTGATTAAATGCAGTTTTCAGAATTTATTAAAAAAAAAATTAAATCCGAAAATTTGATATGTATTTTGGGTTGAAATTGCATTTTAATTTTTGGGTCCAAATTGTTTGGAGTCAATAAATTATATTGGGTCATTTTAGATGTTTTATCCGGATATTATTTTTGAAATAATAAATCATAATACTTAATTTATTAAAAATGTGATTTTTAATTTATTAAGTGTAAAATTGAGATTTTACATTCAGTTGAAAATTTAATTAATTGAAAATTGAATGAAAATATTTCATTTAATTTGTTAATTTTATTTTTGGCTAATATTATGATTTGAGGTAAAATAGTGATTTTACCAAGTAATTTAAATTTAATTAATTAGAAATTAAATGAAAGTGTTTCATTTAGTTTGTTAATTTTATTTTCGATTAATATGATTTAAAGGTAAAATAGAGATTTTACCAATTAATTAAAATTTAATTAATTAGAAATTAAATAAAATGGTTTTATTTAATTTGTTAATTTTATTTTCAATTAATGATGCGATTAGTGGGAAACTATAGAATAAATAAATTATTGTGCTCTAATTACATGTGATGTAATTAGTACAATTACATATGATGTAATTGTTTAGTTTAATGTTTAATTACATATGTTGTAAATGCATGATGGATGATTACGAGCCTTGGCCAATGTGTTTAGGTGAATGTTTAGGTTTTTATTGTTTCATTATAATTGTGTTTTTGGTTATCGGGCCAGCGAGCCTGCTCTCTCTATTTTCTGATGTATCCCACCCCGGATTTGTATCCCTATTCTCTTGTTTGCACGATTTAAATGTAAAATCTTTAGAATTAGTGGGAGATCGAGATTGAAGACGGAGCACCAAGATCAAGACATGTGTAATGGAAGCAAAAATGTAATAGGATTGCATTACATACCTGCATCACCTTAGACAGACTTGTGATCCACGTATGGCTCACGTGGATCAATTAGGAAAAGGTCGTAATCGTCCATATTTAATTTTTATTATGCATATGATGTATGATAAATGTTTGTTTGTGTGTTTTATTAGTACATATGTTGCATGAATAAAACATAGTTGCATGAATCCGGCAAACAAACAAACAAGTACTTGATGAGATTTGAAAATTATTAAATCCCTCTTTTGAATATGATTCAAATTTTTTTAATATCAAACTGATAAAGGGAGCTCAAAAGTGTTTGTTGCTTCCTGTCTTCCATCAACAGTTAAGCCATGAGACGCTACTTGTGTCATATTGCCTTACTCACCCACGTGGGGGTCATCTGGCATGGGAAAGCTGTGCGTTTAACTGCCACTTAATTAAGGGTGTGGTTATGTTAACCTTCTAGATTACTCACCCACGTGGGGTCTTTTGGGCGTGACATTTCCATCCGTGGGATGGGTTAGTTTGACGTGAAAAGGCATAATTGTCCTGCCCACGTAGGGTTATGTCAATCGCGAGACAAATATCTTGGGGGTTGCATATGATGTAATTGTGATCTACCTTTAGTATCATGAAGCCGGTGGGCCCACGTCCGGGGTTTTAATGAGCTAGTTGGACTCCAAGCCCACTAAGAAAATATGATTTTCCGTTCATTTGTCATGAGGGTGATGAATTCGAAAAATTTAGTGGGAGCATTCAATAACTAAAGTCCATAGTTTTTGAATTAATTAATAATCAAACGGTTTGCTTATATTTTCTGTTTATTCTCATTATTGTGATTGCCGTGAATCCGATTACATCAAATCTCGATATAAACAAATTAACCACCAGGATTGGCTATTAATTTTAAAAATAATGATTGCTTCTGAAAAGTTGCTATATACCCTTGGTGGGAGCCTCCTGTTGAAGTGTCTCCCGGTTCGTCTTATGAAGAGATTGCCACACTTGAGAAGTGGTGGGATGATGATCTCTCGGCTAGGTGCTATATGATAGCATCAATGTCACCAATGAGTTTCAACACAGATATGAGAAATTCGTTCACATTGCTGATATTTTCCAACACCTACAAATGTTGTTTGGTGAACGGACGTGATTACTGAGACTCGCGACTTCAAAGAGCTATTTTCATTTCACATGCAAGATGGGGCTTCTGTCTATGAGCTTGGTGTAAGAAAAATATATCTTCTTGAGAATTTGGAAAATCTGAATGTGACAATACCTCATTAACTGGCTGTAGTTTTGATCTAATAGTCAAATGTTGGAAACTCATGAGTCCTTGATTCAAAAGGAGAAACGTGTTCTTCTTGTCGAATCTTCTACCAATGGTAGGAAGAGTTCAAGGATAAAGAAGAGGAAGAGAAATGGTTCCCAACCTCAAAAGACGAAAAAGGATATAGTAGCAACTAAGAAAGGAGAGGCATCTATGTTTTCATTGCTGGTCACTGTCGCAAAATTGTAAGGAATATCTAGACTAGAAAGCGTTCTATAAAGGGTATGTTTTATATTAAAATTAAATGTTTATATTGGTTCTACTTCTTTGGTATATGATGGCAGTTGTGCTCGCATTTTTGCAAAGAGTTGCATGTGATGTGAAGAAGTGGAGAGCCCTAGGAAGGTGAAACCTACCTGAGGCTAAGCATTGTAGCAATAGTTGTTGCAAATGATGTTTGAAACATTTATTTAATATAAAATCTTGAACTGGTTAGGAACTGGTTTGAGCAATTATTTATTTGTTCTAGATTTAATCATGAACATTGTTCCTATTTTGATAGAGAATGATATTCTTTTAAATATGCGAATGTGATTTGCAGTATTTTTAAGAATGCATGTTTTATTGAATCTGGTGAACTTATGAATGATTAGTATGATTATATTCAAAGAATATAAAAAGAATGATAACTTAAATCCAACATAAATTTAGCATGTGCTGAATGTCCATTGAATTTGATTCATATGGACGTATGTGGAGCACTAAATGTTAGTGCAAGATGATGTTGAGTTATCTTAAAGAGAATGTGATTCTCTCTGAGTAACTCTCTAAAGTTACATATTTGTTGAATATATATCATACCAATGCAGTGACCAAAACTCCATATACGATATGGACTGAAAAATAATCCAAATTTTTATTTTGAGATTGTTCTGCTTATGTGAAGCATCCAGTGGGAGATGAGTTGGATAGTTGATCCATCTTATGTTATTTTGTGGAAATTATATTATCAATTGCAGGCAAAGAGTTTGTTTTGCAAGTGCAATCTTTCTAGAGAAAATGTTTCTATTAGAAAGGATGACAAAATAATATAACTTGAAAGGGTTCAAGAACCACAAACCACTAGAAAAGTGAAAACAGTGAAATTAATTTAGTTAATCACAACCTTTGATTTACACACACCAAGGAGATTTGAAAATGTTTTAAGAGCTCCTGATAGAATGAATCTACTCCTTGAAAGTAGTCAAGAAATAGACCATGGATATGATCCTTGGACTTTCAAGGAGGCGATGTCAGATATTGATTCGGGACATTGGCAAGATGCCATGAAATCTGAAATGGACTCCATGTACTCCAATAAGGTATGGGCCTTAGTAGATCATCTTTGGGAATTGTCCCCATTGGCTGCATGGATTTACAAGTGAAAGCTTGGAGTGGATGGGAAGGTAGTGACCTTCAAAGCTTGACTGGTGAGAAACGGTTATTCTCATAGGCAAATAGTTGTTTATGAGAAAATTTTCATCGGTTATGATGCTATAGTCTATTTAGATTTTATTAGTTATATCTTTATATTATGAATATGAGATATGAGTAATGGATGTGAACACAACATTTCTCAGTGGTGGCATTGAGGTAGAAATGTAGCAGCCAAATGTGTTTACAACTTCTTGGAGTGAGAAAAATGTTTTCAAACTCCAGAGGTCCATTTATGGGCCTAAGAAGGCATCTCGAAGTTTGAACTTCCGTTTTGATAACAGCATCAAAGTGTTTGGTTTTGTTAAAAATCCGGAAGTGACATGTGTGTGCAAAAGGGTTAGTGGGAGCATGGTTACATTTGTGATGCTTTAAGTTGATTATATCATGCTCATTATGAATGGTATTGGATTAATCAATTAAAGCATGATTATCTATTAATTTCTCCATGAAAGATTTGGGAGAAGCATCCTACGTACTTAGCGTAAGGATCTATAGGGATAGATCTAAAGGATGTTTGAGATCTCTCAATCTAAGTACACAAAAACTGTGCTAAAAGAGTTTGACATGGAATAGTCGAAAATGGAGTTACTTCCCAATATGTCATAGTATTCATCTCTCGAGTCAATGAGTCTTAAAATTGATGAGGAGAGAGAAAAGATGACATTGATACCTTATGTTTCGACTTTTAATAGCATAATGTATGCTATTTTATGTACTTGGCCTAATGTATGTTCTTAGAGTAATGAACAGACATCAGACAGATCCCGGTGAAGGTCGCTGGAAAACTGTGAAAATAATCCTCAAGTTCTTATGAAGAACTTATGTTATGTTCATGGTTTTTGGATCTGTAAGTGGAGAAATAAAAGTTGAAGGCTAAGCTGATGCTGGTTTTTAAATTGGATGTAGATGATACAATATCGATGTTCGGATTTGTATTTAAGCTCGATGATGGTGATGTCTATTGGAAACGTTCTAAGCAAGACACCACATTGGATTCCACCACTGAAGCTGAATACATTGCAGCATAAGATGCAACAAAGAGGCAGTTTGGATAAGAAATTTCATCCAAGAGTTGTGTTGGAATCGAAGAGGGGGGGTGAATGAGATTCCTTGGCTACTTTAGCTTTTTAAAATGAGTTTGCAAAATAAAAGAGTTTGCGCTTGCGGAAGGCTTAAGTCAATCGATAAATAAAAGAAATAAAGAAGTAAACAAATAAATAAATGCGTAATGAAATAAAGCGGTAAATGACAAGGATATTTGTTATAGAAGTTCGGCGATGAATCGCCTACGTCTCCTCTTCCCGGTTAGATAACCTCCAACCGAGGTTCCACTAGAATAAATGATCTTGGCCTTGAGGGCTCCAAGTTAGCCACAACCCAACTCTTCCCGAGTTTACAAAGCTCTTCCCGAGCACAATACTCTTCACGAGTACACAAAGCTCTTCACGAGCTACCAACACTCTTCACGAGTCTTCTTGGCCTTAAGGGCTCCAAGGATAGCCACAACACATGCACCAACTTTACTTGTTGGCGACTTTACAATTTTCCAACTTGCTTTGGTGTTGGAGGACCTTTACAAGAAACTCAATCAAACACCTTCAAGGTGTACCAATACGAAGAATCAAAACTCACACAACAAGAAATGAATTACAAACTCCAATACACACAAATGTATGAAGTTTGCAATGCTAAAGTAATTTGAATTGATCAAGGCTTTCTTGTAGTTTATAGTCTTGTTTCTTGCCTTCAAAAAGCTCCAAAAAATCCATATTTATAGTGTAGGAGGCCCCCAAAGCTCCTACTAGCCGTTGCTACACATAAGGCTTGAATCACGCCTCGATCGCCTCGGAAATCGCCTCAGGCGATCACCCATCGCCACCCTTTAACGGTCAAATCTGGCCCAGATCGCCTCGGGCGATCTCCCCATCGCCTGGGGCGATCATCAATGATAAACAAGGCCGTAGGTAAAGTTCTGGATCGCCTCGGGCGATCCGTGCATCGCCTGGGGCGATCGCCCTTCAAAAAATGGCCTAGGAAGCATTCTGGATCGCCTGGGGCGAGGTTGACCATCGCCTGGGGCGATCTGATCGCCAGCGTGCCCACCGTGCCATCGCTTCAGTCGATGGTGCGCAACATGGCTCGGATCGCCTGAGGTGATGGCCCGGATCGCCTGAGGTGATCTGCCAGATTTCAGCACTCTCAAACTTTGCACTATTCGACCATCTTAAGCTCATTTCTGGGACAAGTGGTAAACATGAAAGTTGTAGCTCTTCCTCTTATCTAGGTGTGTACAAAATTTCATTGCATTTCATTAAGGTATGAAGAAGTTATGCCCAAAATTCTACAGTCGCTCAAACCTTGCTACAATCTGCACTTGTTATGACTTCCATGACATTTTGCTCCATGATGCAATCCGAATTGGACTGCGATGTTCGAATATGAAATATAGCATATTGAGTTTTCTTTCCAACCTCTTTGGATTCACCTTGTTCGGAGCATCGAGCCAAGAGATATAATCAAAACATTGCACTGCGCTCCAATTGGCTTCTATACGAATTTGCCCACCAACGGACCATTGGTTTGTGGGTCTCCATCCCATCATAAGAAATTGTTCCAACATCATTCCAAACATGTTGAACACTTAAATTGGTTGTTCATAGATGTCATTCCTTCTCGTCCAAGCTCAATAGATTCCTTGATAAAAATCACCGCTTGTCCTATGAACTCGCATATGTTATTGTATAACTTGGGTTCTCTTCCATTGGTCTTCCCAACCAATTTATCAATATAACCCTGTACACTAAGTAGACATATTAGTATAACAAATGCAAGTTTTGTTGATCATCAAAACTCAAAGATTAACCGGGGATAATTTAACGCATTAAACGCAACCATGCATTTAAGGCTCAACAATCTCCCCCTTTTTGATGATCACAAAACTTGATAAACTTGAATAAGTAATATGCATGAAATGTGAGTAAAAATAACTCCCCCTTAACAATTGCATACACTACAAGTTAATCAAGCAAATAACTCTCCCCCTCAAACCATGCATACTCAAGCTCTCCCCCTTAAACTATGCATGAATTAAGGTTCAAGTTTATCACAAAATTCTCCCCCTTTTTGTGATAATCAAAAAGCACAAAATTTAAATAAACATAGTTCAATTATATGTTTCCACATAGCCATATTTCAACAATTTACACATGTTCCTCATCAAGCATGTAATAAGCATAAGATTTAACCAATGAGATGAAAAAAAAACATGCGTTTAAGGCCATCAACAATGAATTCTAAATTTTGCAAAGTGTGCATATGTTCTACCATGAGTTCATGCACTTATGCCCAATAAACATTAAAAATATCAAAGCATTATTAGATAAGTTAACAAAACATATAATTGCAAATTTCCACATTGCGTATTCAAATTTGAATTTTAGGCATATCAAGATATATATACCAAAAAGAGGTAAGCAAGAATCATGCATCAAAATAATTTATATGTGCATATGCTAAGGGGTTATGCATTTTACTACCAATGAATATTGAGCTTCATATTTATTGGTCACAATTAATTTGTGCCAATTAAATTTTGAATTGCTCTTTTAACATGTAAAAAGCAAATTTTACCCTCAATGACAAGAGTTCGTTCTTGTCATTGGTCCAACGCCTCGAGCCTCTTCTATAGTGGTGAATAATACAAACTCCTCCTTTGAGTTGCTTGGCCCTTCATCCTCCATTCCATTCTTGTCCCTACAAGACAAATTTACAATTGGAGGAACTTTGGTACCCATTTGATTTTTGGGTCCTAGGGGGTTAACTTTCAATGGCACCTTTGGAATCCATTTCCACCTCTTATTAGGTTGGTATTGGATTCTAGCAAACCTACACTTATTTTTAGTGTGACCATTTTTGCAACAATAATTACAAGTAGGAGAATCATGCTTTGCACTGGCCAACAAGCTAGAAAAAGTTTTTGATTTGCTTGAAAAACCTAAACCGGCTTTGTCAAAGCTACAACGTTGCAAGCCAAGCAATTCATTCATCTTTTTACTACTTTCACTAAATTTGCAAAATGATATTTTTAAAGAATTTAATTCATTTTTCAATGAATTATTTTCTTCATCTTTCTTAGCAATCTCAAGTTTGAGTAATTTGTTACTCATCTTGGTTTTGCCAAGAGCATCAATAAGATCATTATAAGACTCTAAAAGTTCATCAAATGAAGGTACCTCATTGTCACTTTCATCTCCTTCATCTCCAAGAGCCATTAGACATAGATTGGTGGCTTCTTCTTCATCGGAGTCGCTATCACTCCATGTGGCTATAAACGCCTTCTTCTTCCCTTTGTCCTCATTCTTCTTCCTAGGGCATTTGTTAGCATAATGACCTTTATCATTACAATTATAACAAGTTACCTCATTTTTGGATTCATTTTTGGTTGCACTTGAGGTCTTTGACTTGCTATGTTTGGTGAAGAGCTTCTTGAACTTCTTTGTGAATAGGATCATCTCCTCATCATCATCATCTTCTTCATCATCGAAGTGGTCTTTCCTTCCAACCAAGGAAATCCCATTTCTCTTGGATCTATCCTCCTCCTTTACTTCTCTCCTTGTGGCAACTTCAAGCTCATGAGTCACCAATGTGCCATGAAGCTCATCAAGATCATAGGAAGCACTTTCTCCTTTGTTGGACTCGATAATGGCCGTCCTCTTTGCATCCCATTCTTTAGGTAAGGCCCTTAGTGCTCTCCTCCATATTTGCTTTGGAGGGTACTTCTCTCCAAGTTGGGCAAGCTCATTTATGATAAGGGTGAGCCTCCTAAACATGGAGTCCACATCTTCTCCGGAATCCATCTCAAATGTCTCATATTTGAGTTGTAGGAGATCTATCTTTGTCTCCTTTACTTGGTTGGTGCCCTCATGACAAATTTGCAATTTGTCCCAAATTTCCTTTGCCGTTGAGCACATTGAGATCCGGTTGTACTCCTTCATATCTAAAGCACAATGCAAAATATTAATCGCTTTAGCATTTTGTGAAATTAATATCATATCCGCTCTAGTGAAATCGTCCATATCTTTGGGAACACTAATTCCCCCAACTTCCTTTAAAGGAATATGTGGACCTTTCACTATGATTTTCCATAGATCATAATCTACGGATTGGATGTATAGAGAAATTCTATTCTTCCAATAACCGTAGTTATCACCCGTGAAAAGCGAAGGGCGATTCGTCGATTGACCTTGAGCAAACTCATTTGCTAGATTAGCCATATTAAAATTTTGATTTAAAACACAAATCAAATGGCTCTGATACCACTTGTTGGAATCGAAGAGGGGGGGTGAATGAGATTCCTTGGCTACTTTAGCTTTTTAAAATGAGTTTGCAAAATAAAAGAGTTTGCGCTTGCGGAAGGCTTAAGTCAATCGATAAATAAAAGAAATAAAGAAGTAAACAAATAAATAAATGCGTAATGAAATAAAGCGGTAAATGACAAGGATATTTGTTATAGAAGTTCGGCGATGAATCGCCTACGTCTCCTCTTCCCGGTTAGATAACCTCCAACCGAGGTTCCACTAGAATAAATGATCTTGGCCTTGAGGGCTCCAAGTTAGCCACAACCCAACTCTTCCCGAGTTTACAAAGCTCTTCCCGAGCACAATACTCTTCACGAGTACACAAAGCTCTTCACGAGCTACCAACACTCTTCACGAGTCTTCTTGGCCTTAAGGGCTCCAAGGATAGCCACAACACATGCACCAACTTTACTTGTTGGCGACTTTACAATTTTCCAACTTGCTTTGGTGTTGGAGGACCTTTACAAGAAACTCAATCAAACACCTTCAAGGTGTACCAATACGAAGAATCAAAACTCACACAACAAGAAATGAATTACAAACTCCAATACACACAAATGTATGAAGTTTGCAATGCTAAAGTAATTTGAATTGATCAAGGCTTTCTTGTAGTTTATAGTCTTGTTTCTTGCCTTCAAAAAGCTCCAAAAAATCCATATTTATAGTGTAGGAGGCCCCCAAAGCTCCTACTAGCCGTTGCTACACATAAGGCTTGAATCACGCCTCGATCGCCTCGGAAATCGCCTCAGGCGATCACCCATCGCCACCCTTTAACGGTCAAATCTGGCCCAGATCGCCTCGGGCGATCTCCCCATCGCCTGGGGCGATCATCAATGATAAACAAGGCCGTAGGTAAAGTTCTGGATCGCCTCGGGCGATCCGTGCATCGCCTGGGGCGATCGCCCTTCAAAAAATGGCCTAGGAAGCATTCTGGATCGCCTGGGGCGAGGTTGACCATCGCCTGGGGCGATCTGATCGCCAGCGTGCCCACCGTGCCATCGCTTCAGTCGATGGTGCGCAACATGGCTCGGATCGCCTGAGGTGATGGCCCGGATCGCCTGAGGTGATCTGCCAGATTTCAGCACTCTCAAACTTTGCACTATTCGACCATCTTAAGCTCATTTCTGGGACAAGTGGTAAACATGAAAGTTGTAGCTCTTCCTCTTATCTAGGTGTGTACAAAATTTCATTGCATTTCATTAAGGTATGAAGAAGTTATGCCCAAAATTCTACAGTCGCTCAAACCTTGCTACAATCTGCACTTGTTATGACTTCCATGACATTTTGCTCCATGATGCAATCCGAATTGGACTGCGATGTTCGAATATGAAATATAGCATATTGAGTTTTCTTTCCAACCTCTTTGGATTCACCTTGTTCGGAGCATCGAGCCAAGAGATATAATCAAAACATTGCACTGCGCTCCAATTGGCTTCTATACGAATTTGCCCACCAACGGACCATTGGTTTGTGGGTCTCCATCCCATCATAAGAAATTGTTCCAACATCATTCCAAACATGTTGAACACTTAAATTGGTTGTTCATAGATGTCATTCCTTCTCGTCCAAGCTCAATAGATTCCTTGATAAAAATCACCGCTTGTCCTATGAACTCGCATATGTTATTGTATAACTTGGGTTCTCTTCCATTGGTCTTCCCAACCAATTTATCAATATAACCCTGTACACTAAGTAGACATATTAGTATAACAAATGCAAGTTTTGTTGATCATCAAAACTCAAAGATTAACCGGGGATAATTTAACGCATTAAACGCAACCATGCATTTAAGGCTCAACAAGTTGGGTGTAATTTCTAGTGCAGTTGACACAGTCTCTGTGTACTGTGACAACATTTGAGCTATTATGAATAGCCAAGATCTCATCAGGATCCAAACATATATTGAGAAAATACTATCTAGTGAGAGAGATGGTAGACGCGACATTATTATCGAGAGAATCGCTTCAACAGAAAAATATAGCGAATCCACTGACAAAGCCTCTACAACGATTGGTGTCTGTCAGACATCTTGGGAAGATGGTCTTAAGACACATGAGTAGTTGGCTTTGAGAAAGTGAAAGATACTGTTGTCATATACGATCAAGTAAATCAATAGTTGATTGATTATACTTGTAATCTTATTATGACAAATCTTTGTTTGAATATTAATATATATGGCACTTCTTCATCTGTTTACCCATGCATCTTGATGCATTGATGAAGTCCTTGAGATTGCTGTAGTCCTTAGAATGGGGTTACGCATATGATGGTGACCATGAAATACATTCTCGACTGCGATTTCTAAATGTTCCTGGTCGATGAGCCTTCGAGAATGGGATATCGATATATGCTCGTTAGAGACTGGTATTCATGATGTGTCTAGTGTAGTGCGCCGCGTTTCATCGGCGTTGGCTTGGAGAAGTCAGCACACATGAATAGGTGCTCATTAGGAATGAGTTCACTGAACGACCCTACTCGGAATTCTATAAGTGGTTACCATTTGTCGAGTATAGAATTCTTAGTCATAGTTGTGCACCATTACTCCTCATGACCCGAGGCATCATTGAGGTCTTGATAGATAGCTGTGTACTTTGATTTAATGACTGATCACATGTGGGTCATAAAGTCATTATTTTGGGTATTCAGTGATGCTGTCAGAGGCCTATGATTGTCGTTGGGGATTCACCACTGATCTTGATGAACCAGGATGTCCTATGTGTTTTTCTATATATGATTCGAGGAATCTCTGGCCAGAGTGGGTAGTGCTTGTGAAAAATGAGTTTTTCATATACGCACACAATGAATCATATAACGTGAAACAAATACATAGTTATTGAAATCATAAGGGGCCTCGACCAACCAATGCCCTTGATTCAATCGGGACATATTGTATGAAAGGAATGTACTGCACGCTAACTATGGCTGACAGGTTCTCGTACGTTGCTAGTCATTTGTATCTAGGTCTTCGTGAAGCGCAGATGCTAGGCGCTACCCACGATCGATAGGTTGTTGCTGGAATTATATTTCGGTAATTGTCTATTAAATGAGTTTAATTGACAATGGGGCATTCAGGGTAAGCCCAAAGAAGTTGTTTGACTTCTAAAATCATAAAGGTTGTGATCCTACTGCTATGATACACTTGAGCCTCGCTGGGTCACAATCAACCGGCCGCCAATCTATCGATGAGAATTGAGACTTAAATGTTAAGTGCTCAAGATTGTGTGATTGATATTCAAGATATGAGTTTAATTTTTGAAAGCTCCTCACTTTAGTGGAGTTTCTATGTTTGGAAAGGTTTCATCTATAGAAAGTTCTAAAATTAAAAAGTATGATATATTTATCTCATAATTATGTACGTCATTTGTACATCAAGTTATTCAATTGGATTGACCTACTTGGATTATGAGTATAGTGCTCATGTGTTGGCTTTTGGGCAAGTGTGAGATTGTTAGCATATATGCCCTGCAAGCTAAAAGTTGGCCTATTGGGCTTTATGCACCCAAAGCCCGTTAGTTACTTAATGGCCCTATAAATATATCATTCTAGTTGAGAGACTAATGTCACATTCATTCCATACTTCCACTCTCATAGAAAAGCCGTCATCACACTAGCACTGGTGCCGGGCTTCTAGATCTGGTCAGGTTGATTGGACTCGAGGATCACCGCCATCAGATTGATTTCGCTGTTATCGGTAATCCCTTTTCCTGCATTATTTTATGATATTTGCATGTTTATATATGAATCAGGCGCGATCGACCGTCCCTGGTCAGATCTGTTTACTGTATTATTTCCGCTGCGTTTGGATCTGACGCCGGGGTACGGAAACCCAACAATTATAGATTAATCAATTGAGTTTATATTGTTAAGTTCACTTTCTACTGTAAAAGCCAAAGGCTGAATTTGCTGCAAAACGAGCCATGGAAGATTTGGTGAGGTAAATGTAACACATCACGTTTCTCTCGCATTGAGGATAAACCTTTGGACTTCTATAGCAATTTCAGCATAATTGTCTTAGGTCGGCTCATTGCTACATCAATGAGGTGGCTTGCGGCTTTCTTGGTTGTTTGACTCTATTCTTGCATTCAGTTATACTGTCGTAGTTGTAGTCTCGTCGACATCAGGAGCTGTAAACTTTCAAGTGCACATTATTTCTTTAAAGTTGCTTCATTTAAAAATGAGAAGCACTGGTACTATAGAAGAGATCAATATATCCAACTTCAACTAGTTTGGAACTAAGGCTTGCCTGATGATGATAATTATGATTAGCTTCGGTGGGATTGATTTTCATTGATTGTGGTATTTCAGGTAGGTATAAGTTTGGGGTTATTAGAAAAGATTCACTGGCTAAAATTATCGATTCGTCGATGATATAAGTCCATGTCTGGTTAAGGTAAAAGATTACATTCTATCTTTATGAATACCGTATGTTTCTCAAACCTCATTAGTTTATGTTGCTTTCTCTTTTTTCCTCCTTTTACCAAATATTTACTATCATTATTCAAGTAATGAGACATGTGGGTAATAATCAAGAAAACAATGATGGAAATGTGATAAGAACAATTTAAACTTGTACCTAACACAATGTAGTCTTAGGTCTGTGTCTTAGCACTTTTTGCTGATAGACTTGCGTATTATGGTGATCCTTGAAGGCGATTGACGGTCTGAATAAAAATGCCACTATAGGTTAAATTCTTCCTACCTATTTGATTTGTATTTATGGGGAAATTATTATAATTTTATAATCTAAGCAATCACGTTGTTCTTGCAATCTAAAACACCTACTGTTTTCCTACCTCTGTTGAATTTCTCAGAAGACTTGGCTTCATGATCATTTGTGAAATTTTAACTTAATTTATACCAAAATCACAGCCCATCCTCTGCCTCTGTACCCCTGGTATACTTTGTTGGGTTTCCGTACCCCGGCGCCAGATCCAAACGCAGCGGAAATAATACAATAAACAGATCTGACCCGGGGACGGTCGATCGCGCCTGATTCATATATAAACATGCAAATATCATAATATAATGCACGAAAAGGGATTACCGATAACAGCGAAATCAATCTGATGGCGGTGATCCTCGGGTCCAATCAACCTGACCAGATCTACAAGCACAACACCAGTGCTAGTGTGATGACGGCTATTCCATGAGATGAAGTGTATTGAATGGTCTAGGTTAACCCTAGAGTGAACCTTATATTTATAGTGTTCATGAGACAGCTAATGGGCTAGGGCTCATAAAGCCCATCGGGCCAACGTTTGGCTTGCTGAGTATTTTATGCTAACAATCTCCCACTTGCCCAAAAGCCAACACAAAACAATAAAATCATAATCCAAGTAAGTCAATCCAATTGAATAACTTGATGTACAACCATTGTACATAATTATGAAACATAAATATATCAAATGATTTAATTTTAGAACTTTCTATAGATGAAACACTTTCAAATATAGAAACTCCACTAGAATGAGGAGCTTTCAAAAATTAAATTCATCTATACTAAATCACTCAATTTGAGCACTTAACCTTTAAGTCTCAATTCTCATCGATAGATCGGCGGCCGGTTGATTGTGACCCAGCGAGGCTCAAGTGTATCATAGCAGTAGGATCACAACCTTTGTGATTTTAGAAGTCAAACAACTTCTTGGGCTTACCCTGAATGCCCCATTGTCAATTAAACTCCTTTAATAGACAATAACGGAAATATAATTCCAGCAACAACCTACCGATCGTGGGTAGCGCCTAGCATCTGCGCTTCACGAAGACCTAGATACAAATGACTAGCAACGTACGAGAACCTGTCAGCCATAGTTAGCGTGCAGTACATTCCTTTCACTCAATATGTCCCGATTGAATCAAGAGCATTGGTTGATCGAGACCCTTTATGATTTCAATAACTATGTATTTGTTTCACGTTATATGATTCATTTGTGTGCGTATATGAAAAACTCTTTTTTTCACAAGCACTACCCACTCTGGCCAGAGATTCCTCGAATCATATATAGAAAAACACATAGGACATCCTGGTTCATCAAGACCAGTGGTGAATCCCCAACGACAATCATAGGCCTCTGACAGCATCACTGAATACCCAAAATAACAACTTTATGACCCGCATGTGATCAGTCATTAAATCAAAGTACACAGCTATCTGTCAAGACCTCAATGATGCCTCGGGTCATGAGGAGTAATGGTGCACAACTATGACTAGAAATTCTATACTCGACAAGTGGTAACCACTTATAGAATTCCGAGTAGGGTCGTTCAGTGAACTCATTCCTAATGAGCACCTATTCATGTGTGCTGACTTCTCCAAGCCAACGCTGATGAAACGCGGCGCACTACACTAGACACATCATGAATACCAGTCTCTAACGAGCATATATCGATATCCCATTCTCGAAGGCTCATTGACCAGGAACATTTAGAAATCGCAGTCGAGAATGTATTTCATGGTCACCATCATATGCGTAACCACATTCTATGGACTATAGCAACTTCAAGGACTTCATCAATACATCAAGATGCATGGGTAAACAGATGAAGAAGTGCCATATATATTAATATTCAAACAAAGATTTGTCATAATAAGATTATAAGTACAATCAATCAACTATTGATTTACTTAATCATGTATGACAACAATATCTTTCAATTTCCCAAAGCCAACTACTCATGTGTCTTAAGACCATCTTCCCAAGATGTCTGACAGACACCAATCGTTGTAAAGGCTTTGTCAGTGGATTCGCTGTATTTTTCTGTTGAAGCGATTTTTCTCGATAATAATGTCGCGTCTACCATCTATCTCATTAGATGGTATTTTCTCAATATAAGTTTGGATACTGATGAGATCTTGGCTATTCATAATAGCTCAAATGTTGTCACAGTACACATAGACTGTGTCAACTGCACTAGAAATTACACCCAACTATTGGATGAAATTTCTTATCCAAACTGCCTCTTTGCTGCAACGTATGCTGCAATGTATTCAGCTTCACTGGTGGAATCCAATGTGGTGTCTTGCTTGGAACATTTCCAAGAGACATCACCATCATTGAGCTTAAATACAAATCCGAACATCGATATGATATCATCTACATCCAATTTAAAAACCAGCATCAGCTTAGCCTTCAACTTTTATTTCTCCACTTACAGATCCAAAAACCATGAACATATCATAAGTTCTTCATAAGAACTTGAGGATTATTTTCAGAGTTTTCCAGTGACCTTCACCGGGATCTGTTTGATGTCTGCCCATTACTCTAAGAACATAGATCAGGCTAAGTACATACCATAGCATACAGTATGCTATTAAAAGTAGAAATATAAGGTACCAATGTCATCTTTTCTCTCTCCTCATCAATCTTAAGACCCATTGACTCGAGAGATGAATACTATGACATATTATGAAGTAACTCATTTTTCGACTATTCTATGCTAAACCCTTTTAGCACAGTGTTTATGTACGTAGATTGAGAGATCTCAAACATCCTTTAGATCTATCCATATAGATCCTTCCGCTAAGTACGTAGGATGCTTCTCCCAAATCTTTCATGGAGAAATTAGTAGATAATCATGCTTTAATTGATTAATCCAATACCATTCATAATGAGCATGATATAATCAACTTAAAGCATCACAAATGTAACCATGCTCCCACTAATCCTTTTGCACACACATGTCACTTCCGGATTTTTAACAAAACCAAACACTTTGATGATGTTATCAAAACGGAAGTTCAAACTCCGAGATGCCTTCATAGGCCCATAAATGGACCTCTGGAGTTTGAAAACATTTTTCTCACTCCAAGAAGTTGTAAACACATCTGGCTGCTACATTTCTACCTCAATGCCACCACTGAGAAATGTTGTGTTCACATCCATTACTCATATCTCATATTCATAATATAAAGATATAACTAATAAAATCTAAATAGACTATAGCATCATAACCGATGAAAATTTTCTCATAAACAACTCTTTGCCTATGAGAATAATCGTTTCTCACCAGTCAAACTTTGAAGGTCACTATCTTCCCATCCACTCCAAGCTTTCATTTGTAAATCCATGCAGCCAATGGGAACAATTCCCAAAGATGATCTACTAAGGCCCATACCTTATTGGAGTACATGGAGTCCATTTCAGATTTCATGGCATCTTGCCAATGTCCTGAATAAATATCTGACATCGCCTCCTTGAAAGTCCTAGGATCACATCCATGGTCAAAATCATTTTGACTACTTTCTAGGAGTAAATTCAATTTATCAGGAGTTCTTGAAACACTTTCAGATCTCCTTGGTATGTGCAGTTTAAAGGTTATGATTGACTCAATTAATTTCAGCATTTTCACTTTTCTAGTGGTTTGTGGTTCTTGAACCCTTTCAAGTTATATTATATTATCATTCATTTCTAATAGAAACATTTTCTCTAGAAAGACGGCAATTGCGAAACAAACACTTTGTCTCCATTGGATAATATAGATTTCCACAAAATAACATAAGATGGATCAACTATCCAACTCATCTCCCACTGGCTGCTTCACATAAGCAGAACAATCTCAAATAAAAAATTTGGATTATTTTTCAGTCCATATCGTATATGGAGTTTTGGTCACTGCATTGGTATGAATTATATTCAACAAATATGTAACTTTAGAGAGTTACTCAGAGAGAATCACATTCTCTTTAAGATAACTCAACATCATCTTGCACTAACATTTAGTGCTCCACATACGTCCATATGAATCAAATTCATTGGACATTCAGCATATGCTAAATATATGTTGGATTTAAGTTATCATTCTTTTTATATTCTTTGAATATAATCATACTAATCATTCATAAGTTCACCAGATTCAATAAAACATGCATTCTTAAAAATAATGCAAATCACATTCGCATATTTAAAAGAATATCGTTCTCTATCAAAATAGGAACAATGTTCATGATTAAATCTAGAACAAATAAATAATTGCTCAAACCAGTTCCTAACCAGTTCAAGATTTTATATTAAATAAATGTTTCAAACAGCCTTTGCAACAACTCTTGCTACAATGCTTAGCATCAGGCAGATTTCACCTTCCTAGGGCTCTTTACTTCTTCACATCACATGCAACTCTTTGCAAAAATGCGAGCACAACTGGCATCATAAACCAAAGAAGTAGAACCAATAGAAACATTTAATTTTAATATATAACATACCCTTTCTAGAACGCTTCTAGTCTAGGTATTCCTTACAATTTTGCGCTAGTGACCAGCAGTGAAAACATAGATGCCTCTCCTTTCTTAGTTGCTACTATATCATTTTTCGTCTTTTGAGGTTGGGAACCATTTCCCTTTCTCTTCTTTATCCTTGAACTCTTCCTACCATTGGTAGAAGATTCGACAAGAAGAACACGTTTCTCCTTTTGAATCAAGGACTCATGAGTTTCCAACATTTTGACTATAAGATCAAATCTATAGCCAGTTAATGAGGATTTGTCACATTCAGATTTTCCAATTTCTCAACAAGAGATATTTTTCTTACACCATGCTCATAGACCGAAGCCCCATCTCGCATGTGAAATGAAAATAGCTCTTTTGAAATCGCGAGTTTCAGTAATCGCGTCCGTTCACCAAACAACATTTGTAGGTGTTGGAAAATATCAGCAATGTGAACGAATTTCTCATATCTGTGTTGAAACTCATTGGTGACATTAATGCTATCATATATCACATAGTCTAGAGATCATCGTCCCATCACTTCTCAAGTGTGGCAATCTCTTCATGAGACGAACCGGGAGACACTTCAACAGGAGGCTCCCACCAAGGGTATATAGCAATCTTTTAGAAGCAAGCATTATTAGTCAATCAGAATAATTTGGTATGGTTACTTTGTTTGTATCGAGAATTGATGCAATCGGATTCACGGCAATCACAATACTGAGAATAAACAGAAAATATATGCAAACTGTTTGATTATTAATTTATTCAAAAACTATGGACTTTAGTTATTGAATGCTCCCACTAAATTTTTCGAATTCGTCACCCTCATGACAAATGAACGGAAAATCGCATTTTCTTAGTGGGCTTGGAGTCCAACTAGCTCATGATAGCCCCGGGCGAGGGTCCAGCCGACCTCATGATACTAAAGGTAGCTCACAATTGCATCATATGCAACCCCCAAGATATTCGTCTCGTGATTGACATAACCCTACGGAGGCAGGCCAATTATGCCTTCTCACGTCAAACTAACCCATCCCACGGATGGTAATGTTCGCCAATAAGACCCCACGAGGGTGAGTAATCTTAAAGGTTAACAGAACCCTATCCATAATTAAGTGGCAGTAAAACACACAGCTTTCCCATGCCAGATGCCCGCCACGAGGGTGAGACAAGACACCTGACACAAGTAGCGTCTCATGGCTTAACTGTTGATGGAAGACAGGAAGCAACAAACTCCTTTGAGCTCCTTTTACAGTTTGATATTAAAATATTTTGAATCATATTCAAAAGAGGGATTTAATAATTTTCAAATCTCATCAAGTACTTGTTTGTTTGATTGCCGGATTCATGCAACTATGTTTTATTCATGCAGTCATATGTACTAATAAAACATACAAACAAACATTTATCATACATCACATGCATAATAAAAATAAATATGGACGATTACGGCCTTTTCCTAATTGATCCACGTGAGCCATACGTGGATCACAAGTCTGTCTAAGGTGATGCAGGTATGCAATGCAATCCTATTACATTGTTGCTTCCATTATACATGTCTTGATTCTTGATGCTCCGTCTTCAATCTCGATCTTCTACTAATTCTAATAATTTACATTTAAATCGTGCAAACAAAAGAATAGGGATACAAATCCGGGGTGGGATACATCAGAAAATAGAGAGAGCGGGCTCGCAGGCCCGATAACCAAAAAACACAATAATAATGAAACAATAAAAAACCTAAGCATTCACCTAAACACATTGGTCAAGGCTCGTAATCATCCATCATGCAATCACATCATATGTAATTAAACATTAAACTAAACAATTACATCATATGTAATTGTACTAATCACATCACATGTAATTAGATCACAATAATTAATTTATTCTATCGTTTCCCACTAATCGCATTATTAATTGAAAATAAAATTAACAAATTAAATAAAACCATTTTATTCAATTTCTAATTAATTAAATTTTCAATAAATTGGTAAAATCTCTATTTTACCTTTTAATCATCATATTAATCGAAAATAAAATTAACAAACTAAATGAAACACTTTCATTTAATTTCTAATTAATTAAATTATCAATTAATTGGTAAAATCACTATTTTACCTCAAATCATAATATTAGTCAAAAAATAAAATTAATAAATTAAATGAAACATTTTCATTCAATTTTCAATTAATTAAATTTTCAACTAATTGTAAAATCTACATTTTACATTTAATAAATTAAAAATCACATTTTTAATAAATTAAGTATTATGATTTATTATTTCAAAAATAATATCCGGATAAAACATCTAAAA
Source organism: Haberlea rhodopensis (assembly GCA_907163345.1). Classification (NCBI taxonomy): domain Eukaryota; kingdom Viridiplantae; phylum Streptophyta; class Magnoliopsida; order Lamiales; family Gesneriaceae; genus Haberlea; species Haberlea rhodopensis. Next base: position 28,435,429 of record CAJQUN010000001.1, read on the forward strand.
AGACCCAAAATAATTTATGGACTCCAAACAATTTGGATCCAAAATTAAAAATGCAATTTCAACCCAAAACTTAACCAAAATTTTCGGATTTATCAAAAAAAAAAAATTTATTATTTTTAAATAAAATTCTGAAAATTGCATTTTGGGCTACTATTCATCATCTCCCCCACAAAATTCAAAATTAGGGTTAGGGTTAGGGTTGGGGTTATGAAGCCGCCGCCGCCTGCCTTGCCAGTCCGCGCCGCCGGGAAAACACTGTCCTCGCGCACGATGCTCTGCTGCACGTCATCGCTGCAACAAGTTTGCAACAGGACCCATTGCAGCACACACTCCGTCACGTCGCCTCATCGAAGTTTCTACTTCGCGCCAGCCAGGCATCGGTGTTGCAACACTTACATCACCCTTGCCGTGACACTGGTTCGCTGTCCAGACGCTGCGACGTCGAGATCTACCATCCCGCAGTCTTTGCATCGCTGTAACGACCCGTCGCTGGCCGCAATATCACGCCCAGCAGCCACGAGTTTCAGCGGCTTCGTGCGCGGAAGCGACAGCCTCCGCCACAGACGCAACCTCGCGGCGGCAATGGGTTCTCCGATGAGGAATCGATATTGGCAACAGATTCATATGTTAAAAACGATTTTTCACTTTTCTTATGTTTATCCGGACAACAAAAATTTCTGAAATTTCGATCGATTAGTTTCGATTGAGAACGATCTAACAAAATTAATTATCAAATATATGAATCAAAACACAACCTGGCTCTGATACCACTGTTGGGTTTCCGTACCCCGGCGCCAGATCCAAACGCAGCGGAAATAATACAATAAACAGATCTGACCCGGGGACGGTCGATCGCGCCTGATTCATATATAAACATGCAAATATCATAATATAATGCACGAAAAGGGATTACCGATAACAGCGAAATCAATCTGATGGCGGTGATCCTCGGGTCCAATCAACCTGACCAGATCTACAAGCACAGCACCAGTGCTAGTGTGATGACGGCTATTCCATGAGATGAAGTGTATTGAATGGTCTAGGTTAACCCTAGAGTGAACCTTATATTTATAGTGTTCATGAGACAGCTAATGGGCTAGGGCTCATAAAGCCCATCGGGCCAACGTTTGGCTTGCTGGGTATTTTATGCTAACATACTTTGTATATCCTATGAAATATATGGAATTCCATCCTCGTGTGTCATTTTTAAATAACTTGAGATGTTTTTGCTGTTGTTGACATCTTCTTGATATATGTTACAATGATGTGCTCAACCTTTTGGATCTTTGGGACCCTTTTTTCGAACTGTCTGCGGCATACCGCTCAAATATGTGTTTTCCATGACATTAAAATAAGGAAAAGTAAAATAGAGTTCATAGTATTTAAATTTAGGGTATGATTTTGGCTGGATTTTGGAGTGATTGTAATGACGTTTAGTATTATTTTACGTGTATACATAACAAAATTTGGGTAAATTAAAATTTTAGACACCACTTTTGTGGTTAATCAAATCTAGCCGGTAAGGACTGAAATTATTTTGTTTTGACTGTCAAACTTGTGGTCCCTCTAAGACACCATATGTTTGGAGCTCCTAAGTTGATTCTGCTTCAATTTTGTATTGCAACATTTCATGGATCAACTCGAAGACCATTTTCTCCTCACTAAAGTGTAACTCATAAGAATTTGTACATGCCGATCAAACCTAGATTTACCCTTATTTGTACTAATGGGTGAAATCTCCGAAGATATTATCCATGTTAATGGTATGTTGGGAAAAGGTGACAAGAAACAGTGTGCTTGAGGAAATTATGCCTTGTGTTCAAAGGGGTCGATGGAGTAGCAGATATGGATATGGATGGTGGTGCATAACACTCGATACAACTCTTGATTCTTCAATGTTAATGACCCCACCCCCGATCTGTATATCCCGTTGCTCAGACTCTCTTTAATCTCAGATGTTTTGCACGCATAATCCATCCACAGAAGCCAGGAATCCTAGCCCCTTAATTTTTCTCCTCTCTACGTTGGAGGCCTGTGAATTTGATATATTCTGTCAATGAAACTGAAATTTTGCTCCACTCCACTTTACGACACTCACTGAACCTACTCACGGTTGGCTATTGTTGTCTAATTATGGTACAATCTTGTAACACCTTTGTATTATGTTACCATCAAAGTGGTCCTCGACGCAGAACTAGGGCCAAACAAATAATGCCCACAAGTTCTTGAACTCCAAGCTAACGCCCCTTGTCAAATCACCAAAAGGGTATTCGATCTGAGTTGCTGTTATAGTTTTTTTCCATCTCCATTAAAATGTTGATGGAGAAAAAACATATCCATGATCTTCTTCCTGCAGTAAACCAGTAAGCAACTCTTGTGGCTTCTGTATCATCTGTTATAATAATAATAATAATAATAATAATAATAATATGCAAAGATATTCAAATACAACTATTTGCATCTTAAAATTCTCTGTTGTAGAATTTTGAAAATAAGAATCAGTATCTCTGTCGTGGCGTAATATATATGAGTTTGTCCACAAGCTTTTAATCGAACATATAAATGAAGTCAGATTTCTTGTGTATATCTAATGTCTGGGGAAATCTATTGCCGATGCCAACATGTCGGATTATAATTATATGGTTTTTAAAATTTGTTTAGAATTATATTTTATAAAAATATGAGCACTATATGTCGGATTCATCGAATTATCACGATGAGTTTTATATCATCTCGATGTGGGTTGTGTTTTATAACTGGGAATTTGTTATGTCAGAATGAATTAATATAAAAAATTTCGTGACAACAATAATAATTACTCTTATAATATCATAATACTTTAAAATAGAATGATTTAATTTTCAATGGTTATAAAAAACGACGAAGAGATTATTATGATCAAAAAAGTCATAGTCAGCAAAGAATAAGACAGTCACGTTAAATTGAGTAATGTGTTAAGTGATTCAGTAGTTGTCTCCATCTTTGTTATTGTTTATTTTATTATTTTTTTTTTAAACCATTATAGACGGAGAGTGTGAATTGAGATGGGGTTTTTTAACTAAATAATCGATTTTCGAAAATAATTTAACAATTTAATCGATTTTTTTTTTTATTATCAAACTAACCTAGTCGCCATGTGAGATGGCGACTTCAATTGAAGTCGCCATCTGACATGGCGACTTTAACAAAAAATTTTTTTTTTATGATATCGCCATCTTAGTTGGCGACATCAATATAATTTATTGATGTCGCCATCTCAGTTGGCGACATCTATTTAATTTATATGGATGTCGCCATCTGAGATGGCGACATCATTAAATTATATTGATGTCGCCAACTCAGTTGGCGACATCAATAATATTTATTGGTGTCGCCATCTCAGATGGCGACACCAATGAATTTTAACCTAAAAACAACACGCCGCCGCACCATTTCTCATTTTCTTCTTCTTCGTTTCTTCAAGGTTCTTCAGCAAAATTCTCCCGCAAATTCTTTCGTCCGTTCGTTCTCAAATTTTCTACCTAACATTTCTGCAAAAATCAAGCTATTTCCAAAATATTTAAGGTAAGCTTTTTAATTTTGTTATTTGTGTATCGTAGATAAATTATGATTTTAATATATGTAGTGGGAGTATATTACTTGTTGGAATATATTTTTGTGATGTGAAATATTAAAATTTAAGTTGACGAAGATGGAGGCGGCGGCCGGCGGTGGTGGCCGGCGGCGGCGTCGGGCGGCGGCGGCGGTGGCAGGTGGTGGGCGGCGGCGGTGGGCGACGGACGGGTTGTTTTTGTAATGTTGAGTTTAATGTTGTTAATTTTTGTATTATATTTCAGGATGGATCAAATGAGACAACCAGGCCCGGTTGACACACATCTTTTGTCGTTGCAGTCTACACATCGATCTGAGGATGTATGTGCAGGTGATATGGATAGTATACTTCGTGTGAGAAACCCAGATAGCTATTTTTGGGATATGTGTCCATTAGATATACGTGTTGTTAATTTATTGCACGTTATTGGATTTTTGGTATCTATAGGTGTGGTAAGATTGAACTTGACATGCACCTGATCACGGCTTTAGTTGAGAGATGGCGCCGTGAAACACACACGTTTCATTTTAGATCAGGAGAAGCGTCCATCACACTGCAAGACATTGCAGTAATATGGGCGTTGCCAGTAGATGGCATCGTAGTGTCGGGGACTGATATTGATAGGGCTCTACCCGATTGGCAAGAATATTGCCATACATATTTAGGTTTCTTACCAGCCATCACAGACCTTAAGGGCGCACGTTTGAAATTAGTTGCTTTGCATAATCATTTGCTGCTCAATCCATTGGATGAAAATAGTACAGCAGATGATGTTGTTAAGTTCACAAGGGGTTGTGCGTTATTGATGTTAGGGGGGATTATGTGCCCTGATTCCTCAGGCAACAAACATGTCTCAAACAAAATCGATGTATTCCAAGGGGTGATTTGAAGTCAGGAATACAATCGGCTGCAGCAATGAGGCCTGGATGACGGTCAGAAATCAAACATACACCACCCTCAGATCTTCTCACAATATGCTTGCTAATCATCTCCAAAAACCATCTCCATGACACAAAGTTTTCTTCATCAACAATTGCAAATGCCAAAGGTAAGATTTGATTATTCGCATCCATTGCCACGGCAATCAACATCTTATGTTGATATTTCGTATACAGATGTGTTCCATCCACACTTATTACCCGGCGGCAATGCTGAAATCCTTGTACACATGGATGGAAGGCCCAGAACACGTAATTCAAAGTCTTTTCTATTGGTCTGGCATTTTCAAGGTGAACCCACTCAACGACTGTGCCGGGATTCCATTTTTGCAAAGCTCCCATATAGTAAGGCAATTTCCTCACGGAGCTCTCCCATGTTCCGTACACATTCTCAACAGCACGTCGTAAACTAAACCATCCTTTTGCATAGGAGATCTCAAATCCATATTTATCTTTCACTGTTTGAATTACATACTTTATTTCATAAGCTGGATCACGCCGAAAAATTCCCACTAACAAGCTAGCAATCATGTTTTTGTCCAAATTTGCATGATCGACCGACAGCTCACTCAAAAGGCAAGTGTGAGAACCTCCATACTTGTTTATTTTGAATAAACCAACTATTTTCTTCAACGAGGCCCGCAGGTACCATCTACAAAACATATCTTCTGTACTGTGTTTGCACACCACTTTCCACAATGTTTTTGTACTCTTGACAACGCGGTACTCCCGTTTCGCAACACGTACAGAGTAATCCTTTACAGCTGCCTGCAAATGAGCTTTATTTTTGAAAACCATATCTAGATGGATATCCCCTTTCGAGTAGTCGTAGTAACTCCCCCATCTACCTGTTGGAATGTCTAATGAGTCTCCAAATACTTCGGGATGTGTCATTGAGAAGAATGGAATTGTTGGATAAAGGGCATGAGTATTTGTTGTGGTTGTGTCTGGTACATTATCTGGCACTTCTTCAATATCAACCTCATCGTCATCAGACTCATCCTCAGATGGAATTCCCTCCGGTTCAGTCTGAAAATCATCTCCAAAATCCACAAAACTGTCTGCTAATGGCTCGGGAACAATATTGTCAGCAACTATAGGAGCATCATCTTGAATCCTAGAGGTAGTTGGTCTTTCTGTATCTACTACAAATGGACCACTACCACTTGTTGGCATTTCTGTAATAAAATCATAATCTCTCCGTTCTGTTTGTATATATATCTCCAAACAACTATAATTTTGTTCAGAATCCAATACCCATGCTAAATTGTAATCACTGTCAACGGGAAAAATTGTTTGTTTTATCCCAGAAAAATCACTAAATATATATTTACAATATATTTTCAGAATGAACTGGTTACGGTCGATGCCAGTAATATCATATACGTCGTTCACTAACTGCAAATAATTAATAGTGCGAGATATTGTCATGCCTTTCGACGGACCACGATCATATCTAACAGATTCTGAATCTTGTAATATATTGCCTCCCCAATACAACAAAACTTTAATTGACATACCTTAAAATAAACACAAATTTAATAAATTAGTACAGTATATATAATATTATGAAATTTAATTATTTGTATAACAACATACCTGCAGAGAAAATATTCACGGATTCTGAAGAGAATTTGAATTTTCACGAATTCTGAAGAGAATTTGTTCGAAAGCCGAAGAGAATTTGTTATATTTCAAAAGGAGTAACATTTCAGTTTTATAGACAAAGTTTTTGATTATTGTCGCCATCTAAAATGGCGACAGTAAATAAAAAAATATTTTTTTTTTGTCGCCATCTCAGATGGCGACAATATTTAAAAACAAAAAAAAATTCTGTCTTTATATACCGACATCGGCAAAACAATTATTTTTTAATATAATGTCGCCATCTAACATGGCGACATCTTTTAAAAAATTAAAAGATGTCGCCATGTCAGATGGCGACGTCCGAAAATAATGATTTTTTTAAGATTTTTATGGATGTCGCCATGTCAGATGGCGACTTCAGTTGAAGTCGCCATCTGACATGGCGTCATCGGAAAAATAATACTTTTTTTTAATAATTTTGTTGAAGTCGCCATGTCAGATGGCGACTTCAAATGAAGTCGCCATCTGACATGGCGACATCGAAAAATAATAGTTTTTTTAATATTTTTTGTTGAAGTCGCCATGTGAGATGGCGACTTCAAATGAAGTCGCCATCTCACATGGCGACTTAGGTTACTTTAATAATAGAAAAAAAACGATTATTTTGTTAAATAATTTATTTTTTTCGAATATTTAGTTAAAAAACCCATTGAGATGGTGTTTTCTATTAAATAGATTGGTTGGATTTTAATTTGAAAAAACTAAATTAATAATCATTAATTTTAAAATTTAAAATTAAATATAAATATATTTTATTTTATGACTATGCTTAACCCAATATGACTTTTCAATTATTTTTTTTTTAGAATGAACCCTTAAAATCAAGCTTGATTAATAAATACAATCTTGAAATTAAATGTTCGCATTTATTGGATGAGGGTCCTACAAATCTTGAGAGCTGCGGGCTGAATCTGGCCGTGATTCTGAATCCATATAAAGGGAATATCATGAATAAGGAGTGATTTGGATTCATTTTGAAAATTGTTTATCCGGCTTTCACGTAAAAAAAAATAGATTTCGAATGTTTAATTTTTTTATTTTTGCTATCGTTTTTTTCTAAATAAAGTATGTAAAACCATAAGCATATTAAGGAATTCATTCCTTAACATCTTTAAACCGAAGGCTCTTTACTCCACCAAACATCTCCTTCCGTCAGACTGAACCAACCTTAGTCTCCCAATCTCTTTCTGATCCCCTTTGGCGCACCGCCATGGCTGAAGAGTTCACTACCTTATCTCCTCATGGTACTTGGGATCTTGTACAACCGCCCTCCAACTCCAACATTATTGGGTGCAAATGGGTGTTCCGCATCAAACATAAGCCAGATGGTTCTCTTGACAAGTACAAAGCTTGTCTCGTTGCCAAAGGATTTCATCAACGCCCAGGTATCGACAACTCTAAAACCTTTAGTCCCGTTGTCAAGCCTGTTACTATACGAACTGTCCTCTCCATTGCACTAATGAGAAACTGGCCTCTGCGCCAGCTGGACATCAGCAACGCCTTTCTCCATGGCTCCCTCTCCGAGCCAGTTTATATGATCCAACCACCTGGTTTCGTCGATGATCATCAACCGTCTCATGTTTGTCGCCTCAAGAAATCTTTATATGGCCTTCGCCAAGCACCTTGTGCTTGGTATCAGGCATTAAGCTCTTCCCTGCTCAACTTTGGCTTCACTCAATCGTTGCCCAACACCTCTCTATTTATCCTTCGCCGTGATCAAAGCTCAGCTCTTTGTTTTAGTCTATGTGGATGATCTCATCATTACGGGCTCCAACCAGTCGCTTATTACCTCATCCATTCATCATCTCCAGTCTCAATTTGTCGTCAAAAAGATCTAGGCACCTTGTCGTATTTTCTCGGTATTGAAGTTGCCCACTGCAAAGAAGGATTATTCCTCTCTCAACACAAATATACTATAGATCTTCTCCGACATCATCAAATGGATGGTGCTAAGCCCTTGTGCACTCCCATGGCTGCTCATACCCCCACTTCAACCTCTGGTTTCACTAATTCGACTGAATATAGACGTGCTCTTGGCGGACTGCAGTACCTCACTCTAACTCGCTTGGACATTACCTTCACTGTAAACCGGTTAGCTCAAGCTATGGCATCTCCTACAGATCATGATTGGGGTGATGTTAAACGTCTTTTTCGATACTTAAAGGGAACCATTCATCACGGGCTTCTACTTCGCAACTCCTCTGCAATCCATCTCACTGCCTACACCGTGATGACCGTGATAGTAAATCTACTTCGGCTTACATCATATTCCTTGGCTCCAATCCAATTTCATGGCGTTCACGCAAACAGCAAGGCGTCGCACGTTCTTCCACTGAGGCTGAGTATCGTGCTCTTGCTTCTACTGCTGCTGAAGGCTGACAATATTAGTGCTACACGTCTGGCCTTGCATCCTGTCATGCACTCGCGAATGAAGCATATCGCCATTGATCTTCACTTCGTTCGTGACCTATCACACAAAGGCCTCTTGACCGTCTCCTATGCCAATACCCATGATCAACTTGCTGACATTCTCACAAAGCCATTACATCGAACCCGGTTCGATCTTCTGCGCTCCAAAATCTCAGTGGCCGATGGCACCTCGATTTTACGGGGGCGTATTAAGGAATTCATTCCTTAGATTAAGCCTTGTAATCTTTATATTTTAGGCAAATATAAATCATCCTAATTAGTAGCTCATTACCTTGTAAATTGTAAGGTTATAAATACTGATACATGTCAATGAATAAATCAAGAGATTCATTTCACTAAAGCTGTTAGTGCTTATAAAGCAAATAAATAAATCATGGAATGATTTGACTGTTTTAAGTTAAACGGTGACAATTTTACCCAAAATCTTTACTATTTTTCCATCAATAAATTGAATACTTTTGCGAATATTTTGTTGGTCAAGCGCTTCATAAAAAAACCAAGTTTATTTAAAATTCAAAGCTTTGTCCTTTTGTCTATCAAATTTTAATTTTGAATAAATGGTCGGGAAATTTATTCTAATAAATATTAGCGCTAACTTATCACATTATCTTTTTTTGAAAAAAAATTAATCGAGTCGAGAATTGTTGAGAATTGTCACATATTGAGAATTTAGAAGCTATGCTAGCTCTTATAAGATACATATGATACTCCACTCATTGCTAATTGATGTTGAGTTGAAATCACATGTATTCTTACCATGGCATCAGAGCAGGCTTCTCATGGCTACTCCGTCCATGTGATTGGTTACTCCGCATGCATGCTCACCGTCACCCGGGTTATCAATCCACATGTTTGACTTATATAATGTCACACGTGATGAGCGTGTTGAGAATTGTCCCACATCGGAATATTAGAAACTAGGCTAGTTTTTATAAGATACATGGACTACTAAATTCATTATCAATTATTTTTAGTTTGAACACCATGGATTATTAACAAAAATATTGTGAAATCACGTCAAATATATGTTAATGAAAATAGAAAATGATAGCGTGAATTGGTTAAAAAAACCAATCAAATCCCAGGTTTTCTTTCTTGTACAAGCCTCAATTATCATAAGTAGGAATTCAACCAAATAAATGTATCACTCAATTTGGTCTAGAGATAAAATGATTAAGGATGTTGCTAAGTGACTGCAAATATTTTGTTCCATATGGTTTGAAATTTACTTATACACTAATTTATATTAAAATATAATACAGTTTATATAAAACATATATAAACTAATAAATCAATTATTTTAGATTACTCATATTGAGTTGGTATACAAATGAAACCAAAAGGATTCCGTAGAATTAATTTCCCCAACTGACCCTATTCTACTGCAAGATTAAGACATAATCACATGAACAACGTCGGCTTCTTTTTCCCTATGTGTTGTTGTCCTCAAGTGTTCAAGTGGCCGAGTCAAATCATATTAGGGCTAACCGATACATGAGCAAAATTTCGGTTAAATTGGTTTGAAACCGCCAATTTAGTTGACATAATTTCAATTTTCGGTATAGGTTTGATTTTATTATACGTCATTAATTTAAAATTATTAAATGGTGCTGCAGTTTTTCTCTATTTTTATATTTTTTTAAAAAAAACATATTAATTCAGTTATCGACCGAAATAATCATTTTTTATCGACCCACTTCAATTGATTTCCACAAAAAAAAATGATCAATTCAGTTTGGTCAAGAGAATCCGATTTGTTCAGTTCGAGCAAATTCAATTCAATCGGTAACTGAACAGACCAAATGCTCACCTAATACATGAGCGTAAAAATAGACATAGTATGCACTCCAAAACTTTTGTACAAAATTAATTTATGCATAACCCATTTTTTATCTTGACTTAAATTTCGAAAATATATTAAATGATCCATTTCTCTTTCCTAAAAACGAAAATCTTGATGTCTAAGAATATATAATCTGTGGATGTGATAATAAAAAAGTGCTTACAAATTCACAACCAAGTGTGCATATATGTAATCTATCTTTTGGATCAGATATGTGGATTGTGGGTCATTTTCTTTGCTAGCTCCTTCTCATCCCACAACCAGATAACAATAACAATAATATCATTGCATGTGTGTGTATATACATACATACCATGTGGGGCTGTAGCGGAGCATATTGTAAGGGTGAGTGGTGTTGTTTGCTCTCAATATTGAAAAATAAAATTATATCTATGTATATATATTTTAAAAATTTAATTTTATCTCAAAAATATTAAAGACTCGTATTGTGAATCATTGATCCAACATTTGATTTATATGTGAATAGTTGTGTTCTAAAAATTGTCCAATTAAAAATTATGTGTATATTTTATATCTATATGATAGGCTAAAAAAAGATAAAGAATTATCTTTGGAAAACATGTAGATATGGAAAACTAATCACACAATTTCAAATAAGGATGGACTACATATAGACTTCCTCTGATTTAAACAATTACGAATTCCCTCATTTACCCTCTTATTTATTTTTATGCCAAATCATAAGGGAAACAACTGTAATTTTCACTCGTTTTGTTACAAACTATCGTTGATGAATTTGTAATGCAACTATTATATATGAGTTCGTCGCTATTTTTCAACTAAAAGTCAGAAGTCGCAATAAAGATATTCTACATGGGAGATATCCGCAATTTTTTTCAGACATTCAATTACGCTTCTACATATTTGTGTAAATTTTCTATGACTTAACATGAATTTCAGTAATTTCAGCCGATGATTTTAATTTATTTTATTTATCCAATATATGGATGATCTGATTTTTTGGATTCTGAAGCCAAGTTATGAACTTGGGAGTTGGGACAGAGTGGACAACTGAATTTCATGACCCCACCAAACCACATGCCCACTACTACTCTATTTTTAATCTCATCGCTTAGCTTTTTCTTGTCTATTTAAAACACTTGAGCAACTCATTCAACAAAGGAAACAGAGGAAGAATGTGGTAGAGAATTGATAGCAAATCCCTCAAATATTATCTCCTATTTTTGATATAGCAAGTTAACCACTTGCAACTTGTTGAAGATTTTTTAGTGCACAATTACACACACAGAGTACACATACATGGAAGCATCTTTGGAATTAGAGGACGATGTGTTCTTTGCAGATTTGAGCAGACAAATCTCTCTACTTATCATGGATGACGATGAAGAATCGATTGTTCATTCTCCTTCAGTAAATCTACAGGTAGGCACCGTGTTGTGTACACCAAATTCACATACCCTTTAATTTTAAGCAAGCGACAGCTTTATTTATATCGTTAATATGCATTTTACTCCATGTGATTTGTAAATAAGCATTTTACTCAATGTGATTTGCAAGCAAAACATAGCACACTGTCATCCTCACATGTCATACACGGTGGGTTGTTTTGCACATATTCACGTACCATAAGGGATAAACTGTCTGTTCCTATTTTCAAATCACGGTCGATAAATTGGCTATTTTGAAAAATACAGGTAAACTGTCTATTTTCAAATTTTGCATATATGAAAAATTATCGGGGTTTTGTTGCCTTTAATTTTCTTGGAAATTTTCAGACTTTTACCAGAGCAATGAGTCCAGCAACACAAGCCGCACTTCTTTGTCATGATCAACAGTCACAAAGAAGAGAAGTGAGTAAAGGGACCGGAGTTTTTATCCCTCGTTCGGTGAAAAACCCGAGGAGGAACAATACCAAGCAAGGAAGAATCAACGCCAATTACAAGTACCAAAGTCCTGATGTTGATTATCACAACCCAAGAGGCATAGTTCCTCATTACAACGTTAATCCATCATATGACTCAGTTAACCAAAGAAGATTTGGAGTATGATGTTGCAAGAAATTATTGTGCTGTCATAATTAATTAGTATTTATTGAAATGAATAATTCAGGATATGTAAATAGCTTATATCCAAGGAAATGATTTAAGATCTGTAATAATTGGGGTGGTTTCGCCAAAGGTGATCACTGCATCTCTAATTACTCTGTACTATATATCGAGTGTATGTTGTTTACTATTAATTTTAGGGGCTTCTTGTTGTAGCATAGCTAGCTTGTAATTTTCATTTAATGCAGAAGATAATTATTGTACAGATTCTTGTCTTCATTCATTGTATATATGTTACTAAAATGCCTTCAGATATTGTACGAGTAATGTTATTGTTAGAGCAATTATTATTGAAAATTGCTCGGATAACAATAATAATTAGTCTGATAATATATATATATATATATATATATATATATATATATATATATATATATATATAACGGATTATAATTGACTCAAGTTGAAGTCTTATTTAATACAAAATCTCCCCTCATCATTGATCCAAAAAAAAAAAATCATCTAAAATTCATTTATGGCACGACTCAGATAGTTTTGGCTTGAAACAATACTATACTTAGAGATGTCAAACGGAGCGGACGGCACGAGGCACGGCACAAGCACGGCACGACACGGAGCGGCACGGCACGGCACATTTTGCTACAGTGCCGTGCTTGGCACGGCACGACACTGTAGCATGGGCTTTGCCGGGCCATAGGGTGCCGGCCCGTGGGCCGGCACGGCACGGCACGAATAGTAAATTTTTTTTTTTTTTAAGTGTAGCGATCGATCGCCACTTAACTGGCGATCGATTGCCAGTTAGGTGGCGATCGATCGCTAAGCCAAAATATAAAAAAAAATATAAAAAACTTGAAATGGGCCGTGCCGGCACGGCACGGCCCATGGCACGGCACGTAGGGGTCGTGCCTATGGGCCGTGCCGGGCCCGGCCTCTTGTGGAAATGGGCCGGCACGGCACGGCCCATTTTTTAATCGTGTCGGCACGGCACGACCCGTTTGACACCTATAACTGTACTGAAGTAAAGATTCGGTATGTTTAATGATAAATCGAAAAGAATATCATAAAATAATTCCAGGAGATATAATTATATATATATATATATACACGTATATACGAATTAGTTAAATGTCCATTATCTTATGGAATAAGATAAAAATCAACTGAAAAAAGTAGCGATTGATATTGTCAGCAATGGGTGTTTTTGGGGCCATTTCGAGTTGGAATGATAGAGTTGACACTTGATTTGAAATTCACTTTATTGATTTTAGATATATAAAAGTATTAGTTTTGTGTTCTTTAATGTTTATGATATAAATATATGGGATTAGAGTTTGACACTCGAGGCCAGTGGAGTGGGACAGGAGTCTTCAATTTGGGTTTTAGTGTTGGGTTGATGTGTAAGTAGTGTTTGAATCAAATACATATAAGTATTTCTCATAGACCACCACCTTTTCATTATAGTGTATGCAGCTGCAAAAAGATTTCATTATATTTTAAAAGAAAATACTATTGCCACTGACCTCTAATACGACTGACATCATGTGTCCTAAAATTGGGATATAACTCGAGTTTTAAACTCGTTAACCCTCGTCTCCAATTCCAAAAAAAGCAAATGCGATCGATATTAACCGATTCGATCAGTATGACCTGATTATAGCGTGAGTAGAGGAGTGTAAAATAAAAACCCAAACAAAGAGAAGATTTTAAGAACTTTTGACATGTCAATGGAGTATTTAAGAAGTTCGATCGAAGACATCTATGATAAAAAAATAAAACACATGATCATTTGATTTCCGTATTTCCGTTAACAAAATAATCGATATTTTAAAACATTTTAAAACTAACCTAAAACGCCATCTGAAGTGGCTACTTCTTCTCCGGTAGGAAAAAAAAATTATTGAAGAGATGGCGCCTTCCATAATGCTTTTTTTTTTTCCGACGGCCCTTCTTTCTTTCTTCCTTTCTTCTCTCCTTTCTTTTCTCTCATTTTCCTCTTCCTCTTCCTCTTCTTCGCGAGAATTTTCGAATCCTTCAACTTTTTTTTTGCCAAATTTTCAAAATTGTTGTGGTTTGCAATTTGTGAAACTTAGTTGTTTATCATTCTTGAAGTTGAGGTAATATTTTTTTCTGTAATATAAATTTCTGAAAGTTATAAATTTACATTATTTTATTGTTGTGTTTGATTTTTGTTGTTTGGTAGTTTTTATTGAAAAGATAGTTATAGTTTGGAGATGAATGACGAAAATCGCTGGATGATTTACGGTCGTTGGGGAGGTGGCCACCATGTTTCGGCGGTGGCTAGTGACGGGTGGTGGTGGTCATGTTTATATTTTTGTTATGTTGATATTTGTTGTGTAATATTTTAGTATGGATTTACAAAGAGCACTAGGCCGATTGACAGTCATATGTTATCATTGAAGTCATCTCATTGATCTGAGAATGTTTGGGCAGGTGATATTGATACTGCACTTCGAGGCAGAAACCCTGATAAATATTTTTGGGATCTAGTTCCCTTCGATACGCGTGTTGTGAGTCTGTTGGACAGTATTGATTTTTATGTGTTTATAGTTCAGATAAAATTGTACTTGACTTTCACCTTATCACGGCTTTAGTTGAGAGATTTCGACGTGAAACACATACTTTCCACTTTCGATCCGGGGAAGCAACCATCACATTGCAAGACATTGCAGTGATATGGGCATTGCCGGTAGATGGTATCATATTATTTGGTGTTGATTACGTTAGAAGTATACCTGAGTGTCAAGAATATTGATATATGTTTTTGGGGTTTACACCGGATACTGCACACTTTAAAGGTGCAATGTTGTACCTATTTACAATAAATCATCATTTGGTGAATAACGCTCTTAATGAGCACATTTTAGGTTAGTTTTAAAATGTTTTAAAATATCAATTATTTTATTAAGTTAATAATTTTTTCAAATATTTTGTTAAAAAACCCCATTTATTTGGTTCCTGTTTTCTGCCAAAATAAATAAATGACCCCATCAAACATTGATCCATAGCTGACAATGCAGTAGGCACCACATTATGTCGCATTAACAAAAGCATAAAATAATTCAAGATTGTTTTATTTTTTAATTAATAAACATAGATTCGGATCTAAAACTTTATAAACCAACAGCTATTACGCTTACGCTGGTTCACACCTGAAATTAGAAGATTATATATGTAACATTTATTTTCCTTGCGGACAATACTTGTAAATAGTAGCAGAAGAAAAAAAAAATGGTGGAGGCGAAAACATTTTTTAAAAAAATATAAGTAATCTTTTTTTTTGGGGTGCTAAAGAGCTCCTTGGTGAGTCAAGAGGATATATCCACCAGGTAAGGACGCATCATGGTGGAATGAAGATGTAAAGAAGGCTATCCAAATCAAAATGAACGCTTACAGAGAGCTGAAGAAGAGCAATGGGGCCACCTTCGAAAGATATAAGCTTGCCAAAAAAGAAACGAAGACAGCGGTTCGAGATGCTAGAGCTAAAGTCTACAAAGAAGTGTACCATAAACTGCATACCAATGAGGCAGAAAAAGATATCTACAGGATTGCCCGAGCGAGGGAGAGGAAGACAAGAGACTTATGTTCAGTGAAATGCATAAAAGATGAGACCATAAAGTCTTGGTTCGAGATGAAGACATCAAAACAAGATAGAAGAATTATTTTAACAGCTTGTTCAACGGTGGCTTTAGCCAAGATTTAGGTGATCTTAACATCCATAAACATGATGTAAACCATGAGTTTACTCGCAGAATTAGAGAATCTGAGGTTAAAGAAGGTTTGAACAAAATGAAAGCACGAAGAGCAGTTGGTCCTGATGGAATCCCTATTGAAGTATGGAGATGTTTAGGACCGACGGGGATAAAGTGGCTGACAGATCTATTTAACAAGATTTGGAGGAGTAACAAAATTCCAAAAGAATGGAGAAAGAGTACTCTCATCCCTATCTATAAGAATAAGAGTAACATTCAGAGTTGCACCAACTATCGTGGTATAAAACTCATGTGTCGTTTAAGGAGGGAGGTTAAGATATCAGAGAATCAAATTGGGTTCATGCCAGGACGGTCAACCACTGAAGCTATCCATTTACTTCGTCAACTTGTCGAGCGCTATCGTGAGAGGAGTAAAGATCTGCATATGATCTTTATAGACTTGGAGAAGGCCTACGATAAAGTATCAAGGGAGATATTATGGTGGGCTTTGATGAAGAAAAAAGTTCACATCAAGTATGTCAATATAATCAAAGACATGTACGACGAAGTAGCATCCAATGTGAGAACGTGCAGTGGGTGACAAGTGAGTTCTCGATCACTATTAGATTGCATCAAGGGTTTGCGTTGAGTTCTTTCCTGTTCGCCCTAGTGATGGATGTGATAACAGAAGACATACAAACTGAATTACCTTGGAACATACTTTTTGCTGACGATGTTGTGTTAATCGACGAGACAATGGCAGGGGTAAATGCCAAATTGGAGTTATGGAGAGAGACTTTGAAATCCAAGGGTTTTAGATTAAGTAGGTCTAAAACGGAATATATGGAGTGCAGATTTAGTGATCGTTCTTTTCGGGATTCCGGTGTTGTAGCACTCGGTGGTCAAGAGGTATCGATGAGTGGCAAGTTTCGATACCTAGGTTCAGTTGTAGGGTCTTCCTACCTTAACATCATCTTATTACACAAATTATGGACTAAACATGCATTAATAACGTCTTAGGGTTCCGGTTGTAGCTTTGAGCTAATAAGACTTCAGGCCAACAATGAAATTTCAAAACTTAATTCATTACATTCTCAATAATGAATGTTAAAGCGATAGAATTATACTACTCCTAGAGTAGAGACTATCCAAAAGTCCTGTATCCTATCTTCTTTCATGCTCCTTTTAGCTCACTGCCTCAACCCGACCCTTAGCCCTTCGGTCCAAAAGTGTACCTACAGGAACAACCCATCATGAGCATGTACATCGTTACTTAACATCATAAGGCAATGTCATATAAATAAATGCATGAAAAATAATCGTAGCATATACTTCCTGGTTAATTGCATTAACCCTCTTTGGTTGTCCCTGTTTCATAAACATGCATATAATCATTAATTCTTGACATGAATGATTAAAATCATCGTCTTATAAATATCATCATCTTACAACATCATCATCATATAAGCATTATCATCTTATAAATATCATTATCTTATAACATCATCATCATATAAGCATCATCATCTTATAGCATCACCATCTTATAATATCATCATCTCATAACATCATCATCATATAAGTATCATCATCTTATAGTATCATCATCTTATAACTTCATCATCTTATAACATCATCATCTTATAACATCATTATCATATAAGCATCATAACAAAATATAACAGTAAATGTACGAAGTCTTGGTTAAGTAATTTGCTGGTTATTCGTTAACTTCTTTTTGTTGACCCTGATTTACCTTCATACATATGGGCATCTTACCCCGTGGCATCTTACCACACAATAACATCGTATGACCTCTTACCATATGGGCATCTTACCCCGTGGCATCTTACCACATAATGACATTGTATGGCCTCTTACCATATGGGCATCTTACCCCGTGGCATCTTACCACATAATAACATTGTATGGCATCGTACCATATGGGCATCTTACCCCGTGGCATCTTACCACATAATAACATCGTATGGCCTCTTACCATATGGGCATCTTACCCCGTGGCATCTTACCACATAATAACATTGTATGACATCTTACCATATTGACATCTTACCCCGTGGCATCTTACCACATAATAACATCGTATGGCCTCTTACCATATGGGCATCTTACCCCGTGGCATCTTACCACATAATAACATTGTATGTCATCTTACCATATGGGCATCTTACCCTGTGGCATCTTACCACATAATAACATTGTATGTCATCTTACCATATGGGCATCTTACCCTGTGGCATCTTACCACATAATAACATTGTATGTCATCTTACCATATGTGCATCTTACCCTTTTATAAACATCGTATAACATTATTATAAACTTACTTATCATATCATCTTCATAAACATCATCATCTTAAACTTATTTATCACAATCATCATCATAAACATCATCATCATAAACTATCATAAACTTACTTATCACAATCATCATCATAAACATCATCATCATAAACTTACTTATCGCAATCATCATCATAGTCATCATAAATACTTATGCAATCAATGCATAGTCATAGTTAGGAGTGTGTTACCGTCCGATGCCCGTACGCTTCTTACGTACCTTAATTCCAAAAGTGGAGAAATTGAAGAACTATATCTTCTCGATGTTGTTGGCACCTGGGATGGTTCCACACAACCATACAAATCGATATTAGAAGCTGAACAATAGCCAAATACCAAAAATTCAACAAAAATCATCATTTTCCATGTTTTACACAGTGGCGATCGATCGCTACTTGAGGCGATCGATCGCCTCGCTCTTTTGCCTTGCGGCGATCGATCGCTTAATTTTAGGCGATCGATCGCCTGCTACGTGAAATGGCTACTGGCCATCGGCGATCGATCGCCTGATTCAGGGCGATCGATCGCCACCTCTTGGTGCGCGATTTCTCACCATTTTTGTGCATTTTTTAAGCTCATCCTCATACCTTTCAAAACCAAACTTTCCTACCACATCAACAACATCATAACCTACTAAAACCCACATAAAACACTTCAAAAATCATACCCCAACAACATACAACACATACACAAAATAAACCCATATAAATCACTTCAAAATCATCCCATTTCAAATCCAAACTTCATAAAAACTTTAGGAAGGGTTCCATACCTCTTGAAGACTCCACTATTACATATTTCGGTGCATGTAAACTACATGCACCGATTCTCTATTACATGCATATGTAGTACTAAATGATAGAGAAGCCAAGTTCTATCGGTGCATGTAATATACATGCACCGGTAGACTAGCGGTGCATGTATAATACATGCACCGCATTCGATCCGATTAATTTATATATCATGTAGCATTTTTTTACGCACAAGTCTATCGGTGCATGTAATATACATGCACCGACAGACTTCGATGCATGTAAAATCTCATTTATATTATAATCTTGTTGCATCTTACCTTGATTCCCATCCTTTGCAGTAGCTGACAGAAGTATGCCCTTAAAACGGGATTTCAAAAAAGTTCCATCAAGAAATAACATAGGGCGACAAAATTTAAAACCATCCATACAAGCACGAAACGACACAAACAAACGGATGAATCGGTTACAGTCATCAACTTCAAGCTCTACAAAACTCCCAACATTAGTCGTCTTCATCGCATCGATGTACCACTTCAACTCCTTGAAAGACTCATCATAATTTCCAAAAGCAGTAGACCTAGCCTTCTCCACACTTCTCCATGCCTTAATGTATGTTATATCCAACCCATAATCTTTTTTCATTAACTCCATTACAGACCTAGCAGAAAAGTTTGGATTGGAACTGACTCGTTCACAAATAATTTCTGATATTAAATGTGAAACAATCCTTTTTGATTTGTCTTTCATGACTCGTAGACCACACATGTGAATGTTGTTCAATTTTTTTATGTAGAAAGAACCATTTACACGTGAAATGTTGGCACTCACAAACCAGCCACACCCATCAACATGCTTCCTAGAACATTCAGCAACTACTCTATCTTTATTATTTTTCACATAGTTGTAATCAAACCCAACCTCCATGGAATATTTACTCAACTCACTTCGAAACTCTTCAACACCACCTCTAAATACTTGACCCACCCTACTAATAATTGATGACCATCCAGAACATAACAACAACTTCTCCTTGCCTTTAATATTGCATCTTCGATATTCTGAATCAAGTCCTAGACCTGATGGTGAACTGCAAATTTGTTTTGTCGATATATGTGCACCACCTGATTCTATTGATGGGTGTAAATCACGGGCAGAAATAGACTCTATAGGTTCATGTATATTGCGTATACCGCTTGACTCTGTCAAAAAGTTTATACCACAAGCAATTCTGTCTACCGGTGCATGTATGTCACATGCACCTCTAGACACAATCGGTAAACTACCACCACATTCATCAACAGACCTCAACAATGAAGCATTACAATCAACAACATGCACTGTCAACAAGCAAAGATTGATCATCTTACACAACAAAAACATATTTCTCATATCAATCGCATTACTCAAACAACAATTAGGGTGCCCATCGATTGAGTATTTGAAACAAAATTCATCGGCATTCATATCACAAAACTTAGCAGATGCACAGCCTATTAAATCACTGAATTCAAAACCGGGATTAACATTCAAAACCAGTGTTTCCTCTCTAAATTTCAAAAGAATCGTGATTTCATTATCCATAAGAATTAACGATAAAAATCTCAGGAAAAATTGATCAATTAACAGTTAATTGAATATTTGACAGATCGAACAATCTAAAATCAGAAAGCTAATTAAAACACGATCGAAATCATCTGCTCAATGAATTAGATGAAAAAAGTTTGGGACAACGATAATCGTTATGTTAGAAATATCAAATTTTTTATGATGGTTTTTATTTCTTGCAACATGGGTAATTTAGTAATAAAAATAGACCAGTTAGATTAGGGTTTAATAAATTGGACTTATGTGAAATAAGTTTTTTAAAAGATATATTTAGTTGAAAAGAAAATATTTTGCTAGATTTAGTTGAAACAAGTTTTGAAAAGTGGTACCTATGTGTAATTTCCTCTTTATTTAACTCATTTATACTTACCCATTTCCAATCAATTATTGGCCCATTTAATTAACTAATTAAGAGGCTCATTAAGATTTAAAGATATGGCCCATTTGCAAAAGCCCATAAATCTTGATAAAATGGATGAAACAGTAGGTTGAAGGGGGGACTTTTTTCATCGCCTAACAGGCTGCTCAGCCTTCTTCCCCGTTTTCGATTTTCATGGCTTTTTTCCTCCATTTTTGTAGAAAAACAACAAACATTGTAAACTTTTGGTATTATAATGAAGCTTCATACTGGACTAGGTCCCGTGGTTTTTCCCTTCGGGATTTCCACGTAAAAAATCTTGATGTTTATTTATTTCTTGCATATAAATTTATTGTTACAAAACTGAACCAAAAATGAGGTAACACTGCCATTTTTGTTCAGAGTGTGAAGCTTAATGCGCAATTTCTTGGTTCATGAAAAAAATGCGGTATCAAAAAGTTGCCCCGGTGCTTTGATCCATTTAAATGCGGTATCCTCCAAGAGCTTATAAATTAGCGACTTTAATAGTTGTATCTCCTCGATGTATACCAATTTATTTTGTAAAAAGAGGGTAGACGATGTTTGCCGGATTTCTACCTATTTTTATAAAATAAAAAAGAAGGATATTAGCAGGTTGAACCTATGTATTAGATGTGGGCAGGGTAGCTGCCCTTAAAAAAATTATTATCTGATTTTTTTTTTAAAAAGTTATATTTTACCCCTAAAAATTAAATTCCTCGATCCCCAAATTACATTTTACCCATGAACAAAAGTTCTAAATCTACCTCTTGATATTAGGTCAATATCTCCAAAAAAATACATAAAAAATACAAAGTTCCTAAATAAGGTAATATTGTTTGTTAATTTTAACAATAGTTTTTATATGTTTACCAAACATCTAAAATAATCGCACCAGTAGCAATCCGGTGATCATTTGTATAAACTGGGAAGATACGACGGCTCAAATGTCCGCCACTCCGAGTTCTTGATCCATGCAAAGGCAATATTGCCGACTTTTATGTCGTTTTTAGACCAGTTCAGGTCTGTGTATGGAGCATTGGACAGCTGAATGGGGCCATAATTTCCCGTGAAGATGATAAAAATTCCACAACAGTGGCTATCTAGTCTATGCTTCATAATTCTAACTGCTGTCATATCCGAAAATGATCTACAATTGCAGCACGTTATGAGATGGATAATCAAGCCTGTGAAGTACTTTTGGATCATTAGATTTCAAGATAAAGGCATTAGTGTTCATGGAAGTAGCTAATGCAAGCTGCAAAATCCTTGGAAGTATAAAATTATTGATGCTAAAGTCTAAATGGTTGAACCAGTACGGGTTTTCTTTAGTCTCAGCCTCTCAACTTCGGTGGCTTAGGATTGAGAACTCTATCGCAAAATTGACAAGAAATTCGCCTTGGAAGGGTTAAATTTCAGTTCAAAACTTATTGAGTATTACAAACTACAAGTTAGAACATACAATAGGCAAACTATCAAAAACCAAAACCTTTGCATCGGGAGCTGCCATTATTTCTGTATAAGTCAAACCGTTAGTCACTACCATTTTTTCCCCTTCTAATGAATAATTCATGCAAAATCAAGTAATTCTCAAACTATCCATTCCACAATCCCCCCATTAAATAAATACAGAAACTTGTAATGAAATCACATTGCCTTTGCGATAAATTTTGGAGTGGTTCGTACGTTTTGGAGGTTTTCCGACCTAAAAAGATAGTCTATTGGTTCGGGATATCCTCTTGTAGACACTGTCAAACATCGATGCTCTCGTTTGAGAGCCGACGCAGTGAAAGTAGTGACATGTGAAGGAGCTATGATTAGGTAGCATCAGTAATGTTGCTCATGTTCATATTTCAGACTGAATTAAGATGCATGCAATCAATACTAATAGTTGTGGGAAATGATCCAAAAGAAAATCTCGTGGGTATCGGCTTCGCGATAGGTGAACAATCTTATGACCAGACAAGACTCAACAGGATTAAGAAACTAATGAGTTAGGAAGTCTTTCGTTGGAGCTTGAGATCTATTCTATGACTTATATCAGAACACAACTCATTATCAACTACCATTTCAATTATCATCAACATAAAGATATCAACACATGAATCTCATTCGGGCTAATGTTGAATGAACTCTTCATCTGGCAATAGCTTTCCTCTTAACTACGCCAAGTCTTTTACACTAATGGCTCGTTTTCATATCAAAATGGGCTTCAAAACCCAGAGCCAAAATATAAAAACACTATCCCGGATATGCCACAATCCAGAAACTTTTAGAAAATCTTACGAGCAGAAAACATATAGCACTTCACAAACGTCTTAATCAAGTCGAAATAAAGAAATCATAGAGACTGTTGAGCTAAAACACCGAGGTAAAGTAAATGATATCCATTATAAAAACCCAGCAAATATACTAAAAGACATAGGAAGAAACTGCATTTACATAACTAATCATCAAATTTATCTTTGGTTGTAGTCGTAGAGGGAGGGGATAGGGTTTGGCGGGGATCTCCTTCACTCTGTTGCTTTAAATAGGGTCCAAAAAAGTGCTGGCTTCCGTACACCAGAGTCAAATAACCGAATGATAGAGCTCCGGCAACAACCACCGCCGATCTCATGGCGTTCATCATTGTCGTTCCAGCCATTTTCTACTCTGGAGAATCCTCTTTCCGTGGTTATTTTGGACCCGAACCCTCGCCATTTCCATTTACTCGGTCAACGGTTCAACTAACCCGAACCCTTAACGACCGGTTGTCGATTTAGATGATTTTTTTTTAATTATTATTTTGTAATATCACCACTGATTAAATTAAAATTAACGCACCTTTGTTATATTTATTAGAGAGATGTATCAGAATTAACTTATTTAATTGAAAAATCCTTTGTTTTTCTTTTAAATTTACATAATTAAATTATAATTGAAAACGTTTTTTTTTTCAAATTTAAGTTTCAATAAATTTTTCATAATTAGTTGCAAACTTTTAAATCTTGAAATTACTTTTTTTTTTGTTTTCAAAATTTGAAAGGTTAAAATCTGTAAAAAAAATCTTTCGAAAAAAAATATATAAAAAAAACTCGAACTAAAACCATAATCGTAACAAAAACTATCATAAATCGACCTATAATTGATCTAGTTAATTACAGTTAAAGCTCGGGATGTCGAAGTTAAAGGTCGGGATGTCGAAACGTCGATTCCGACCCAACCGACTTCTCGACCTATGGTCGGGTCTGATATTGTCAAATGATATTTTTAAATCCAAAATCCAGGATTCGAAGCCTTACAAGTTACAAAAGAGGGGTTAAGGTTTTTTTAAATAAATTACAAAGGTTAAAGTTTTTCAATAGTTTAAAACTCGCAGATTTATTAAATGACAACTTTAATGTATAAAACAACAGTAGGATGTTTCCCGAAGAATCGCTATTTAATACACAACTTCCACCGCAACATACACGAGGCATCTATCTATGTTTGATCACTTCCTTCGTCGTTCGATGCAGTTCACATCATACGATAAGTTCCCATTTTCTATCATGTGAACATTTTACCTATACACAAGAAACCCAGTTGTTTCCTATTATTTGAAACGGGCCAGCTACCTATTTTCTACTTGATCTTGCACTTGTTTTATATACAGTTTGAATATTTGTCAAAATTGAGATTTTCTTTTAACTTTTATTTTACAGTTTTGAGCGAAGTTTATGGTGGGTTTGTTGGATGCTGTATTAAGGAGGCAACAGTTATTGATAAGGTGTTTAGGACAATATAGCAACACGAGCAACAAGAAGGATCTTTGCAATACCACAATAAAAATGCAATCTTTATTGAGTGGCGGCGTCCCTGTATCTGAGCATGATGCTATTCGCATTTTGAGATCAATTACTCCGTCTCTTGAATCTTCTAGGCATAAAGGCCAAGCTGGTGATGCTAATGAATTTTGGCTTTTATTTATTGTGTAGACACGTTTGGATTTTCGTTTCTTGCCCCTTTACTTGTTTTAAGTTTCAGTATGATTTTTGGGTAGAGCTTAAAGTTTAGTATGGTTCCTTTGATTTTTTAAATTTGTGAAAGGTTTTGTTTGTATAAAGCCTCATCTATCTTTTGGGTGTTGGGCGTATTTATCATCAAGCTGAGGTATATGGAGTTTATCGGGTTGTATGGGGGAAAGGAAAGTTGCAGTGGAAAATTTTCTATACAAAAAATGTGCCTTGATGTTGGCAGTGGCCTTATTCTTCAGTATTTTTCCTTGTTTTTCAACATATAACTATTTCTTTCCCACGCTTTAAGCTCTTTAATTGTTGCAGAGAGGACGGAAACTATGTTTGTTGTATAAATTCTTATGCAGTGATGGAACATTAGAAAAATTAGCAAGAAGTTGTTTGAGTCTCAATGAAATTATATAGATGGTAAATTAATCCAGTAAATGCCATATATCATCTCTTAGCCAGCTCAAATTGTAAAGTTAGAACTGCACAATTTAGTGCTATGCCATGATCTGGCACTTTCCGCACCTGGTTTATTTCTTGGAGCATCAGATAGTTTGTACTGATTTGAATTGTAGTGTGTTTCTAGGACTTAGTTATTATGTTCTTCCTCGAGTCTTTTGGTACTCAGAGCTGATTCTTACTATTTTTACTTCGGAAATTCTGCACTTCACTCTATAGTTGGATAGCATTATCCCGGTAACTGAATAGTGATTCACATCGTGAATGTATTAACCTCTTACCAGGGAAGATAGCAGTTGTTGGTGGTTGCCGCGAATACACCGGTGCTCCATATTTTTCTGCTATTTCAGCTCTGAAAATTGTTAGTACATCATCACTGTTCTTTATCTTCTCTCCCTTTCTTCATCCTCTTCCTGCATCAACTCGACAAAAAAATACGTTCCTTCATGTAAAAGAATAAAAGCTTTGGGTATGCCCGGTATGCTGATGACATGTTTTTTTCTATTTATATGGAGCCTGAGGATGAATGAGCTGGTTCTTATGTCTGTGTGGGGCTTCTCCACCGCTCTTTCCTAGCCTCTAAAAGTTCATTTACTTCTGTAGTTTAAATATAATACTTCTCATTTTGTTTAAAAAACTCATATTCCATAATTTCAAACTAAGCCTGTTTATGTTTTGCAGGGTGCAGATTTGTCCCATGTATTCTGTACAAAGGATGCTGCTGCAGTTATTAAATGTTACAGCCCTGATTTAATTGTACACCCGATACTCGAGGAGTCATACAATGTTAGGTGAACCTTATAACAACAATACCTTTTATTTTAGTGTATCCATCTTCTTTTTTTCTTGTCGGCATTTAACTTTTACTGAGTGAACTCAATGTTATGAAATTCTGGACTCAGGGATGAGGATAGGAGATCAACATCAGCCAAAGTTGTTGCAGAGGTTGATAAGTGGATCGAAAGATTTGATTGTCTCATAATTGGTCCAGGCCTTGGGAGGGACCCGTTTCTCTTGGTGTGTCACTTTAGAGAAGAATACTTTGCACATAATTTAACTCCAGGATGTTAATTTAAGCGGTCTACTGATATGTATTTTAATCCTTCACACTTATTCTAGAGATTGCTTGAGTTCAATTACTCTCAATGCGGCAGAGAATATGATGAAATTTTTGCAATCAACTCAATTCCTCTATTTCAATGTCTTTGAATCAGGCCCATCATACTGTCCTGGTGTTTTGTGAAATAACAGATCTGCCTTCGCTTTCCTTCTTTTGCTTCATGTTTTCTACTCGGTGCATCGAAGTTTCTCAGCATGACCAATAAAAATGGTATCTCGTCTGTTTCCAGGATTGTGTGAGTGATATAATGAAGCATGCAAAGGAATCCAATATCCCAATGGTTATAGATGGAGTACGTATTTAAAAAGACAAAGTCACTTTTTGAAATATCCATTCTCAAATATTGACTATTTTAACCTGCCCTTGTTTCCTTTGATTTTCTCAGGATGGACTTTTTCTTTTAACTAATTGTCTTGATCTGGTCAGTGATTATCCCTTGGCTGTCCTGACCCCGAATGTTAATGAGTACAAGCGTCTTGTTCAGAAAGTTTTACAATGTGAAGTAGATGATGAAAATGGAACTCAACAGTTACTTTCTCTTACAAAAGGGTCAGTTTTATGCCCATTTTTTCCCTTGTGTTTGATCATTTTATATTTCTATTGTTGTGTTACTATTAGTATAGAACGTGATTAAGAGATTATTTTTCATGCGGACTTACAAAACTATATTTATTCTTCCTTAAGATTAGTTATGAATCTGCATTGTCTATAGACAAATAAAGATATAGTTAGAAGTGGCATATCATATTCGCTAAGAAAAAAAAACTCTTCTTCATCAGAATAGGTGGCGGGACGATTTTGAAGAAAGGAGGATCTGACTTTATCAGCAATGGTGAAACAGGTACTTTCCAGTTTCCAAGATTTGTATCCTGGATAAACAAGAAAATGATGCCTCTGGTCACAAATCTCAACAGTGTGTTTGAGATGAGGGTAGAGGAATCATTTGCTAATTGTAACTAGGAAAATTTTGGGGCCTTAATTGGTTGCAGAAGCTATATCGTTATGATCCAGAATATTTTGGTATTATGGCCTTGGTAAAATCCTATCGGCTACATGATACTTCTTTATTTCCCTTTCTTCTGATAATCAACACTAACATTTGTCTCCTACATAAAGATGTCTTTTTTCCCATCTACATCTTCTGTTATGGGAAAAACTTTGCAGAGTCCAGATAATATAATCATGAGTCCAGCCACTGAAGCCCAGCACAAGAAGCCCATAATCACTCAGGTTTATCAAAGAAAGAATCAGAAGCACGTGGGAAAGGGGTGAGACAGTTAGAAGAGAGAAATGCATAAAAAGAGAGTATGATGCAGGGGATAGGGACATATCAGAATTTTGTTGAGAGTGAGTGCAGGCATTGCTTGGGCAAGGATGATTTCCTCCTTGAGTAACAGTGAGCAGAGAGTTTGTTTTCTTCATTGAGAGTTTGTTTCTTTCATTGTAGTTCCTTTAATACAATACATTTCAGCATTAGCTTGAGTATTTGGTTACATTTCGTGTGTTGAAAATTCCTCTATATCATTTGGTCCGACCTTCCGGATCCGAGAAGGGCGAGCTAAGGATAGTGACAACTACACGAGCAGATTCTAAGTATGAGGCATTGGAAAAGATTATAAAAAGCATAGAAGAAATCAAGAGTGGGTAAAGGGAGTGGATGGAAGGGTGAGTGAGATCAGTAACACAATGGGGTGATGATGGAGATGATAAGAGGGCTGAGTCATTAGGATGAAGGGGAGAAGGTAGATGACAATAGGCACAGGGGATTTAAGGAGCAAGGCCAAGGGGAGGGGGAGTTCTGGGACGAAGGGGGTGATAGGAAGTTAGGAACAGTGGGATGAACTATGGGTTTGATGAGATGAGACATGTGATGAGGAGGTTGGATATGCCGGGATTCAATGGCCTAGATCCTTTGCGCTGGTTGGTAAAAGCTGAACAATATTTCTAAATCAACAACACTCAAATGCAGAATCGAGGGCTTGTTTGTGCGTGGAAGAGCTGCTATACATTGGTTTAGGTGGATCAAGCTAAGGAATCCCCACTTAGTATGGGAACAATTAAAACTATTGATGCTACGTCGTTTCAGTGGGGAAATGACAAACAAATCCTTACCAACAATTAGCATCCTTGAAACAAAAGGGATCCTCGATGAGGGAGTCCGCAGAGAGTTTTGAGGCGTTGATTGCCCAAATTCCTGAGCTGACAGAAATGCATTACATTGGGTATTTTTTTAGTGGCTTGAGGGAGGAATTAAGGTGTGAGGTAGAAACCCATGGACCCATGACAGTGATGAGGGTGATGGAACTGGCTCAAGCGGTAGAACGTGAGATGTAGGGACCGGCGAACAAGAAGAAGGGGAAGGGCCCGATAGAAGTAGGAGGGGAATAGGCCTTACGACACAAACCTTACCAAGGGGAGCCCAATACAAAAAATTATTCCCAGCCCACGAAATACCCAATAGCCTTGCCACATACTACCTGGGGAAATACGGATATGCCAGCCCAAACCGTAAAAAACACTACCCAGCCAACACCGAACAATAACCACAGAACGCACTAGCCACATTAGGGTAAGAGAACGCACCAGCCACATTTCATTCAACCATGAACGAAGTATTTAGACCTTACTTAAGAGAGTTTGTGTTGGTATTTTTTTATGATATATTAGTATACAGTAAACCTATGAATGAACATGTAGAGCATTTAAGAGTTGTGTTTGAGGTGCTGGGAATGAACAGTTTTATGGCCAACAAAAAGAAATGCAACTTTTGGCTGCCGCAAATGAATATTTGTGAGATGTAGTGTCAAGTAGGGGGGTAGAAGTGGACCCAAATAAGGTGAAATGTGTGAGGGGTGGCACCATATGTGTTGGGAAGGAAATTCTAGGTGTTGACTGACCAAAGGTCCTTGAAATATCTGACGCGGCAAAGGATTACAACTCCAAATCAGCAAAATTGGTTAGTAAAATTGATGGGCTACGATTTTGAGGTGATCTACAAGGCTGGGATAACCAACAAAGCTGCTGATGCATTATCTAGTGTACAACCATACCTAATTGGATTGACGGAGGGGAAATTCAAATAGCAGTGGAGAACGATCCTTATTTGCAAAATGTGATTACAGGATTGAAGGACAAACCTCAGGAACTGACACGTTATTCTTTGGTGAGAGGGCAGCTGCTGTACAAGGATCAAATAGTGGTTCAAGCAGGTTCAGAGTTGACAAGGAAGATTTTGGAGGAATACCACAAAACACCCATGGGGGGGCACGCAGGGGCGTATAGAACTTACAGAAGGTTGGCTGCCAATTTGCATTGGAAGGGAAACAAGAAATATATAAATATGCTGCTGAATGTGAGGAATGTCAACGACATAAATACCAAGCTACTTCCCGGGCTGGATTACTTCAACCATTGGCCATTCCAGAGGTGGTGTGGGAAGATGTAGCTATGGACTTCATCACGGGACTTCCCAAATCGAGGGGGTATGATGCAATTTTGATAGTGGTGGATACACACACTTTTGATTAAACACCCATATTCTGCCAAGGTAGTTGCTGAAATATTTGCAAAGGAGATAGTGAGGCATCATGGGGTTCCCCAATCGATTGTAAGTAATAGGGACCCGACGTTTGAGTCATTTCTGGCAGGAATACTTCAGGTTGCAGGGCACTCAATTAAAAATGGCCTCAGCTTACCATCCCGAGACGGATGCACAGTCGGAGGTATTTAATCGTTGTCTAGGAACTTACCTTCGATGTTTTGCATCGGAGCAGCCTAAATTATGGGCAGAATGGGTACACTGGGCCGAGTATTGGTACAACACTAGTTTTCATACAGCCACTAAGATAACACCCTATGAGATATTGTATGGGATGCCTCCACCAGCCTCGATCCATTTTCTGCCGGGGGGAAACCAATGTCGAGGCAGAAACACGAGAATTATGGGAGAGAGATGAGGTGTTAAGGCAGTTGAAATACAATTGAGGAGGGCTCAACAACGTATAGAAAAATATGCAAATGTTAGAAGGAAGGATTTGTCGTATGAATTGGAGGATTGGGTATTCGTAAAGCTAAAGGGTCAACCAAAAACTGGCAGAAAGGTACTTCGGACCTTTTCAGATAATACAGAAGATAGGAACTGTGGCTTACAAACTGAAACTACCTGAGGGGACCAAGGTGCATCCTATGTTCCATGCTTCACAGTTAAAAATGTTCCATGCTTCACAGTTAAAAAAGGTTCGAGGGGAGAGTTTGGTCAACCCAGAATTACCAAAAGAACTGGAGGTAGAGATGGAAGACATCATATTAGCGAAGCAAATTTTGGGCAGCAGAGTGCTACAACAAGGATCTGAACAGATTCATCATGTTTTGATACAGTGGGGAATAAATCAAAGGAAGAAGCCACATGGGAAGACAAGGAAGTGATACAGAGGCAGTTTCCTGAATTTCAAGGCAAGGCTAAAACTGGGATGGAAGGTATTGTTATGGGAAAAAGTTTGCAGAGTCCACGGATAACATAATCATAGGTCCAGCCCATGAAGCCCAACTCAAGAAGCCATAATCACTCAGGTTTATCAAAGAAAGAATCAGAAGCACGTGGGATAGGGGTGAGGCAGTTAGAGAGAGAGAAAGGAAAATACAAAGAGAGAATGATGCGGGGATAGGGTCATACCAGAATTTTGTTGAGAGTGAGTGCAAGCATTGCTTGGGCAAGGAGGATTTCCTCCTTGAGTAACAGTGAGCAGAGAGTTTGCTTTCTTTCATTGTAATTCCTTTCTATTTCCAGAAGTTTAATATAATACATTCCAGCATTAGCTTGAGTATTTTGTTACATTTCGTGTGTTGAAAATTCTTCTATATCATCTTCTCAGTGCGCTACTCGAGTATCTCTTATATTATGATCCTCTCTTCTATTTGGTTCAACTTCATTTTTTGACTCTCTGATCGCTTATTGAGTACTTGTTTTTCTTCTTGTTACATGTCCTAATTGTTTTATAAGAATGCTTAATGTGATCATCATCGTTCATGCCTCAGTTCCAATCTTGTATTGGTTGGCTGCATGGATTCCTTTTCTAGTTCCCTCCTCAAATCACTGAAGACATACTTAATAACTTTGTCTGAGGTTCATTTTGGTCCGTCTCTCCTTTTATTTGAGTTTACTATCAGTTTAGTGCCTCTAATATTTCTTAAATGCACGATGATGGATCTTGATTTGAGAATATGATAAACAAATAGTAGTAACATTTAGTGTCGGACAGGTTATTGTAATTAGGTAAAATTAGTAGTTGGTTAGGAGGTCAGGGAATACGACTGTACCTGTGTTAGATTTGTTACATCTGGATACTAATGACTATTTACGAATCCCCTTTCTCCAAGCTTTCTTCTCCCTTGTGCAGTTTTCCCCTCCCTGTTCTTCAGTTCTCCTCTTCAACAATTTCTGGGAGTTGAACGCTCACTCGAAGTAGAGTCAGTTGATACACCATTTGGATCGTATCAGTTTGTTTCTTTTTTCTTGTTGTTATTCGTATCTTTCATTCTGTAAATGCTTCTGCTTCAGTTAACCACCAGTCAACATTTCATGGTAATAAGTTTCGTCGAAACTAGTATTGCCTAATTTTTTTAAACTTGTTAGACCCATTGCTGTGCAACTGTCTGTTTATGTTGGATATCAAAATTCTCTAGTACGAGGAATTTGAATTTCTTTTGTCATCTATACAGTTAGTTCAGTTGACTTGTATGGTTCTCCCCGGCGCTGTGGTGGCCAAGGTGATGTACTATCTGGCAGGTAAACGATGATCATCTTTATTATTCTGATATTAATGTATTGTAGTTCCCAAGGTTTTACATTTTCAGAAAATCCATTCAAAAAAACTTAGAGAAGTGTAAATTGACTATTTTTAAGCTTTTAAGAAGATCAAATTTTCCCTGGTTGGCGTAATTCCCTATACATCCTATTGAAAATCGTAATTACAACATCCTCATCCAAGCTTTAAGAAGATCAAATTTTCCCTGAGTTCCCGTAAAAGTTCACAATCTTGCTTGGTTTTGTTTTCAGTGTTGCGGTATTTCTTTCATGGGCGCGGCAGTCTGATGCTGAAGAGAAGCTTGGCATCAGCCCGATGATAATGGGGTGTATTGCAGGTTCTTTTCTGTTAAGAAAAGCTGCTTCACTTGCATTTGAGAGTAAAAAAAGATCTACTCTAACTGCGGATATAATCGAACACTTGGGAACAAGGTCGTGTTACGTTAAAATTATAGTAATTTTTTTTTAGACCGGTATATGAATGAACGTTCGAGCTGATTTTCTTCATGACTTTTAATATGCAGTTTGGAGGAATTCTGTCCGGTGGATTGTTGAGTATGCTGTGGGTTGTTGCGACGTTTCTTGATCCTCTTTTTTTATGTTGGATTGGAAAAGAGAGGTTTTGGACATGGTTACTGTCGGAATAAATTCTTATGTTCAAACACTTGAGAGACATGACAACGTTGGGGATGATTCGAAGAACAAATTATAATAATCAGATGTGGTACTCTCCAAAGTGAATAGGGTTCAGCCTGTATGGAGCTTTATTTGTCGTTTCCCTTGGTTTGAAAATAGATACACAACACCCCATTTATATAAGGGGATAATGTGTTATATTTTGCAAAATATAAAGTATTGCCTACTTTGAAAAGTACAGAGGTAAATTATTTATTTTCGAACATGTTTATAAGTTGTTTATTTAAACCACGAGGTGTAAAGTGCTTATTAGAGATAAAATGTATTGGAGATACTCCGGTTACTCGAAAATAAAGCTCAAAATAAAATTTTTCCCTAAGTTTTCTAACCGTGTAGCATTTTTATTTTCTTAGTTTTCCCAAAACAATTTTCATCCATTTATTTTTCAATCATTTATTTTATAATATCCTTCATCAGTTATCATCTGATCTTTTTAAACAAATTACGTAAACCTAATTTCGAAATTTTCTTCTCCTATGGATGATAAACTAGATCTTAAAAGGGAATAAAGCAAGTAAAATACACTATTCATGATTTCCCAGAGATTGAAAACGTTATCCAAACTTTATTACTGAATTTACAAAGAGACCATACAAAGATGAAATTGTTTGACACGCTTTTGAAAAAAACAAAATGAGCTAAAGAAACCAACAAGCCTTAATTGAAAGTAGCACCCAGCCAACGACAAACAAGTGACTCTAATCCACTTAATTACATGGCTCTTACTTATACCTTGAGTTCCCCACCATTATCGGTGTAGTAGATTATATTATATATAACATATTCTACGATCTTTTATTCCGTGGTTGCAAGAAGACTTGACCCCTCCACCTGGAACGCCAAAAACAGATATCAAAATCAGATATATATTGGAAAAAATATGTGGTTATAAGCGCATTGCTTTCCAAAGTTGGATATCTGTCAATTTTCAACTAACGGATTTAATACATATCAGAAATACTCCTATGGATCCTCAATAAAAGGAGGCAAACCCGGTACACGAAACTCCCACGATGCGCGGTTACGGAAGGGTTAGGGTCATTGGGCCTCGAACACGTTACCTCCGGCCAGGCAACAACATTACCGTTATGCCAAGCCTTATCCTCCTCAATATGGTCCCAATATTGTACTGTTCTTTTCATAATACAATTTTATTAATCTGTCAGTGTTGTTAAGAATCTGGACGTGGTCATTGATCATTTCAAACACTTGTTCGTAGAATTTCAACTTTCTTTTAATATGGAGGGGTTTGTATGTATGTTGCCTCTTCGTGATATGAAATTATGCACGGAGTTTTTTCCCTTCGTAATTTCAAGAAAAATAAATCAGTTGTTGCCAAGTGTATGATTTGTTGGTAAAAATGGTAACATGTTAATTAACACTTAATGTCCTAAAGAAAAGCACCTCCAAAGGACCTTGCTTGACTTTCCACAGTGAACAGGGTATGGATTATTTTTACTTGAAAAGGAAATTTGGCCATAAATGAAGGCGTATTAGTTTAATAGCCTAGCAGGTTGCACCATCATTTAAATAGATTAGTGGTCCAAGATGTTATATGATCTTGGATCTTATCGAACAGAATCTCCCAAGAATATATACCAAGAAGACGGCTACCAATATTATATATATAGATAGATATTTGTACTATGCATATATTTATTTACCAAGAAGACAAGTATAACCAATAGAGAAGAAAATTTGATATTACCATGAATTTTGCTCCCCATATCTCTTCTTCTTCAGCAGGAACCGCCGTGATCTTGTTTTTGATATTCTCATAGCTTCTAAGTTCCCCAATTGCCGTGGAAAAGAAGCATCCTGAACAATCAAGAAATATATTCATGATTAAATAGGATACTTAATTACTTTCTGTTGTGCGTTAAACTTAAAACGATGTCCCATATTATGATATTCTGCTACAAGAGATGGCATATCATTTGCAAGATTGAAAGCTCGATGCATAATAGGCTAATAATGGGAAATATGGTGAACATTGAATCAATGGACGAAACATATGCCAAACATCAAATCAAGGAAGTCAAATTTGCAATACGGAGTGTAACATAACATTTGAAGCGTAAAAGTATTTGTAATTTTATATATTTGCGGTTTGTCCACTCACCTTGTGGGAAAGAAGCAAGGGACTTTCCACAAGCACCCTTAAGCAACTCAGCATCATTGGCAAATGCAACATACCCATCAGCGGTGATTCCCCAGTAAAGAGGAACCTTGGCCAATTGGTCCTGTCAAAACACCACCAAATTAACTTCATAGGTGAATACAACTTATATCAAATAAGCTTCAAGTTAGCAATTGGTAGGTGAGATTACAGTGGCAACAAATACAGTGGAAGTGGACTTGTCGAAAACAATGAATGCAAAATTCCCTTGAAGGTGGCCAACAACATGGTTTGGAGGATAAGGTGCTCGATCACGAAGTGCCTTGTATGCCTCAATCATTAATACAACCTCATTGGCGGATTGTCCTAGCCCATACTGTTGCTTCAGACTACCAAAGTTGTCAAGTGCTCCTTCAAACAAGCAGAATATTTCATCCTTAACAGCAAATGATCTGCCATATTATCAGCCAAACCAGGTTCAAGATTCATAAGATAAATGACCAAGATATGTAGCAACACAAAGAGCAAACATCTAAGAACTACAGCCTAGCTAGGCCTGACTTAATAGGGGACGAGATGCCGATGCACCAAAGACCAACATACATACACATATATACATATATTGTGTTGTGTGTTGGTGTTTGGATGTACCGGCTACACGCAAGAATTTTCCGGGACGAGATGGTGCATTCGTAAAAAAAAAAAATAGATTTTACGTCTTAAGGTTTTAACAAAATCTAAGTTTAGCCCTTCAAATATGTTGAATCGCATAAGCTGCCAGTCTTCTCCCATAATAAACCCTGGACATCCCCTTGAGCCTAGCTTATCAATGCTAGATAAGTGGAGACAGGAAAATCAGGCCATGTCACGGGATCTGGCTTTTGCTCTATTCAATTGTAATCCTACCTTACGTTATAATTACGACCATAGTTGGTGGAGTGTTTTCATGCTCCTATGCACGTTGCAACTATCTTATTTGCACTAGCTAGATTATCATTATAGTTTTCAAAACCTTGTTCTTTGAGGGAAAAGTAACTAAAGTAGAAGGCCTTTTGCATAAAAAGAAAACAAACAAACAAACAAGGTAATCAAGAAGCCTCGGGATTTTATTAGATTTAAAAGAAAATTAAAAAACTTGATAAGAATCTGTGGCCGAGTTCCAATACACGTGGAATCATTCAATAAAATCGGGACACAAAATCCCAAAATTGGGGCCACGATATCCTTCGTTAGTTTTTTTTTCTTGCAGTTGTCCTGCCCTGATATATTAATCACTAACCCTTCATTTTGCTGAAATTTCGAGTCAGCTAAAGAAATTTCCCATATTTATGTCGCAATATGGTCATCATTCCAGAAAACTTCTTACTCGTTGGAGCTTATTAAGTTATAATATGTAAATTAATTTCAACTAAATATCCAATCAATAACATCACACCAAACCAGAACAATTTGTTCAAAAACATAAGTTTTTAATTTTAATTTATTTATTTTATTATATTATCAAGTTTGACCTCTGGCCTGTTTTACTGGGAGGTAAGATCAATATTATTAGATCGGCAACAGCAGGAGTGTAATCAGTCAAAAGCTTCTCCTCTCTTCTTAAATACTCGATGCTGCAAAACGCTATTCTTTTTACATCTGATTCAGTTCGATTACTCCTTTTTTAGTTTTTTAATATCACGAGTATAATTTAGACAAAGACCCCGATGCATCAAACACCAGGTAATATCAAATAATCAAAAAAATTCAGCAACAATCCGCCCCCCGTTCGATCACAACAATAGATCGCCAGAACCATCAACTCGTTATCATAATTCTGTCTCCAGAGGAATTTCTTAATTGCAGTAGTAACTAACAAACTTTAGCGATTTTTCAGTACGAAACGTACCTAGGCTGCATAGCAGACTGGTTGTAGTGAGTGTAAGCCAGCTGAACATCATCTCCAATCTGAACAGAAACCGCCGATGAATTCGCCTCCAAGAACCTAGCCACCAGCTTATCCGCCGTAACTTTCGGCGACGGCGTCCTGCTCCCGGCCGCCACCAGCTCGTCCGGGGGCGAGACAATCGAGCTGCTGAATACACCTAGCATCTTCTCTGTATATCTACAAAGTGCACGTATTTCTCTCTCTCTCTCTCCTCAACTCTTGTAATAAATAAATATAAATGTGAATAATGGAGGTGTAATGAGGGACTACTTGTTTTGGATTTATAGAAAGAAAGTGGGCTATTTTGTAATTTCGAAAGTGGACCCAATTATACTTTCTTCATATTCAATATTCCTACCAAAGTAAAGAACTTGCCTTTCACTATTAACACTTGCTTTTCGAATTTCAACAAGTTCAATATTATATATATATATATATATATATATATATATATATATATATATATATCACATAAACTATTTTTCATGTATGTTAAATGAATATTCAAAATTTACTAGTCACCATCTATGAATTGTGGCTTCTTTCTGTTAAGATTTTGGGGTGTCACTACTTGATTTATTTGATGGTAGTTTCTTAGTTATGTTTTCTTGCCGGGGCATAAGTTAGCTTCGATTTCTGAGTGTTTTGGTTTCATGCGTCATCCAATGGTGTTTCTTGTTCGTTGGATTTCATAAAGAGTTTTGAATATGATGATTTGTGCTTTTGTTTGTCTTTTATCAGCTTCCCTCTATTGTTTATCTTGTTTGTTCTTTCAGGTATCTTGGAAGGCATGTCCTTGTTCGATCACATCTTGGACTACATGGTTTGAGTGGATTTGATCTGACTCTAGTGATCCCTGCTCACTTCAATTCTCGATCTTGTGATTCAGTTGCGACTTCCGCTACCATTTGGCCAATTAGTATAATTTGTATTATGTCTGTCTGTCGTCGTTTTATCGGCTTCGTCCAATACTTTGTTGTACCTTTTCGATTAATAATCTAATTCATGTTTATGATATAAAAAAAATTAGCGGTCATCGGTTCTTAAATAATATAATAATCATAATAATAATATAGGTAATTATTAATCTCATTTGTCCTCCAATTAACTTCCTATAAAAATTTTATTTTTAGATACTATTATTATTAGTCACATAATTAGCATTTGAAAATCGATTTTCTTAAAAATATATATATATTAACAAATTAGTGTGTGTGTGTGTGTGAATAGTGGAAAAATTGAGATACAACAATGAGACAATGAGCTTCTCTTGTGATTACTCAAGTATTACAAAAAAGTGGATGGATCGGAGTGAAACGCAAAACTATTTTAACATATGGGTCAATCTGTAATAAAAATTTTATAAGGATGATTTAAAAAAGTGGGACCCAGTGAATAATGGGCCAGGATACTCTTGTCGCAATTTTATGGATTCTTGCATAGTCTTGTCATTGTGGCGATAAAAGCAAGGTGGGAAGGAGCTGTTTGGACGGGTTTTTCTTTAGTGGATTTGTAATTATTTATTCAAAGTTTTTTATATTATTTTAATTTAAAATTAAAAAAAATTATTTTTAAATAACAATATTGAGTGTTTATCATTAAAACAAAAATAAAAAACAACGTAACAAATTTTAATTAATTATAAAATTGGAATCACTCAATTTAAAATAGTCAAAAACATTTAATGATTTGTTTATCTGTTTTTGTTTTTACATTTTTTTTTCAAAGAGAAGAAATAGCTAAAATAAGGAAATTAAACAACTAAAATTTGCTTTTTTATCTAAAAAAAAGTGATAAATATTTCTGAGAAACATTTACAAACACACATTTATTTTTTCTCTTCCCCATAAAATATCATATTTAAATCAGATATTTCAAATATATAAATTTAGTATACATATACAATATGTAAAATTTAAAATTTCATTATACACACAACACATATGCGTCGGCTGCTAGTAGACATTTAACTTCTATAAATTAATAGACTTGGATTGACAAAATTCTATTAATTTACGAATATTAAATAATCGATAAATTAATAATGTTTGATTTATATATTAGTTAATGTAATAACTTATTATTTCATTATTTTACAAAATATTTATGCTCTTAAGTGATTTTATATGGTAAATTTTTGTAAAATAGCTAGGGAATTGCTTTAGATAAATCTTAATTTTGCAGTGTGTTGTGGTAGAATATTTCAGTATGATATGATTACTCTTATGGTATGATAATTATTAGTTTAAAAAAAATGAACAAATTATCTTCCAAATTTTGGACTAAAAAAACTCCAGTGAATTTATATAATTTTTTTCTATGTGATATGACTTAATAATCAAAATATTACAAAAAAATAAAAATTTGTAAATTACCGTAATCTAGAAAAGATATAAATATTTACTGTAAATCGTTTTCTGAGAAAAGAAAACGATTTCAAAACAAATTCGATTTGTGAAGAAATTTTTTTCTCAGAAAACGATTTCTATACAAATATTTTTTTTTGTTTTTATGAAATATATGATAATAATTATTAAAATTTAAATTTAAATTTTAATATCTAATAGTTTAAAATTTAAATTATTTTATTAAATATGAATATGCATAATTAAAGAATTGGGGAAGTGACTTGAATAATTATACATTTTTGAAATAGTAATAATACATCTATTGGTGTTGTGCTTTCCTAAATATCCTTCAGTCCCGCATGTAGTTGGTTGTATATCTCTGAGTCCTCTAACTCTCTGACCGGAATACTCAGCATCATTTTCTGATTTTTCATTTTGACTTGATGAAGAAGTATTCTGTTGTTGATCTTTATATGCTGAATCATATCATTGTATGGATTGTGAGAGATGCAATCTGGACGATGTGGCACGTAAGCTGGTGTATGCCCTGTTTTGATCAACCTCAACGTGTCCGAAGTCGAAGGCCATAGACATGCTCGGATCAAACGGAGTAAGTGGAGAATAATCAGTGGATGCCTTGATCGGCCTATAAACATCGTCTTCCACACTCATAACAAGGGATACTTGCAATTGGGATGCAGAAGCATCACCTATTATGTTTCCTCTAGTATTATGGTGTGATGTACTCGACATCTCGGTGCATATGGAAATAGAAGGTATTTCAGCACCAACAGTAGTACCATCAACTGACCCAGTATCCACAGGAGTAGGATTCCTCATCCTATTAGACGGTCTTCTTGCTGAACATGATGATCTACTCTGTCATTGAGAATGGTCGCAGCATTATCGACAATGAAAATATAACGGTCCAATAATGCATTGCAAGCCTGTAAAACATCCCGAGGCCTCGTTCAAGCATTGATGCTCATGAATGCCAATTGATCAGCCTGAAATATATATAAGAATCATTATGTTAGAATATAATATATGTTAAAACATAGTAAATAATAAACAAAAATAGTACATTAAAGTATGTACCACAAGAGTCATGATAGAAGCTTCCCCAGGTTGACACCTCGTATTCTGAATGCTGTAAAATGATGAAACAACGTGTAATCATATCAAATCACTCTACGTATCCATCATCCTTGGTTATAGATGAAGTGATCGGTGGTCCGGTCGCATAACCCCCACTCTGATTGTTCCATTCTTCAATACATTTACTAAAACAGACTCTCATTCAAATGCAGGTCGTCCTCGACGATCATATCCGTGTAGAATTAATGCTCTATCTGATGGAGTGGGAGGAATATTCTGGATCATCCCAAACTGTCGGAGTACCCTCTCAGGATGGTGCCACTCCACAGGTTCATAAAATATTAATGGAAACTCGATTGTTGTATCGTATGGGCGCCATATGAACTATAATCATTAAATAATAGTCATAAATAAAGTTTGTTTCATTATTTCATATTAAATAAATTCATTTGAAATACTACTAACCTGTTGTGGCACTATAAGATCAAGCATATCACGGATACTCGTACAAAATGTCGAGTCGTATGATAGTAACTCGTGTGGGCATCCCAAGTTCGAATTTTAATGTAATGTAAAATCGTGAATGTAAATCGTGAATGTAATATTTAACGTGCACCATATGGAGGAATATGAAGGGTCAAATTCAAATCAGGGTAGCTATACTCATTCAGAGCAACATTGATATCACCAACATAAGGCGTCATAGATGTAATACGAGACCATGCCTAAATCTGCAATTTTAAACAATAAAGTTGGTAATAATTAATTACTATACAACAACATGTATAGAAATATGTAAATGTTTTACTTATAGGAACTGTAATGCACCACAAATGGTGGTCTTTATCTTCTTACATGTGGTGCACAACTCTCGATACAAGAAAAATAAAACAACACACACTACCCCAAATATATTATCTAACAAGAGTAATATCTTCAAATAAAGTAAGATATAGTAGTGGGATAGTGTTTCCGGAAGCATTTGGGCACATCAGGCCCCCAAGAAGCATGAATGAGCATGCACGAGAGTACTGCACAACTTGATACTCATCACTCTCATCAACCACTGGGTGAGCTCTCATGTGAAGTCCGAGTTGCTTAATTTTGAGAGAGGATCCTCTAATCTCATTAATTCTAGGTGTGTACCCCAATGTGCGCCCACAATATATTTGCCACTCCTATGCACTCCTCTCCACATCCCGACCTACGATAGGACGATCGATAACTGGAAGACCCCATGTAACTGCAACATCCTGTAATTAATAGTAGCCTCACCTGTTCGGAAATGAAAAGTGTGTCTCCGAGCGCAACCTCTCTACGAGATCACTGATAAGATGAAAGTATATAGTGAACTGTCCACACCTATAAACACGATAAAAACCCATATAATGTGACAGTCTAAGTACTGATGGGTGTGGTCTATGAAACAGGGCCTGCTGTCCTGTAAATATATCACAGAAAGGACCATTTGCACGCCTCTAAAACCGTCTCAGACCAATGTTGTGACTGCATAGTCAACTCAGTAGCATCATATGGACCATAATGCATACGTGTATCCATCATGTTATCCTTATGAAAATTATATATATTGAACAATAACTACAATTTCATTTTCAAAGTACAGTTACAGTTAACAATAACAAATAAACAGAAGCAAATTATATTAAAGTACGACAATAATGATTAAGTTGTATAAATAAATTACAAATATCAATCATAATTAGGTTATTTATTTAAATAACCTCAATTAAAAAAATCAAAATAACATAAAATATAAAAATTTAATAAAATGACCCAAAACATCAATTGAATTGGCGCCTTCAATAGAAGACGCCAACCCCATTGGCATGTTCAACTTTGGAAATTGGACATGCCAATCAAGTTGGCATGGCCAACTCCCAAAAAGTTGGCCACGCCAACTTCACTTTTTTTTTTCTTTTTTTAAATAAAAAAAATAAATTTAAAATAAAATACAATAAAAATATTACAAGTCCAATATTTGTATGGATTTGGTTTGCACACAACTCATAAATCAACTCAATATGATTAGTCTAAATTGACTGATGTATCATTTTATGTTTTTTTCTTTAAAATAAGTTTGTTTTGAATTGGTGTATAAGTTGAACGCAAATCAGGTATATAAAAGCATTTTCAGCTGCAGGGGATGACACATGTTTGAAGACACTGACCCAATAATTGATTAATCTAGACCACTCCTAAATAATTAGTAGTACACGCACGATACATGTGTATAACAACTTACTTTTAAAAATAATATATTTTGTTATAAATTATTTAATATTTTGTCATATAATAAAATTACGTTAAATATGATCACAAATTAGTGTTAATCATTTCATCACAAATTAAATTCAACACCTAAATGGAGACTCGTTCCCTTGAAAAAAGGTAAACCATGATTGTAGCTAGTTGTGGAATTTTGATTAGATTGAGATAAAGACGTGATTCTTATCCTATAATAAATATGATCTCTCTATCTCAACATATTAACTGGATGGACACGAATATACACTTACCTATATATATTTCAATAATTTTAGGGATTTTTCCCAATATGTTTTAATTTTATTTTAGATATAAAAGCACTGCTCTTAAGGATATTATCATAATTGATGTATAATATTCAATTTTATATCAAATTTCAGATGAATAATGGATCTACTCTCAAAGTGTTTCCTTGGTAGCATCAAAATTTCCTCATTGAAGTCGTACCAAAAAACTAACATTCGTGCCGAACATTATTTACTTATTTAAGAGTGTCATCAAGCAAGTTTATATTTTGTGAGGGAGATAGAAGATATTTTTTAAATTTTATTGCAGATATTTTTGAATTATTCTCGGAAATTTGAATGTCAAATTTTGGCATGTGAATTTCAAATTTGTTTAATTATATTATAGGAAATAAATTTGAAATTTTTCGCGAAAAATTTCAAATTTTGAAATAATAAAAAAAGTTGAGAAATTGTATATATATCAT
Organism: Haberlea rhodopensis; assembly: GCA_907163345.1. Taxonomy (NCBI): domain Eukaryota; kingdom Viridiplantae; phylum Streptophyta; class Magnoliopsida; order Lamiales; family Gesneriaceae; genus Haberlea; species Haberlea rhodopensis. The sequence continues at coordinate 28,479,290 of CAJQUN010000001.1, forward strand.
TTTATATGTATTTAAATGTTTGTAAATAAATTTGGATTATTGATCCATAACATCACCATGAAACTAAAAAAATTGATCCAATCATGTTCTAATCAAGGATATCAAACGGAGCCTAAGTATACAATAACTAACCAATAATTTAATTTAATCAATACAAAAGACTAAAGTTATATAATAAAATATGCACATATTTTTTAAAAAATTAAAATACAAACTTAATTTTTTTAATAATTAAACAATAATTTAAATAACTGTTCAATGCAAATTGTTTAGCACCACAATGTCTTTATCTCGAAAATTTAATGGATTGTGTCGGGATCGATTTCGGGGGTGGGTCGTCATTCCACACCCGAGTTCAACCAACTTGAGCTTCAATAGCTCGTGTTCTTGAAATAATTGCACCGAGAGATTATATCGAGTTCGGTTACAAAACCGAGCGGAAGACACTCGACATAACCCGCTCTAAACCGATTAACTATTTGAAAGACATTTTAAAGATATGCAAATAAAGTAAATAAACAAGTATTTGTTTATGGAAGTTCGAAGGTGGTGTAATCCTTCTACGTCTCCCCTTCTTCCACCTCATGGAAGGATTCCACTAGAAGACTTTGATTTATACAATCTCGTTGTACAAACCCGATCCAGTTGGGAATTCCCCATCCAACTAGAACTCCTAGCAACTCAACTATGTATGTTCTTTAATGTCTCACATACAAAGACCTCTCATCGGTTGTGATAAATCATCAACCGTTACAATGATATTCACTCATCTATTAAGCTCTCATATACAATGAATAGAGTGAATATATATGGCACAAATGATCTCTAACTAGATCTGATATAGCAATGTAAGTGGTGCCAAAGGTTTGGGGAGTGCTCTTCATTTAGCAACTTTTGTCTTTGAAGTCCCCAATTGAATCCCAAGTGGGTTTGCTTTGGAAGGCTTGGATTGATCTTCAATCAGCTGTTATTGAGCTTCCAAATCATGTATATATAGCCCCAAGTAATGATATATACGTTAGACACAAGAATATGCCCGTTGGAAAAGGTTCTGCACTATTCCCGAGCTTGCAACGGTCATATTCTGGTTTCTGGGCTCTTTGTATTTCGGACCGGACTGGTCTGGTCTGCTGCTCTGCTGCTCTGATCTGCTGGTCTGGACATGCTCTGATCTGCTGGCTGGTCTGCTGGTCTGGACATGTCAGTCTGGTCTGGACAATCAGCTTGATACAAAAACAGATTGATAAACTTGATCTTCGATCGGTTGCTTGTAACTCTTCATTCTTTGATTTCTGGGCAAAGTGATCCACATGAAAGTTGTAGCCCTTTCTCTTAGCTTTCCACGGAATCAAGAATCGCTCGATTTCAAGTTTGTATGAGAGAGTTATGCTCGAAATACGAGGCGATGCTCCTGCTGTCTGTTTGCTGGATGCAGCAGCACATGGCGTGACTTGCAGAAGCGTTTTGGCCATCTTAACGTCCGATTCAGTCTTCCACTTCCAAAGACGACTTGTAGATCTTTGTCTTAGCTTTCCAACCCATACTGAATCGTTCCGTTCCGATAAGCGAGCTAAGAGTTATGTCCACCAGACTGGCAGGGACTTTGCTGTAATAGCTCGATCTTACAGGCGTCACATGGCGTGACTTGCAGAAGCGTTTTGGCCATCGTAACGTCCGATTCAGTCTTTCACTTCCAAAGATAACTTGTAGATCTTTGTCTTAGCTTTCCAACCCATACTGAATCGTTCCGTTCCGATAAGCGAGCTGAGAGTTATGGCCACCAGACTGACAGTTGCTTGCTGAAACAGCTTGCTGTTTCTTCGCGGTTCAGCTTGATATTTTCAAGCTACTTCTTTGTAATTCATCAAGCTCTAAATTATGATCTATGAACTGCACACTTGATGAAATATGTTAGCAACACAATAACAAGTTTTGTTAACATCAAAACCAAGATTATTCGGGTTTCCAAAACCCAACAGATTGTTTGGAGAAAAAAATAATTGAATATGTGATATATTCTAATGAATATAAAAATATATATTCAGAATCTTATGTTAATTGATGTCACATCAAATTTAAAGCCTTATTGCCAAACTATGCCCGTTTTGTCAACAGCATATTAGAATAATTATTATGGCGTTTGTGAAAGTGATACAATTCCTTGCACCGAGGAACTAAAAAATTCATTAAAAAATAATCATAATTTATTGTTGCCTATAATAGGATTAGCAAGTGATCATATATGATATGATTCAAATGATCACCAAATATTTAAACTTCATTTTGTAAGAAAATGGGTTGGATTGCTCAGACCACATATGACATGCATGTTAACATACTAACATGTTTATGAAACCCCTCTTGCAAGATACGTGTCTTTGAAAGTGTATCAGAACTTGTATATGTCTCGGCACATGTATGCATATGCATAAATTCTGGAGACATGATGTAGATGCACAAGGTAAGAGCTGAGACGTGTTTCATGAAGAGTTGAACTCTTTAATATAAGATGCCTTATAAATGGTGTGACGTCTCCAAATTACATACACAACAATGCACAAGAATATCTCTTTTCAGGAGCACGTACCTCTTGGAATATCAACGACGATCCGATGGTTTAAAGCGTGGACATAAAGTAAATTGCTCTAGTAGTGATTTACTAACTTGTTGTAGTCAGCGGCTTGTAGACGAACACCAAATTCGGGGATAATCCTTCCACTGTAAATTCTTACAATCAGGTATATCGATATTTGAGTTACCGTAATATTTCTTTTCCCAACACATTTAATATTTTTTACATTCTAATTTTATGAATAAATTTTAATAAAGATGGCAAAATTGGCGAGCTTGCATATATTCTATTTTATGACAAAATAAGTGTGGTGCCCATGACCCAATATTCCCATTTTGCTACAATAACATGCGTCTGAGCTCCTATCATACAAAAAATTAAGAAAATGTTTTCTTGTCCGGTATGACCATATATCCATGATCAAAGATGACTCAAGATTTTTACCAAGTAGGCCAAAAATATAAAAAAGATGAAGTAAACTTTTAGGGAATAAAAATATAAATAGGACCAATATAATTTTTAAGGGGTAAAATGTAATTTCTGGAGTTTAAAATATATATTAAAAATATTTAGGATAACAAAAAAAAGGGGAAATGTACGTATGTCAGTGGCCATTGCGTCACATGCCATGTCCGGATAAGTCTAAAAAAAATAATGGGTATATTTTGTGAAATTTAAATTATATATATAAAGTGGAGTATATATAATAATATCAAAGCAGTGCAAAAACGTATTAGCCATTTATCTAATTAAATGGCAAGTTGTTGATGTTAACCTTTACAACTGGGTCATGTCTGCCCATAGTATTGTTAATTGTATTGCCAATGACACCATGTTTTATGACGTCATGACAATTGTCTAATTGTCCTTTTTTATTTTTATCCCATTAATTTATTTATTATATTGCCATTTTCAATTTAAATGTATTTTTTTAGAAAACTGTCACAACATGCGTATTCTTTACTTACATTATGTATGTCACACATTTAAAAAAACTTTAGTTCTATGATGAATTATGTTAAAATAATTATTCATCTAATAATTTTTTATGTGATTAGTTAGTTTATGGAGTTCGATTTGTTATATGAACTGCCCCATAAAATGGTGGGACGAGTTATATTTAAGGAAAATTATAATCGTTGTCCTTTATGTTTTTTATTACAATCCGATATCTTGTTTTTTGTACGATTCAACGTGTTCGATTACAAAATGATCAAATTATAAAAAGAAACTGAAAAATATAAGACTAAAACTCGATATCGACGATACAACGACCAAAAATCGAAGAGAGTAAAACATATAGACAATATATATGTATTGGATAATATAATTATCTATAAATAATATTTCAAATATACTGATGGGTTCGCTAACATTGCCATCTCACGTCATTGTTTAGCGTCTTAATAAACCAATAACAGAGAATGAGGTCTATTTAGTTGTTAATTTAGGGTTAATTACAAATATCTCAAGGCAGGTTTGCAATAATTATATATCAATCAGCTAATTTCGAAGAAAAATTGTACCTCTACTTAGGTTTATACCAATCTTACATTTATACTCGTTAACTTTAAAATTATATATATCTCCTTCGAGGTATATGTTCATGTTACAATTATCCACTTGAATATTTGATGACAGTTGTAATATAGATTAAAACCTCGGGGATATACATATAATCATTAACATAGCAAAATAAATATATTTTGCTATGACATCGGGGAATATATATGTAATTTTTAAAGTTAGCTGGATTAATTTGTATTTATTATAAAATTTAGGTAATGTATATATAATTAACCCGTTAATTTGAATTGGAAGAAAATTCATTTTTTGTTCAATTGGTCATGTCACTTTGGTTGTGCGTCCCATACTTGTTGGAAGTTGGGCCATTAATATGATGTCAAGATAAAAGGTAAAATCAAAACCAAACCACTTGAATATGGTTTAGATTTCGGTTTTGGTCTTGGTTTCTAATGATCTTGATCCCAGTTTGATCATGGTTTTAAACTTTTAAGGTAATCAAATTAATTATTTAATAATTATATAACAAAAAATAATGAGCGTTTATTTATTTTTAATAAAAAAAAACAAAACTAGAGATAAATTTAATTTATATAAATTAAGTAATTCAATCTGCTATATGAACACTCATGAATGGAATAAGGAGTTAGTCGATCGTGTTTTCTACGAGGAGGAAGCACAAATAATATTGTCCATAACACTAGGACGTCATGAATATCCGGATAGAATGGTATGGCACTACACAAAATGGGAAGCTCTGAGTTAGTAGTTCATACCATTTAGCAAGAGATTTGATGAGGAAGGCTACTACTACTGGTTCTACTTCAATGTCATCGACAATAACAACCTTCAGTTTTTTTGTTAGGCACAAGTCCCTAACAAAAATAAATATTTTTTTTGCATGGAAGGCATGCAGTGATATTGTCCCGACATTGAAAGTTTTGGCTCGACGTCATCTTGTTAATGATAATCTGTGTGAAATTTGCTTGTTTAAATCAGAAACACTGCTCCATGTACTTAAGGAATGCCATTTTGCTCGATTGAATGGTGCATGCACTGACCTTGCGCATCAACATGTCTCTTCTAAATGTACCAGAGCGGCTGAATAGATACACAATCTGAATCAACAATTAACCAAAGAAGAATTTAACCATTTTTGGGTTATATGTTGGACATTATGGAATACAAGAAAGAGACGCGTTCTAGGAGAATTCCAGCATGATACAAAGGTTTGTGTGGACTTTGCGAGTGATTACTTGATGCAATTCAAGAATGCAACTACAATATTACTCAAGGTTCAACAAACAGCAATTCAACATGTTGGCAGCCACCTTCACTTGATGTTATCAAGATTAATTACGATGCAACAATATTTCAACAAGAAAGATCTGTTGGATTTGAAATCATTGCAAGAGATCATCAATGAAAGTGTATAGCATGGAGCATTGAACATTTCAATTCTTCAGCGAATCCTGAAATGGCGGAAGCATTGGCACTTCGACATGGAGTTGATCTGGTACGACATAATGGATGGAATAAAGTACTGCTCGAGAGTGATTGCATAAATGTAGTTCAAGCAATGAATTCCAAAACAGAAAATTTCTCATCAATTGGAAACATTATCTCGGACATACAGTTGATGATGATGGAATTCACAAAAGCGAAGACACGATTCGTTCGCAGAAAGGAAAATGGTGCTGCAAATCTTTTAGCTAAAAAAACACTTGGGATAACATTTGGTTCATCAAACTACCCAAATATAATTCACAACATTGTGATCGCTAAAGGTTTATTTTGATCAACAAAAAACTTTTCATTCTCCAAAAACCAAGATATGGATGAAGACAATGATATGCATATCATGATATCATCTGGGAAGACCTCTTTAGTTGACACTTTTGTAAAAGAAGGGAGAGCTCGCCATTGTCAGAAACAAGTTGTCCATTTGCATGAATTAATTATGGTGGTTGGTCGGTGGGTGTTGGGTGTTGGAAGCACTAAATGCACATTTTCAGCCCTAAAAATAGAGCTCTTCTGGTTCATTTCAAAGCATCCCAACATCGAGTGTTCTCTAATATCTATACATTTGTGTGTGTATTTCAATAATATTTGTGAGATAGTTTTCTCCTATATTGAGAATGTTGTTCTCTTTGAAAGATAATGAGATGTTGTAAGTGTAATTTTTTTATCTTGCCCGTGGTTTTTACCCTAATAATTTTTAGGGGTTTTTCACGTAAATTATGGTGTTCATTTTATTATTTATTTTCTATTTTCTATCTCATGTTGCCACACTTGAGGCCAACAAGTGGGATCAGAGCCTCGTTATAAAAATCTTTAAAATTTCTAAGTATGGTCTGTGGTTGCAGCCTTGACTAATCTTCCACATCATACAAGATATTTTGAGATATTTTTTTATTGAGACAATTTTATTGTTGTCAAGAGATGGCACGGTTCGAGATTGTGGAAAATGAAGATGCAAACAGTTTTACGAAAAGATCATTGCTTGAGTTAGGCCCACAGAGGGTATGGACGATGAAAAGTGGAATGAGATGAACGATAATGCTATTGTCAATCTGCATTTGGATCTAGCAGATGGGATATTGTCAAGTATCGCCGAAATAATAGATGCAAAAGATATTTGGGATACTTTGACAAACCTGTACGAGGCTACACAACAAGATTTTTGTAAAGAGAAGGGTTTATACTCTTTGGATGGTGGAATCCTCATCGGTGACTGACCATATCAATACTTTGGATACTCTATTTGCCCAGCTCACTTCTTTGGGACATAAAATATAAGAAGTTAAACGTGCGACGCTTCTACTTCAAAGTCTACCGGATTCTTACGATCAACTCATCATCAATCTGACCAACAATATCAACAGGCAGAGGCTTTGAAAATGATGAGAGAAAGATCAATGGAGCGTGACTCCAGTGGGAGCCACAAGTACGGTAGATCCAAATCCAGAAACAAGAAGAAGAATTTTTACTGGTATAAATGTGGCGGTAAAGGGCACTTCAAGAAAGAATGTACGAGTAAGAAGAATAGTAAAAAAAAGATTCTCAAAAAAATGTTGTCAGTACCTCAGACAGTGGTGAAATATTGTTCAGTGAAGCAGCAACTGTTGCGGAAGGCAGACAAAGATTTTATGAGACATGGATAATTGATTCAGGAGCGACATGGCACATGATATATAGGAGAGAATGGTCTGATCAATATGAACCAGTCTCGGGAGGTCTGTTTTAATGGGAAATGATCATGCATTGGAAATCGCTGGGGTTGGAACCATCAAAATAAAAATGTTTGATGGTACTATTCGTATCTGTGAAGGGTCTGACAAACAATATATTATCTTTGTGAAATTAGATGATTTCGGGTGCAAGACCCTTATTAAAAAGAGGATCATGAAGATTGTAAAAGGTGCGCTTGTAGCAGTGAAGAATGTTGCTAATAATATGTATGTACTTTTAGGGAAACACACAAAGATGCAGAACTAGTTGTTGCATCGACGAGTTTGAGAGAAGAACTAATAGTGTTATGACATAGGAAGCTTGTGCATATGTCAGAACGAGGGTTGAAGGTTCTCTCGGAACAAAAGTTGCTGCCAGGGCTTTAAAAAGTGTCTCTATCCTTTTCTGAGCATTGTGTTACCAGCAAACAACATAGATTAAAGTTTGGCACATCTACTGCCAAAAGCAACGGTATTCTGGAGCTGATTCATTCTGATGTTTGGCAAGCACTGGTTGTATCTACAGGAGGAGCAAGATACTTCGTCTCGTTCATTGATGATTTCTCTAAAAGATGCTGGGTGTATCCAATCAAGAAGAAATCAGATGTTTTTTCAGTATTCAAAGTTTTCAAAGCGCGGGTGGAACTTGGCTTTCAAAAGAAGATCAAGTGTCTGAGGACTGACAATTGAGGATAATACACCAGTGATGGATTTGATGAATATTGTCAACAAGAGGGCATCAAAAGGCAATTCAAGACGGCTTACACACCTCAGCAAAATGGAGTGGCGGAGCGGATGAACAGAACCTTGTTGGACAGAACAAGAGCCATGCTGAAGACTTCTGGTCTATCCAAGTCCTTTTGGGCAGAAGCAGTCAAGATCGTCAGTTATATTGTAAATCGCTCACCATCAGTATCAACTGATCTGAAAACTTTGATAGAGGTGTGGACATGCAAACCAATGGATTATTCTCGGTTACATACATTTGGATGTCAAGCGTACGTTCTATACAACGAACAAGAAAGATCGAAGTTGGATTCTAAATCCAGAAAGTGTATCTTCTTGGGCTATGCTGATGGTGTTAAAGGGTATCGTTTGTGGGCTCTCACTGCCCACAAACTTATTATTAGCAGGGATGTTATCTTCGAGAAAGATAAAGTGAAGGGAGACAAAGGCACACTGAATTCAGATACTACTATAATTCAGGTGGAAAATAAGACAGACGAAGACCAAGATTCTTCTGAAGTATTACTAGAGCACGAGGAACAAGAACCAGTTGAGTCAGAGGTTTCCAAAGTTCGTGTGATATCCAAAAATTATTGTGTTAATCCCGGAGTTATTATAATCCTTAACGGATTTTAATTGTGGTAACTATGAGATAATTACATTGTTGATACTCCAGATGATTTTAATCCGGTATCGGCGTTGTTGGATCCAAGGGTTGAGATTTTATTCTCATTGTGGTGTTAAACATTGGATTTGTGTTGGTAGTGAGATTAGAGTCCGGGGAGCTTTGGATTGAGGTTTGTGATGTAATTAAGTGAGTGTGAGATAATTATTGAACAAACATGATTTTTAATGAGTTATGATGCGAGTATTTGAAACTCGGGTTTTTTGGGTCTTGGTACTATTTATACCAAGTGAACTCGGTGTTCAACTATTCTCCACTTCATTCCCTCTCTCCTCATCCATCGTCTCTCTACCCTTCCCATTCTTTTCCCCTTCCACCCTTGAAGAAGAATTGATGGGGCTCGATTTTGGAGCGGAAATCTTGACCAAATAATTGGGTAATATGCTCCCCTCTATTTTATCTTCGTTTTGGTAGTAATTTTATAGAGTTTGGTCATGTAAAGAGTTGGGTTTGAGTTTTTGAATTTTAGAGATTTTTTTTTTTGTTGTCTTTGGAGAGTACTTATTGCGTTTATGTTAAGGATTTATGGAGTAGTGGGTGTTGGGTTTGTGGATTTGGGAGTTTTTGCTCAAAAAACGTCATTTTTGGCTATTACCGAGCTCGCCGATCGATGGGCAAGAGGGCGCCGATCGATCGTGCGTCGTTGGCAAAAATGGATGACGATGAACAATTCTGGCTATTGATCGAGCAAAACGATCGATCGATCGAGAACTTCTGGTGATCGATCGAGCAGTCTTGACGATCGATCACGCGAAGGCAAAATTCGATTTGTAATTTTTCAGTGGCTTTCGATCGATCGAGAGGTTTTGGCCGATCGATCGAGAGGGCATGTGTCGTGAAAATTTTTAGTTTGTTGTGGAATCGATGCATGCTTTGTCCGAGTCTTTTATTTGATTAATCATCATGATTAATGATGTATATGGAGGTTGGGTACGTGCTTGGGTATGTGATTGTGTGCAAGTAATTGATTGTGAGTTATTAACTGTGTATAGCGAATAATTCACTGGATCTCAGGGCAAATGCAATGATTGGCTCTTGATATTGGATCATAAGATACGTATGACGTACGAGCATGATTAGATATATTATTGTCATGATTAATGAATAATATATTATTGTTGTGATAAATGATATGTGATATGAATTGTGGAGATGCTGCTGCTGAGCGAGCAATGAGTATGATGATGTTGCTGTTGAGCGAGCATTGGTTATGATACCGCCGTTGTTGAGCACGCGAGAGGTTAGAATACCGCCGCTGTTGAGCAAGCAATGTGATACGATGTAATTGAGATATATTAGATTTATGTAAATCATTATTGTAATGATTTAGCTATAATTGATTATAGAATTGACAATTTGAGCATGAGTATGGTTAATCAAATGTAATGATTAACTAATTTTGAAATTTGATGATTCTGGTTATTGTGAGAACATGAACATCATGGGAGATCTCATACGGTATCGATACATACATGGAGTATTTTCTGAATTTACAACTTTACATCCTGTAAATTATGAATTGTTAGATTGGTGATGTTGAGATTGTGCTATTAGTATCCTCACCTCGTGTGGGGCTGTGTAACACCCCTATCTTTTCATTACACATGACACGCATATCTCTTTTATACACGTGTAAATACATGAGGCATGTCGCCTAACATTTATCCTATAAGGGCGTCACATTACTTATATACATACACATGACTGTGACTATAGAATTACTATAGTAACATATTTAATTCGTTGCAGCGAAAATTTTACTTTATAACATGTAAATTTAAAACTTTTCCATAACAATATGTACATGGCATATATGCCACAAAAATGGACTGATGTTGTATCTCGCATTACTCATACCAAAAACCCATACACTTATATGTACAATGATGAGCAGAGGGAGAAGAACTACAGATCAGCCGGCCAACCTTGTATCCATACTGCAAAAGACTTCAAAAAGACTTCTAGACCTGCCTCTAGAGTCAACTTTTACTTTGGATTATATGAAACAAAACACTTCACTGAGTATATACAAATAACTGATATTCAACATCGCATACGTATATAACTCATCAAAACTGTAGTAACACTTGTACAACAAGAAATTCACATGTACACATGTATGTATGATTATTTGTTCTTCTGTTATGGATCAACTAGAATCAGGAACACTTTGTGATCACAAGATGGTCATGGCACTCTGTAGATCCCCTTTTTGAGTTCTCAATTAACTCGGGATCGATATTCTTTGATTCTGTAATTCTGACCGTACTCAGAATGCATTAACACATGGTTCAAGATCCTTAGCATCCATAACAGAGTTCGTTAATCTCTTATGTATGCACATGAATGCACAATTCATAATCACATTTCAATATAATGAAACATCACATCATCTACAACACATGTTTACACCCATTATAAATGCAATTCATAGAACGTAAATCATATACTTATGTACAGTTAAATACCAAGTTATAGGATATACTCACAAACGATATTCCTATCTTGAAGAACTCTTTTAGTTTGCCTTATCTGTAGCTTGTTCGAGATTATGACCTATAAATACATTTATCTCAAACACATGAATAAATCATCTAATATTTACCTTTAACATGTTTTCATAGTTCACATACATCATACTAGGCTTCCCATAGTTAAACTCATCAAAGAAAACCATTTTTTTTTCAAAATTTTGGCTGAAGAGATCGATCTCTACACAGAGGCGATAGATTGCTATAGGGCAGAATGGTTAAGTTGAAAATTCTGCATTTTTCAGCTTTGACACATTTTGGTATAAAATTCATAACTAATTCGTATGAACTCCAAATGAGCCACACTTTACGTCAAATTAAAGATAACTCAAAGATCTACATTCATATTTGGTGGTTAAGTTAATTAAATCATCTTCATAAACAAAAATAGCCAAGAACATCAGGTTTTAGAAATTATTCCATTTGAAATGTCAACATGTACATAGTTTAGTAAAATTGACATAATTCATGCATTATAGCTCCAAATTACTTGAATTTACTATCAAATTAAAGATAACTTGACATAATACAACTTTTATTTGAACACCAACATCAAAGTTAAAGTCTAAGAGTTCCAGAAATTCAAAACACAATAGAAGTTCTGTTTTTCAGCAGATTTCTTATACAAACACATGTTCCTTCTTTCCAAAACCTCTTCTACCTTTTTTAAACATACTCCCTTCATGTATAACATCAAAATCTACTTCAACATACATGTTTTCATCTAACACATGCAAACCCTATGTTACTTCTCAACCAACATCAATAAACACATCATTTAAACTTGTAAAACATAGAAAACAAATAGTATAAACATAGGTATACCTTCCTATACAAGTTTTTGCAACAAAACTTGAGTTTCTATGAAGTTTTGATAGTTTTCCCTCAAGGAGTAGATGAAGAAACGAAAATGGAAGATAATTCTGATAAGTTTCCTTCCTAAGGCACTAGATAACTATTAAGTATATTAAAAATTGCACTTTAGCCCTTCAAATCTCTATCATCTTACACTTAAGTCCCTCAACTATGTATATTCCTTATTTTACCCATATTCTCGATATAATGAAACCGACTCATTAGATTTCAATTCTTATCATAATTATCACTCAAGCCATGCATTCAATAGAATCCAAAACAAATATCTCATATCAATCCAGAAATTTTACGTATTTCATATTCACCATATACCTACATTTATGCATATCAAATGCTCATATATGAGTCATGATGTTTGTCAGGATCGATTCCGGGGGTGGGTTGCCATTCCACACCCGGGTTCAACCAACTTGAGCTTCAATAGCTCGTGTTCTTGAAATAATTGCACCGAGAGATTATATCGAGTTCGGTTACAAAACCGAGCGGAAGACACTCGACATAACCCGCTCTAAACCGATTAACTATTTGAAAGACATTTTAAAGATATGCAAATAAAGTAAATAAACAAGCATTTGTTTATGGAAGTTCGAAGGTGGTGTAATCCTTCTACGTCTCCCCTTCTTCCACCTCATGGAAGGATTCCACTAGAAGACTTTGATTTATACAATCCCGTTGTACAAACCCGATCCAGTTGGGAATACCCCATCCAACTAGAACTCATAGCAACTCAACTATGTATGTTCTTTAAAGTCTCACATACAAAGACCTCTCATCGGTTGTGATAAATCATCAACCGTTACAATGGTATTCACTCTTCTATTAAGCTCTCATATACAATGAATAGAGTGAATACAAAGGCACAATGATTCCATAATGAATCTGATACAGCAAGGTAAGAGGTGCCAAAGGTTTGAGGAGTGCTCTTCATTTAGCAACTTTTGTCTTTTAAGTTCCTCAATTGAATCCCAAGTGGGTTTGCTTTGGAAGGCTTGGATTGATCTTCAATCAGCTGTTATTGAGCTTCCAAATCATGTATATATAGCCCCAAGTAATGATATATACGTTAGGCACAAGAATATGCCCGTTGGAAAAGGTTCTGCACTATTCCCGAGCTTGCAACGGTCATATTCTGGTTTCTGGGCTATTTGTATTTCAGACCGGACTGGTCTGGTCTGCTGGTCTATCTGCTGGTCTGCTGCTCTGATCTGCTGGTCTGGACATGCTCTGATCTGCTGGTCTGGTCTGCTGGTCTGGACATGTCAGTCTGGTCTGGACAATCAGCTTGATACAAAAACAGATTGATAAACTTGCTCTTCGATCTATTGCTTGTAATTCTTCATTCTTTGATTTCTGGGCAAAGTGATCCACATGAAAGATGGAGCCCTTTCTCTTAGCTTTCCACGGAATCAAGAATCGCTCGATTTCGAGTTCGTATGAGAGAGTTATGCTCGAAATACGAGGCGATGCTCCTGCTGTCTGTTTGCTGGATGCAGCAGCACATGTCGTGACTTGCAGAAGCGTTTTGGCCATCTTAACGTCCGATTCAGTCTTTCACTTCCAAAGATGACTTGTAGATCTTTGTCTTATCTTTCCAACCCATACTGAATCGTTCCGTTCCGATAAGCGAGCTAAGAGTTATGCCCACCAGACTGACAGAGACTTTGCTGTAACAGCTCGATCTTACAGGCGTCACATGGCGTGACTTGCAGAAGCGTTTTGGCCATCGTAACGTCCGATTCAGTCTTTCACTTCCAAAGATGACTTGTAGATCTTTGTCTTAGATTTCCAACCCATACTGAATCGTTCCGTTCCGATAAGCGAGCTGAGAGTTATGACCACCAGACTGACAGTTGTTTGCTGAAACAGCTTGCTGTTTCTTCGCGGTTCAGCTCGATCTTGCATGCGTCTTTTCTCCTTGATAACATTTGAACTAGCCGATCTGTTGTGAAATATGACTTTTAGTATTTTGAGTTGGCTGTTCAATCTCTTTGGAAGCACGCCATTTCGATATCCGAACTATTAGATATGATCGAAACAATCCGCTCTGCCAGAATTCCAGTCTTGGTCCAGCTTGATATTTTCAAGCTACTTCTTTGTAATTCATCAAGCTCTTAAATATGATCTATGAACTGCACACTTGATGAAATATGTTATCAACACAATAAAATTTTTGTTAACATCAAAACCAAGATTATTCGGGTTTCCAAAACCCAACAATCTCCCCCTTTTTGATGATCACAAAACTTGAATAAAAATATGAACATTAAAGCACAATGTTGCATAACAAGAAAAATCATATTTTTTAAATAACATATTTCTCCCCCTTTTTGTGTGAATCAAAAAGGAAGACAAATAAAATGTACTCCCCCTCAAGGATTGAGATTAAACTCTCCCCCTTAATTTTAAAATGTTTGAAAATTTGAGCAAGTGAGGGGCAAATGGGGTAGGCTAAAATAAATTTTAAAAAAAAATGCAATGCACATTAATTTTTGAACAAAAATAACCTCTTTTGATGATGCATGTAGCATACTTGGCAACAAATTTGAATTTCTTGACAAAACTCAACAATGTCCATTTCATCTTTCCGCTGGTGGCAGCACACTTAGTCCAACTTTACAGAATAAACTGTATCTTCTCGTGAAGAATTAGGCTGCAGGACCTATACCGTTGCGATCCTCTATGAGTCTAGTTTGCAACGCAAAAAACGGTTCGTCATTTGGACATCCGAGCAAGAAGTTATGCCAATTTTCCCAAAGTCGCTGCAAGCTGCCAGAAAACTAAAATGCTTCGAAAATTATTAGATAAAATCTCAAAATAAAAATTTTAAACTTAAAATGAGTTTAGAACATTTTGAACGAAAATTATAACATTTGAAATAGATTTTAAAATTATTTTCGTGCAAAATGAATGCAATGAAATTGATTTTTATGCTAAAAATTTTCATACACCAAATTTTGAAAAATTATGCTATGAAATATTTTCATGCTCATGAAAAATTTTGAAAAAGATTTTAAAAGATATCCGCAAAAAAAATCGGTTAAAATGCTTTCAAAGAACAACCTGCTCTGATGCCACTTGTCAGGATCGATTCCGGGGGTGGGTTGCCATTCCACACCCGTGTTCAACCAACTTGAGCTTCAATAGCTCGTGTTCTTGAAATAATTGCACCGAGAGATTATATCGAGTTCGGTTACAAAACCGAGCGGAAGACACTCGACATAACCCGCTCTAAACCGATTAACTATTTGAAAGACATTTTAAAGATATGCAAATAAAGTAAATAAACAAGCATTTGTTTATGGAAGTTCGAAGGTGGTGTAATCCTTCTACGTCTCCCCTTCTTCCACCTCATGGAAGGATTCCACTAGAAGACTTTGATTTATACAATCCCGTTGTACAAACCCGATCCAGTTGGGAATGCCCCATCCAACTAGAACTCCTAGCAACTCAACTATTGTCAGGATCGATTCCGGGGGTGGGTTGCCATTCCACACCCGAGTTCAACCAACTTGAGCTTCAATAGCTCGTGTTCTTGAAATGATGCACCGAGAGATTATATCGAGTTCGATTACAAAATCGAGCGGAAGACACTCGACATAACCCGCTCTAAACCGATTAACTATTTGAAAGACATTTTAAAGATATGCAAGTAAAGTAAATAAACAAGCATTTGTTTATGGAAGTTCGAAGGTGGTGTAATCCTTCTACGTCTCCCCTTCTTCCACCTCATGGAAGGATTCCACTAGAAGACTTTGATTTATACAATCCCGTTGTACAAACCCGATCCAGTTGGGAATTCCCCATCCAACTAGAACTCCTAGCAACTCAACTATGTATGTTCTTTAATGTCTCACATACAAAGACCTCTCATCGGTTGTGATAAATCATCAACCGTTACAATGGTATTCACTCTTCTATTTTAGCTCACAAATACAATGAATAGAGTGAATACAAAGGCACAAATGATCTCTAACTAGATCTGATACAGCAAGGTAAGAGGTGCCAAAGGTTTGAGGAGTGCTCTTCATTTAGCAACTTTTGTCTTTTAAGTTCCTCAATTGAATCCCAAGTGGGTTTGCTTTGGAAGGCTTGGATTGATCTTCAATCAGCTGTTATTGAGCTTCCAAATCATGTATATATAGCCCCAAGTAATGATATATACGTTAGACACAAGAATATGCCCGTTGGAAAAGGTTCTGCACTATTCCCGAGCTTGCAACGGTCATATTCTGGTTTCTGGGCTGTTTGTATTTCGGACCGGACTGGTCTGGTCTGCTGGTCTGGTTCAGTCTGGTCTGGTCTGCTGTCTGGTCTGCTGTTCTGGTTCAGTCTGGTCTGGTCTGCTGGTCTGGTCTGGACAAATCAGTCTGATGCAAGACAAGCTTGATACAAAAACAGATTGATAAACTTGCTCTTCGATCTGTTGCTTGTAACTCTTCATTCTTTGATTTCTGGGCAAAGTGATCCACATGAAAGTTGTAGCCCTTTCTCTTAGCTTTCCACGGAATCAAGAATCGCTCGATTTCGAGTTTGCATGAGAGAGTTATGCTCGAAATACGAGGCGATGCTCCTGCTCTCTGTTTGCTGGATGCAGCAGCACATGGCGTGACTTGCAGAAGCTTTTTGGCCATCTTAACGTCCGATTCAGTCTTTCACTTCCAAAGATGACTTGTATATCTTTGTCTTAGCTTTCCAACCCATACTGAATCGTTCCGTTCCGATAAGCGAGCTAAGAGGTATGCCCACCAGACTGAAGGGACTTTGCTGTAACAGCTCGATCTTACAGGCGTCACATGGCGTGACTTGCAGAAGCTTTTTGGCTATCATAACGTCCGATTCAGTCTTTTAATTACAAAGATAACTTGTAGATCTTTGTCTTAGCTTTCCAACCCATACTGAATCGTTCCGTTCCGATAAGCGAGCTGAGAGTTATGGCCACCAGACTGATAGTTGCTTGCTGAAACAGCTTGCTGTTTCTTCGCGGTTCAGCTCGATCTTGCAGGCGTCTTTTCTCCTTGATAACATTTGAACTAGCCGATCTGTTGTGAAATATGACTTTTAGTATTTTGAGTTGGCTGTTCAATCTCTTTGGAAGCACACCATTTCGATAACCGAGCTATTAGATATGATCGAAACAATCCGCTATGCCAGAATTCCAGTCTTGGTCCAGCTTGATATTTTCAAGCTACTTCTTTGTAATTCATCAAGCTCTTAAATATGATCTATGAACTGCACACTTGATGAAATATGTTAGCAACACAATAACAAGTTTTGTTAACATCAAAACCAAGATTATTCGGGTTTCCAAAACCCAACAATCTCCCCCTTTTTGATGATCACAAAACTTGAATAAAAATATGAACATTAAGGCACAATGTTGCATAACAAGAAAAATCATATTTTTTAAACAACATATTTCTCCCCCTTTTTGTGTGAATCAAAAAGGAAGACAAATAAAATGTTCTCCCCCTCAAGGATTGAGATTAAACTCTCCCCCTTAATTTTAAAATGTTTGAAAATTTGAGCAAGTGAGGGGCAAAAAGGGTAGGCTAAAACAAATTAAAAAAAATGCAATGCACATTAATTTTTGAAAAAAATAACCTCTTTTGATGATGGATGAAGCATACTTGGCAACAAATTTGAATTTCTTGACAAAACTCAACAATGTCCATTTCATCTTTCTGCGGTGGCAGCACACTTAGTCCAATTTGAACTAATAAACTGCTTTTCCTCGAGCAAGTTTGGGCTGCAAGACCAATACCGTTGCGATCCTCTATGAGTCTAGTTTGCAACGCAAAAAACGGTTCGTCATTTGGACATCCGAGCAAGAAGTTATGCCAATTTTCCCAAAGTCGCTGCAAGCTGCCAGAAAACTAAAATGCTTCGAAAATTGTTAGATAAAATCTCAAAATAAAAATTTTAAACTTAAAATGAGTTAAGAACAGATTGAACGAAAATTAAACCTTTAAAATAGATTTTAAAATTATTTTCGTGCAAAATGAATGCAATGAAATTGATTTTTATGCTAAAAATTTTCATACACCAAATTTTGAAAAAATATGCTATGAAAATATTTCATGCTCATGAGAAAATTTTGAAAATGATTTTAAAAGAAATCCGCTACAAAAATCGGTTCAAATGCTTTCCAAGAACAACCTGGCTCTGATACCACTTGTCAGGATCGATTCCGGGGGTGGGTTGCCATTCCACACCCGAGTTCAACCAACTTGAGCTTCAATAGCTCGTGTTCTTGAAATGATGCACCGAGAGATTATATCGAGTTCGATTACAAAATCGAGCGGAAGACACTCGACATAACCCGCTCTAAACCGATTAACTATTTGAAAGACATTTTAAAGATATGCAAGTAAAGTAAATAAACAAGCATTTGTTTATGGAAGTTCGAAGGTGGTGTAATCCTTCTACGTCTCCCCTTCTTCCACCTCATGGAAGGATTCCACTAGAAGACTTTGATTTATACAATCCCGTTGTACAAACCCGATCCAGTTGGGAATTCCCCATCCAACTAGAACTCCTAGCAACTCAACTATGTATGTTCTTTAATGTCTCACATACAAAGACCTCTCATCGGTTGTGATAAATCATCAACCGTTACAATGGTATTCACTCTTCTATTTTAGCTCACAAATACAATGAATAGAGTGAATACAAAGGCACAAATGATCTCTAACTAGATCTGATACAGCAAGGTAAGAGGTGCCAAAGGTTTGAGGAGTGCTCTTCATTTAGCAACTTTTGTCTTTTAAGTTCCTCAATTGAATCCCAAGTGGGTTTGCTTTGGAAGGCTTGGATTGATCTTCAATCAGCTGTTATTGAGCTTCCAAATCATGTATATATAGCCCCAAGTAATGATATATACGTTAGACACAAGAATATGCCCGTTGGAAAAGGTTCTGCACTATTCCCGAGCTTGCAACGGTCATATTCTGGTTTCTGGGCTGTTTGTATTTCGGACCGGACTGGTCTGGTCTGCTGGTCTGGTTCAGTCTGGTTTGGTCTGCTGTCTGGTCTGCTGTTCTGGTTCAGTCTGGTCTGGTCTGCTGGTCTGGTCTGGACAAATCAGTCTGATGCAAGACAAGCTTGATACAAAAACAGATTGATAAACTTGCTCTTCGATCTGTTGCTTGTAACTCTTCATTCTTTGATTTCTGGGCAAAGTGATCCACATGAAAGTTGTAGCCCTTTCTCTTAGCTTTCCACGGAATCAAGAATCGCTCGATTTCGAGTTTGCATGAGAGAGTTATGCTCGAAATACGAGGCGATGCTCCTGCTGTCTGTTTGCTGGATGCAGCAGCACATGGCGTGACTTGCAGAAGCTTTTTGGCCATCTTAACGTCCGATTCAGTCTTTCACTTCCAAAGATGACTTGTATATCTTTGTCTTAGCTTTCCAACCCATACTGAATCGTTCCGTTCCGATAAGCGAGCTAAGAGGTATGCCCACCAGACTGAAGGGACTTTGCTGTAACAGCTCGATCTTACAGGCGTCACATGGCGTGACTTGCAGAAGCTTTTTGGCTATCATAACGTCCGATTCAGTCTTTTAATTACAAAGATAACTTGTAGATCTTTGTCTTAGCTTTCCAACCCATACTGAATCGTTCCGTTCCGATAAGCGAGCTGAGAGTTATGGCCACCAGACTGATAGTTGCTTGCTGAAACAGCTTGCTGTTTCTTCGCGGTTCAGCTCGATCTTGCAGGCGTCTTTTCTCCTTGATAACATTTGAACTAGCCGATCTGTTGTGAAATATGACTTTTAGTATTTTGAGTTGGCTGTTCAATCTCTTTGGAAGCACACCATTTCGATAACCGAGCTATTAGATATGATCGAAACAATCCGCTATGCCAGAATTCCAGTCTTGGTCCAGCTTGATATTTTCAAGCTACTTCTTTGTAATTCATCAAGCTCTTAAATATGATCTATGAACTGCACACTTGATGAAATATGTTAGCAACACAATAACAAGTTTTGTTAACATCAAAACCAAGATTATTCGGGTTTCCAAAACCCAACAACTATGTATGTTCTTTAAAGTCTCACATACAAAGACCTCTCATCGGTTGTGATAAATCATCAACCGTTACAATGGTATTCACTCTTCTATTAAGCTCTCATATACAATGAATAGATTGAATACAAAGGCACAATGATTCCATAATGAATCTGATACAGCAAGGTAAGAGGTGCCAAAGGTTTGAGGAGTGCTCTTCATTTAGCAACTTTTGTCTTTTAAGTTCCTCAATTGAATCCCAAGTGGGTTTGCTTTGGAAGGCTTGGATTGATCTTCAATCAGCTGTTATTGAGCTTCCAAATCATGTATATATAGCCCCAAGTAATGATATATACGTTAGACACAAGAATATGCCCGTTGGAAAAGGTTCTGCACTATTCCCGAGCTTGCAACGGTCATATTCTGGTTTCTGGGCTATTTGTATTTCAGACCGGACTGGTCTGGTCTGCTGGTCTGTCTGCTGGTCTGCTGCTCTGATCTGCTGGTCTGGACATGCTCTGATCTGCTGGTCTGGTCTGCTGGTCTGGACATGTCAGTCTGGTCTGGACAATCAGCTTGATACAAAAACAGATTGATAAACTTGCTCTTCGATCTGTTGCTTGTAACTCTTCATTCTTTGATTTTTGGGCAAAGTGATCCACATGAAAGTTGTAGCCCTTTCTCTTAGCTTTCCACGGAATCAAGAATCGCTCGATTTCGAGTTTTTATGAGAGAGTTATGCTCGAAATACGAGGCGATGCTCCTGCTGTCTGTTTGCTGGATGCAGCAGCACATGGCGTGACTTGCAGAAGCGTTTTGGCCATCTTAACGTCCGATTCAGTCTTTCACTTCCAAAGATGACTTGTAGATCTTTGTCTTATCTTTCCAACCCATACTGAATCGTTCCGTTCCGATAAGCGAGCTAAGAGTTATGCTCACCAGACTGACAGGGACTTTGCTGTAACAGCTCGATCTTACAGGTGTCACATGGCGTGACTTGCAGAAGCGTTTTGGCCATCTTAACGTCCGATTAAGTCTTTCACTTCCAAAGATGACTTGTAGATCTTTGTCTTAGCTTTCCAACCCATACTGAATCGTTCCGTTCCGATAAGCGAGCTGAGAGTTATGACCACCAGACTGACAGTTGTTTGCTGAAACAGCTTGCTGTTTCTTCGCGGTTCAGCTCGATCTTGCATGCGTCTTTTCTCCTTGTTAACATTTGAACTAGCCGATCTGTTGTGAAATATGACTTTTAGTATTTTGAGTTGGCTGTTCAATCTCTTTGGAAGCACGCCATTTCGATATCCGAACTATTAGATATGATCGAAACAATCCGCTCTGCCAGAATTCCAGTCTTGGTCCAGCTTGATATTTTCAAGCTACTTCTTTGTTTCATCAAGCTCTTAAATATGATCTATGAACTGCACACTTGATGAAATATGTTAGCAACACAATAACAAGTTTTGTTAACATCAAAACCAAGATTATTCGGGTTTCCAAAACCCAACAATGTTTATGCATGATCATGTAAATCATTTAAAAGTTTTGGGTCGTTACAGGTTGTTTCTGTTGAAACAGGTAGAACATGTACATCATTGGCTCGGGGGATGAGTTCGAGCTATTGAATGAGGATGCTCCTAGGAGCTGGGTATCAGCGTTGGTATGAATAATACTTCTTATACAATTGATACACATTTATTGGTTCAATGCTCGTCTGTGAGCATTTAGATATGTGTATATGGTTTGTATAAGAGTTGTGAGATTCTCTTTTCATTTATGATTTGCATGCAATTTAATTAAGGGGAATTGCATAATGAATTGAGAATATGAGATTGGTGCATTGTACAGTATATACTAATGCTAGATGAATTGTGTTGAGAATTGAATGAGAAGAGAATTAATGTCAAAAAATTTATAGTTGTCATGACATTGCTAGTGAAGCATGTATAAGAATTCCCTAATGACATGAATGTATGCACCATTATTCGTGTTAATGCACTAATAGCGGTTTAAGGGTGCAGGGTCCTCACAGTTCGGTAGTTTATTAACGAGAGGAGAGCACGGGTTGGCTTTCAGATTTTCTTACTGAAAGCAATATTGTATACTTTCTATTAACAGGGGATGGTGAGCCATCGAGTTTCAAGAGGCTACTCAAAGCTCGAATGTATCCCTGTGGATGACATCAATGCATGAAGAAAGCCATCTGAAGCGGATGGATCTATACGATCAAGCGTGATGGCAATAACCAAGTGGAACGTTATCGTGCAAGATTGGTGGTGAAAAGATATGCTTAGAAAGAATGTATCAACTTCAACGAGATATTTTCTCATGTGGTCCGACTTACAACAGTCAGAGTAGTATTGGCTTTGTGTGCGGTGTTCACCTACATGTAGAGCAGCTATATATGAAAACTGCATTTCTTCATGAAGATCTTGAAGAAGAAATTTATATGCTCCAACCATAAAGTTTTGCTGAAATAGGCAAAGAGGTTTTGGTTTGCAGGTTGAACAAATCTATGTACGGTCTCAAACAGACGCCGAGGTGTTGGTACAAGAGATTTGATTCTTATATAATGAGCCTTGAATAGAACAGACTTAATGCAGATCCTTGTGCATATTTCAAGAGATGTGGGAATGATGATTTTATCATTTTGTTGTTGTACGTGGATGACATATTGGTAGCAGGCCCCAACAAAGATCGAATCCAAGAGTTGAAGGCATAATTGGCTATGGAATTTGATATGAAGGACTTGGGAGCAGCAAATAAGATTCTAGGGATGCAAGTTCACCGAGACAGAAGTAACAGGAAGATTTGGCTTTCTCAGAAAAATTATTTGAACAATTGCAACACTTCAGCATGCAAGATTGTAAGCCAATTTCTACCAATCTTCTAGTTAACTTCAACTTATCCTTCGATATGTGTCCTAGCAGTGAAACATAGAGGATGGAGATGTCTCGAGTACGGTATGCATAAGCGGAGTGAAGTTTAATGTTCGTCATGATCTGTACAAGGCCAGACATTGCACAAACAGTGGGAGCATTCAGTCGATATATGGCGAAACCTGGACAAGATGATTGGAGTACAGTAAAGATGATCCTTAGATACATTAAGGGTACTTTAGATGTTGTATTATGTTATAGGGGATCGGATTTTACACCCAAGGGCAATGTTGATTCAGATTATGCAGGTGATCCGGGTAAAAGAAAATATACTACTGGTTATGTGTTTACACTTGCATCAGATGCAGTAAGCTGGTTTCAAAACTGCAAACGGTTGCGACATTATCTACAACGGAGGTAGAATATATAGCAGCTACTCAAGCTTGCAAGGAGACTATATGGATTCAAAGGCTATTGGAGGATATTACACACAAACAAGAGAAAATTAATTTGTTTTGTGACAGTCAGAGTATACTGCACATTGCAAGGAATCCAGCATTTCATTCCATAACTAAACACATTGGAATACAGTTTCACTTTGTGCGGGAAGTAGTAGAAGACAGAAGTGTGGATATGTAGAAAATCCATACGAAGGGGAACATAACTGATTTTCTGACAAAGTCGGTTAATGCTGATAAATTTGAGTGGTGTAGATCATCAAGTGGTCTAGCAGAAACGTAAGCAGCATGGTTGTGGCAAGATTTAAAGGATGTGTGGAGATGTGATTGATTTTCAATCAAATCTTCAAGTGTGAAAAATATCATAAGCAAGTTGTCCATTTGCATGAATTAATTCATGCAAATGGACGAGGGATTTAATATGGTAGGTGGTGGTTGGCCGATGGGTATTGGGTTTTGGAAGCACTAAATGCACATTTTCAGCCCTATAAATATAGCTCTTCTGTTTCATTTCAAATCATCCCAACATCGATTGTTCTCTTATATCTATAATATTTATGAGGTAGTTTTCTCCTATATTGATAGTGTTGTTCTCTTTGAAAGATAGTGACCTGTTGTAACCTACAAAATATTATAGTAAAATCTTTTCATCTTGACTGTGGTTTTTACCCTAATAATTGTTTAGGGGTTTTCCACGTAAATTGTGATGTTCATTTTATTCTTCATTTTCTATTTTCTATCTCATGTTATCGTATCAGGGGCTATCGGCCATGAAAATTGAAGAACAATATGTTACTTTCACTATCGTCGATTCAATGAACATGGAGATAATGCGAGCCATTCAAGTCAAGCAAATTGAAGATTGTATTTTATTTTGCGAGCCCATTCCAGTCAAGAGCGAAAACGCTAGAGGATGTGTGACATATGTGTTTGACTTGCTCGAGAAGGATTTAATCAAGAAGAGGATGGAGGCAAAGCTAGTGGAACAATGTTTCAAAGTTTAAAAGATTAAAGAGCAGAACAAAGGAGCCAAGATGGCGACGAAGCATGGATAGAGCCATATTGAGGCAAAAAAAAAAAATTACTTTAAAAAAATATGTTAATATTTTTTAAAAAAATATATGTTTACCCCCTAAAAATTTGAATATGCATCTCTAAAATTATATTTTGAGTTTTGACTCTCTAAATCTTTTTCCATCCATTTATTTTTTAAATATATTTTGCCTCTATATATTCTTTTGCATCCAGCTCATTGACGAGGGTTATCAATAACATTGAGGAGAAAAAGTAGAAGGTCAAGTTGGAGGGTGCAAGACAGGAACAAGACCACATAGCCAATGCTATGAGCTGGAAAGCAAATGTTTTTTGGAAGGTAACCTGAGCATATTAAGTGGGTAAATTTTAAAAAATGATCCATAAAATATGAATTTTCAATCATAATTTCAAACTTTCAGAACTAATCAACTATATCCTCATAAAAATTGTTTTTAATAAAAAATAATCAAACGTAAATGTTTTTAATAAATTTATTCCCACATTATTTTTTAACAAAAGTGGTCCTATAATTAAATATGAGGTTTAAGACCACTTTTGATATTTTTGATTAGAAACAAAAGTTTGAGACTAGTACTGATTCAAAACAAATATTTGTGAATATTTTTTATTAAATATAGTTTTTATTGGACTATATTTAATTAGTTCTAAAAGTTTGAAATTTATATTGTAAAGACTCATATTCTATGTGACTTTTTTTTTTCAAATTTACCCATAAAAAAGTAGAAAAGAAGATAAAATTCAAGCTCAAAAGGAGAAGAATTCATGTAGATCCAAATATTGATTTATAACTTATGCTCAATTGGACATCCAAAAAAACTATAATGTTTAAGCTTAATAAAAGGCAAATTCGATGTCCAAAGCTTCCACTATGTAAGGGGTTTAAAAAATGACACTTTGTGCCTAGTATACACATCATTCTCTCGTATTGTAAGAAGATGTTTTATCGAACCCATATAGTAATCTTGAGGGATCCCATAAGAATTGTTTTAATTTCTCAATTTCAAAGATGTTGGTTGATAATTTAAAAGATTCAACACATATTTGAAACGCATAATTAATCACATCATTTTACCAATAAATGGAAAACGTGTCTTACCAGTATAATTTATTGCAATTTCAATTCGGGTAATTGAGTCAGTTCATTACTGTGGAAAATCGTACTGGTTATTGTATAGATCGGGTGTTTATAAAGACCAAAATACATAAATATGTATGTATATATTTGTATATGTGTTAGTATTTGTAAGATCATGTGTATAAAAGTGAGACCACTTCACGGAAAATATTTTATCACCTCCAGTACAAGCTTTTCATTTGATCAAAACAAGGTAACCTACACCGATGCCTTACAGTCAATCTTGTATTCGAGTCTCTATACCTTTCTCTAAATGGTCCTAATAATTGCTCAATTAAAAAATAAAAAATAAGAAAACAAGGTAACCTACCAAATACTGAGTACTCGGAGAGGTCTAGTCCATAGGTATTTGTGAGATACAATTTGATTGTTTAAAAATAAAATCTCTCTCTCATATGTTATATTAATTTTTAAAATTAATATTCGAATATCATTTCAACGAGACATTATTTGTTTACTCTATTTAGTTTGGCACCTATAATCTCACATGTTTTTTTGTGGAATGAGTGACTCAGCTTCAATTGGCACATTCTTTCAATTTTTTTTTAATCGAATGTCTTCTACAATAATATAGACCACAAAATTACACTTGATTCCCACACATCTAACTTAAAATTTATCAAAGTTCTTGTGGGTATAAATATTTTTAAAAAAAATCTAAAAAATTATTTTTAAAAGAAATGGACCTAAATTGCCTTTTGATCTCTTATTAGTTTTTTTTTTTTTTTTTTTACAACAACGGGTTTA
This sequence comes from Haberlea rhodopensis, assembly GCA_907163345.1. Classification (NCBI taxonomy): domain Eukaryota; kingdom Viridiplantae; phylum Streptophyta; class Magnoliopsida; order Lamiales; family Gesneriaceae; genus Haberlea; species Haberlea rhodopensis. The sequence goes on from CAJQUN010000001.1 coordinate 28,505,720, forward strand.
TAACCTTACGGAACTTCTCCGAAAAATGAGAGATGTGGTTCCACTGGACCAAAGTGATCTTGGCGTAGTCCTAAATTGTAATAATGAACAATATATCAAAGTAAGTTCCATCAGTAAATATACTATATGCACATTCTTGAAATGAGAAAACCAAAACCCATGTCTAGATTGACCCTTGCATATATCCATTATAGGAGGCACCTTTTTATATATCATATGAAATCATTTTAAATTTTTTTTAGGAATAATAATGTTATTGATTAATTTAATATCTATTGTACATGGCCATAAAAAATGTCATAGTTGAGAACATGGAAAATATAACGAGACAATGGCTTAATCGGGAAGGGGCCCGAACCTGCAACTAAAAATGTGGATGTAAGTAGCGGTCCTATATCTTTTCACTTAGCTTTACAAATAACAACGTGCATATATATATATATATATATATATATATATATATATATATATATATATATATATATATATATATATATATATATATATATATATATATATATATATATATATATGATACCCCTAGTCCTGGAGGCCCAATAGATTTAGGTACCCGAGCTTTATTTAGGCCCCGGTCATTTGGGGGCCCTCTTTCAGCCCAACAAGTGGGCCCATTTTCAAGCCCGCCGCCCGCTCCGAGTTGATACCGGGCTCGACCACCTCTTGCCGGCTGCCGTGGTCTTGTTCTGAGCACGCCCTATTACGCTACCCTTTACAATATCCCTCGGGGCATCCTCCGAGCTGAGAGGAAGAGGTTCCTTCAACAGGTCGGGACGGGACCTCATTGGACAGAATGTCCGAGCTGAGGCCACCTACGGTGGCCTTGTATATCGTCTTTCAACAGGTCGGGACGGGCCGTCATTGGACAGGATGTCCGAGCTGAGGCCACCTACGGTGGTCTTGTATATCGTCTTTCAAACAGGTCGGGACGGGCCGTCATTGGACAGGATGTCCGAGCTGAGGCCACCTACGGTGGTCCTGTATATCGGGACTAGGGTTATAGGAATCGGACACCTATTAAAGCAAAGGCTAGGCCTACTAACCAATCAGAGGATGGTCAAGCACCTTGAGCACGAAAAGCATATCCCCGGATGCAGAGAATCGCAAAAGCAGGAAAGTCGTACGAGGTAGGTAACAGATGTAGGTGGTCCCCAATCTGTGGTTCTCCCCCAGCATCAGACATTGTCTCCTAAGCCCCAGACAAGGCGGGACCACTAAAGTCCCTCCCCTATAAAGAGGGGACTTATTAGAGAGAGAAAGGGATTAGACTCACCAGTGCTGGATCACCGGAGATTGGCAACCAGTTGGATTCTCCCTGGCTCCGGCCTACTCTGTGATTTCACAAATTTGCTCATCCCTTCCCCCCTATAAATTCATTTTGTTATCAAAACGAACAAAAAGTATATGTAACAAATTGGCGCCGTCTGTGGGAAAATCTGAGCAAAAGACGTTGATCCAATGGTAAGAACAAGGAGAACGGAAGCAGAGGAAAGTCGAGAGCACCACGCCTCCACCAATGGCGAGGAGCAGCCACCGCCCGAGGTAAACATGACAGTGGGAGCTTTAATACTGGAGCAGCTCACACGACTAATTGCAGTTACGGTGGAACAGACTATGAGGAGAAAAGAAGGTCCGTCCGAGGGCGTGCACGGGGAAAGCTCCCAGCAGATGAAGGATCCCGAACAAGGAGCAACTTCCCGTCCTAAAGTGACTGCTACTCCGGATCTGGAGGGCCAGGTGGAGGAGCTGAAGGACGAGGTCCAGAGGATGAAGAAGGGGATGGGGGGTACCTCTGTCAGGAGGGGAACCCCTTTCTCGGGTGAAAATAGTAAACGAGGAACTCCCAAATAACTTCCGACCCCCAATGCTGGGGAATACGATGGGAGCACGGACCCGGAAGAACACCTGGGCAGGTTCGAAAAACGCTGCCATGCTACATTGTTACTCGGATCGCCTTAAGTGCAAAGTGTTCCTGACCACTTTGGTGAGGTCGGCCCAGAAATGGTTCAACCAGTTGGAGCCGGGTTCCATTACTTCCTTCGCCGGATTTAGCTCCGCGTTCTTACACCAGTACGCCAGCAGCAAGCGATATAAGAAGACGTCTCTGAGCTTGTTCGAGATGAGGCAAGCCGAGGATGAGTCGTTGCGGGAGTATATCAAAAACTTCAACACTGTGATACTCGAAATACCTGCCTGCCCGGCGGAAATTCCGATCCTTAGTAAAGAAGCCTCCTGTTACCTATGATGATATGCTCACCCGAGCGGAAAAGTACATCAACGTGGAGGAGGCCCAGCAACTGAGGAGGAAGGAAGTGCGGAGGATCGGGGAGAAACGGATCAGCCAGGGCGAGAAGAGGCCAGTGGAAGGGGCGCAGCTCGGTCGATTTTCCCAGTATACGCCGTTGAAAGTCTCCAAGGAGGAGGCCGTTCGCATATGTGAGGACAAACAGGTGTTGCAAAAGCCAGCACCAGCCAGTGTAGAGCCGAGCAAGGAGGTCTCGGAGAAATACTGCATCTTCCACCAAGCGACTGGGCACACCACACAAGATTGCCATCGTTTGGATGAGGAACTTGAGAAGGCAATACAGAACAGTTCCCAGTTCAAGCAGTTGTTGTCCCGACCCGTCCCACAAGGGGATAATCTTCCTCGGGGAAGGGGTCGAGGACCGTCGTGGACAAGAGGGAGAGAGGGACGGACCAACTTCCGTCCTCCGTTTCGCGGTAGAGGACGGGTTTGAGGACCCCCGAGGAGTTTAAATGACGTCAACCCTGCCTGAGCTGACTCACCAACACGGGGAGTCATCAACATGATCTCGGGCGGCACAACGGATGGGGATTCCAACAGAGCTAGGAAGGCTGTCAGCAGGAGAGAGACCCTGAGTGTAGGAAGGAGTTGTGGTGCCGAGGAGGTGGTGGTTATAGTTTTTGGGCCGCGAGATCTAGAAAACATTTGCGCACCCCATAATGATGCCCTGGTCATACGAGCCACTGTTGCCAATTATGAAGTCGGGAGGGTGTTTGTAGACACAGGGAGTTCCGTGAATGTGTTGTTTGACGAAGCTTTTCGGCAGATGGACTTGGAAGGGTATCACCTCGAGCCAATCAACACCCCCCTATTTGGCTTCGCTGGGCACACCGTGTACCCTCTCGGTCAGATTTCCCTGCCCCTTTCCCTGGGATGTAACGAGGATCGGAAAACGAGGTTGATCACATTCACCATTGTGGCGGCCTCGTCTTCGTACAACATCATTTTGGGAAGACCAGCTATGAACGAGTTCAGGGCTGTGGCCTCCACCTTCCACCAAAAGATAAAGTTCCCTGTAGAAAAAAGAGTGGGGGAAGTTAGGGGAGACCAGCCCTCATCCAAGAAATGCTAAGCGGAAACTGTGAGGGTAGAGGTGAAAAGATCCCGAAGGGGCGGTGATGAAGGACGTGAGGATAGGGGAGTGCAGATGGTGCAGGAGGTGCAGGCGATGCGGGACGGGGAAGAGGAAATTATATTAGTCCCAGGACATCCCGATAAAACCACAAGAGTAGCGGCTGACCTAGACAGCGTCCTGAAGCACGATTTAGTGAAATGCCTGTCCAAGCATGCCGGAATATTCGCCTGGTCTCCAACCGAGCTGACAGGGGTGTTACCCGCGGTAGCCCAGCACAAGTTAAATGTCGATCCAGAACTCAAAGTAACCCGGCAAAAGAAGAGGCATTTTGGACCAGATAAAGACAGAATTATCCGAGCCGAGGTTCAAACCTTGCTGAAGGCTGGTCAGATAAAGGAGGTGCAGTTTCCCACCTGGTTGTCTAACGTGGTTTTGGTTCCAAAGTCGGCGGGAAAATGGAGGATGTGCATCGACTTTCGTAATTTGAACAAAGCCTGTCCCAATGACTGCTATCCCCTACCCCGGATCGACCAGTTGGTAGACTCCACCTCAGGGTACGAGTTGTTATGTTTCATGGACGCGTACCAAGGATATCACCAGATACCCCTGGCAAAAGAGGACCATGATAAGGTCAGTTTTATCACGTCGGATGGAACATTCTGCTATGTGGTCATGCCTTTTGGCCTCAAGAACGCCGGGGCCACATACCAGAGGTTGATGGACAAAGTGTTGAAAACCAGGCGGGAAGGAACATTGAGGTTTATGTGGATGACATCTTGGTAAAATCTAAAGGCCAGGCAGACCTGTTGCCCGACTTAAAGGAAACTTTTGCCACGCTAAGCAGGTTTGGTCTGAAATTAAATCCGGCTAAGTGCGTATTTGGTGTAAAGAGCGGTAAATTCTTGGGTTTCATGGTAACAGAGAGGGGGATCGAGGTCAACCCGAAAAAAGTCAGAGCAATTCAAGAGATGACCTCACCTCGCAGTATAAAAGAAGTGCAGAAACTGACAGGGCGGATTGCGTCCTTAGCTCGTTTTATCTACAGGTCAGCTCATAGGAGTTACCCTTTCTTCCAAGTGCTAAGAAAGGCGAAAAAGTTCGATTGGGACGACGAGTGCGAGAAAGCTTTCTCTGACTTGAAAAAGCACTTGGCCGAGCTGCCCGTCCTGGTAAAGCCCGAACCCGGCGAGCGATTATGGATCTATTTGTCTGCTACAGAGAGCGTTGTTAGCTCGGTACTGATAAAACAGGACGGTACGGACCAGAGGCCGGTGTACTATGTCAGCCATGCACTGAGAGGGGCAGAACTCAGGTATCCAGAGGTCGAGAAATTGGCATTAGCTTTGGTCATAACCGCAAGGAGGCTGAGACCCTACTTCTTGTCACACCCTATCTCAGTGCTAGCCAACAGTCCCATGGGGAGGATAATGACCCAGCCTGATGTATCGGGGAGATTGGTGAAATGGACAATCGAGCTCGGCGAGTACGACGTAACCTACCAACCTCGGTCATCCATCAAAGCTCAGGCTTTATCAGATTTCCTCGCGGAGATGATAGAGGTTGAGGCTGAGGAGCCGTGGAAGTATAAGTGGATGGAGCAGCTAACAGTGAAGGCAGTGGAGTGGGGATTGTTCTGATATCTCCCGCGGGTGAAAAGATGAAGGTCATTATCAGATTGGATTTCCGGGCTTCTAATAATGAAGCAGAATACGAGGCCATACTGATCGGGCTGAGGTTGGCAAAGGAGGTCGGTGCCAGCCGGGTGATCCTTCACTTGGATTCCCAGCTGGCCACTCAGCAGGTGAAAGGGAATTACGAAGCCAAAAGCGAGAAGATGATAGAATACTTGAAGGCCATACAGGAGATGTCAGAAAGTTTCATGGACTGGAGTATAGTGCAGATCCCTATGGAGGATAATCACGAAGCTGATAAGCTCTCCAAGTGGTCAACATCCCTGGTTCCTTTGTCATAGAGGGAGTTCATATTTCAGACAGAGTTGGTTCCGTCAACTCGGCCCGTCACTGAGGCCCCCAAGGTTTTAGGTTGGATGGCCACGATTTTGAACTACTTAAGAAAGCTTGAAGTACCCGCTGATAAGAACCAAGCCCGGCGGTTGAAGAGGCATTCGTTCCGTTTTGTTCTGATAGAGGATGTGTTATATAAGAGGTCCTTTGCCGGACCCCTGCTCCGATGTCTGAGCGCGGAGGAGGCAGAATATGTGCTCATGAAAATTCACGAAGGATGCTGCGGAGACCATCTCGGGGGGTTGGCTCTCGCCAGAAAGACCCTCCTTGCTGGATACTTTTGGCCGACCCTAAGGAAGGACGCGATCAGGACTGTAGTCACTTGTGAGGGTTGCCAGAGGAACAGTAAGTTCCAGTTAAGACCAGCAAGGCTCATGAAAGCGGTAACATCGGCCTGCCCTTTCGATAAATGGGGTTTGGATATCGTAGGACCTTTCCCGATAGCTCCGAAGCAAAAGAAATTTCTGTTGGTGGCTGTAGATTATTTCTCGAAGTGGGTCGAGGCCGAGCCTTTAGCCAAGATCGCCGAGGAGAATGTGCTTGACTTTCTGTGGAAGAACATAGTTTGCCGTTTCGGAGTACCCAGGAAATTGATATCAGATAATGGGAGGCAGTTCCAGGGGCAGAGGTTAATGGCTTGGTGCAAGGAAATGAAGATCGAACAAGCCTTTACATCAGTGGGTTACCCGCAGAGCAATGGGCAGACAGAGGTCACCAACCGATCAATTGTGCAAGCGTTAAAGGCCAGACTGTACGGGGTTGGCAAGAATTGGGTGGACGAGTTACCAAGTGTGTTGTGGGCTTACAGAACGACAGCTCGCGTCCCAACTAGAGAAAGGCCTTTCAGCATGGTATATGGAACGGAGGCCGTGCTACCAGCTGAGGTCGGAAAGACCTCTGCCAGGGTCCAGACATATGATGACGACAATGAGGAACACCGGGCTTTGGATTTGGATCTGATCTATGAGAAAAGGGAAAGGGCAGCTATAAGGATGGAGGCTTACCGCAGCAAGATAGTCAGAGCTTACAACAAAAGGGTGGTACCCCGAAATTTCAGGTGGGGGACCTCGTCTTCAAAAAGGTTAACCCAGCAAGGGAGGTAAGAAAGCTTGACCCCCGATGGGAAGGACCATACAAAGTAGTCCAGAAACTGAGTTCCGGATCGTACTACTTAGAGGAGGGCGAAGGCCGACGCCTAAAAAGACCTTGGAATGCATATCACCTCAGAAAATATTTCAATTCAATGTACAAACACTGTTATTTAAAGAATTTTTCCTTTAAATCTCCTATCCGAAATTAAAAGTGCAGGTCCGCCCTGCATGCTAAAGCCCAGGTGTATGAGGCCCTGGCACCAATTAAAAGCACAGGTCCGCCCTGCATGCTAAAGCCCAGGTGTAGGAGGCCCTGGCACCAATTAAAAGTGCAGGTCATCCCTGTCACTAAAGCCCAGGTGTATGAGGCCCTGGCACCAATTAAAAGCACAGGTCCGCCCTGCATGCTAAAGCCCAGGTGTATGAGGCCCTGGCACCAATTAAAAGTGCAGGTCATCCCTGTCACTAAAGCCCAGGTGTATGAGGCCCTGGCACCAATTAAAAGTGCAGGTCATCCCTGTCACTAAAGCCCAGGTGTATGAGGCCCTGGCACCAATTAAAAGCACAGGTCCGCCCTGCATGTTAAAGCCCAGGTGTATGAGGCCCTGGCACCAATTAAAAGTGCAGGTCATCCCTGTCACTAAAGCCCAGGTGTATGAGGCCCTGGCACCAATTAAAAGCACAGGTCCGCCCTGCATGCTAAAGCCCAGGTGTATGAGGCCTTGGCACCAATTAAAAGTGCAGGTCATCCCTGTCACTAAAGCCCAGGTGTATGAGGCCCTGGCACCAATTAAAAGTGCAGGTCATCCCTGTCACTAAAGCCCAGGTGTATGAGGAGCCCAGGTGTATGAGGCCCTGGCACCAATTAAAAGTGCAGGCCATCCCTGTCACTAAAGCCCAGGTGTATGAGGCCCTGGCGCCAATTAAAAGTGCAGGTCATCCCTGTCACTAAAGCCCAGGTGTATGAGGCCCTGGCACCAATTAAAAGCACAGGTCCGCCCTGCATGCTAAAGCCCAGGTGTATGAGGCCCTGGCACCAATTAAAAGTGCAAGTCATCCCTGTCACTAAAGCCCAGGTGTATGAGGCCCTGGCACCAATTAAAAGTGCAAGTCATCCCTGTCACTAAAGCCCAGGTGTATGAGGCCCTGGCACCAATTAAAAGCACAGGTCCGCCCTGCATGCTAAAGCCCAGGTGTATGAGGCCCTGGCACCAATTAAAAGTGCAGGTCATCCCTGTCACTAAAGCCCAGGTGTATGAGGCCCTGGCACCAATTAAAAGCATTGGTCCGCCCTGCATGCTAAAGCCCAGGTGTATGAGGCCCTGGCACCAATTAAAAGTGCAGGTCATCCCTGTCACTAAAGCCCAGGTGTATGAGGCCCTGGCACCAATTAAAAGCACATGTCTGCCCTGCATGCTAAAGCCCAGGTGTATGAGGCCCTGGCACCAATTAAAAGTACAGGTCATCCCTGTCACTAAAGCCCAGGTGTATGAGGCCCTGGCACCAATTAAAAGTGCAGGTCATCCCTGTCACTTAAGCCCAGGTATATAAGACCCTGGCCCCAACTAAAAGTGCAGGTCAGCCTTGTCACTTAAGCCCAGGTATATAAGGCCCTGGCACCAATTAAAGGCACATGTCTGCCATATGTTCGGATTATTATCTCTAGAGCTCAGGTCGAGAGGACGTTATCTGTTTATATTGACTATTCCGTGAGCTGGGATTAAGCGACTTTCGTGTTCGGATTAACCGTTTGTGGTGTTTAGGCAGGTCAGCCCTGCCAATGTAACAAGTCAGCCCTGTTTTGAGGTTTAAGTCCCCTGGAATTCTTTCTAAGTAGTTAGGGCATGACAGCCCCCTGCGGCGTTTAGTTCTATGTGGGATTATTTTTAAGTTATTATTATGGGTCAATCCAATGTAAAACTGTAAGTAACCCCATGAGCATACAACGCAGCGGAATAAAATTTTGGGATTACAAACCAGCGATCTATACATAGGGATTCATATCGGATTAGAGAATTACAAGTGTCTTACCCTTGTAGCGCGTTTGAAGCAGAATCCACGGAGCTGCACCACGTCCTACGCCTTCTCCGAGTCACTAAGCAAAACTCGATTGGTTTTGCCTCAACGGTATCCACACGATCAAATCGAATGAAGGGACGATTTAATAACAAGTTGCTAGACAAGTTATTAAACCGGAACAAGAAAGAACACTCGATTCTAAATCGAATGGCTCGCTCAAAACTCAAAATTTCTCTTCGGCTATGAAGAGAGGCCGAGAGCACCTTTGGTTATGGAGGCCGTGTGCTTCTTTTGTTTTTAGGTTAGTATGATATGAAAGTTGTCTTACAATTAATCACCTTGCAATCATATTAAATATGATTAATTAAAGGCTTTCTCAAAGCTTCATGGGCTTAAGCCCATGATTTAATTAATCCTTATGATTATTAATTAAGACTCCTCTTAATTATTTAATTCATCCCATGAATTTAATTTCCCTTCTCGATTTAATCTTTTGTGCGACCCGATAGGATCTCGTAATGTTGGCAGTGACATAAAATCTCATTTTATGTCGCAAGCATCGAGCGGTATCTAGCAACACATCGATGCTACCCAAATTACGAGAATGTCAATGACTCGACATAACCTTTAGAACTTGTGATAATATTAATCATGTAACTTAATCCCTTTGTCCTTTGTGTTTAGATTGAACACGAGTCATGGATTAGTCATACTCGTATATTCAATCTTCATTTCTTGATCCCCAAGTAGAACTAGAATAAACGAATAAGCTCGATATCTCATATCGACTCATTCGAGCATGGCCATGCATTTTAGTTCTCACTTGATCAAGGGCCAAACACATCTCCTGTTATATAGGAGGGACAAATCCTATCTCGATCAGTCAACATCCCTCTACATAATTCGTAGTGTATCCAATAGTCGCCTTTATAGATTACCCTGTTACGGGTAACGTTTGACGATATCAAGATACATAACTCCTTATGTTGGGATCTCTGATGATCACAAGTCGTAAGGATTACATACATTATTATCACTATGAGAATTGCATATGACGATCATATAACTATCCATGTTGCATTCTCATGGTGGGTCTGTTCAGTACATCGTTCTCTAACATGTACCCATATGTTGATTTGATATCTCATATCAATGAACAATTCATCGATCAACATATACTAGTCTCTACGTATTATCATTATCCCTTTCATGATAATACTTGACTAGGGAACTTCTTTAAGAATAATACAATATTATTCTAAGGACATTAACATATATATTAATTCACAATGCACAGTTAAAAGAATAATATATAATAATGAATTGCCATTCATAAAACCATAAACATTGTATGTCTTAAACAATCATCTAATGACTTGTCTTAGGGCATATCCCAACAAATCTCCCACTTGCACTAAGACCACTTAGACATATACCTAATGCCTAGAGATCTAGTATGACGATCATGCTTCTGCTGTGACAGCGGCTTCGTCAATGGGTCAGATACATTATCATCTGTTGGTACTTTGCATATTTTAACATCTCCCCTTTCAACGATTTCTCGAATGAAATGGAAACGCCTAAGTATGTGCTTGGATCTTTGGTGAGATCTTGGTTCCTTAGCCAATGCGATCGCTCCATTGTTGTCACAATAGAGTTCTATCGGATCTTTAATGCTAGGCACCACTCCAAGTTCAGAAATGAACTTCCTCATCCAAACAGCTTCCTTTGCTGCATCCGAGGCAGCAATATACTCAGCTTCCGTTGTAGAATCGGCTACTGTTTCTTGCTTTGAACTCTTCCAGCTCACAGCACCCCCATTTAGGCAATACACATATCCAGATTGCGATCGAAAATCATCTTTGTCGGTTTGGAAGCTAGCATCAGTGTAACCCATTACATTGAGCTCTTCCTCACCTCCATAAATCAAGAATGTATCCTTAGTCCTTCTCAAGTACTTCAGGATATTCTTGACAGCAATCCAGTGACCTTCACCTGGATCAACTTGATATCTGCTCGTCATGCTCAAAGCATACGATACATCGGGACGAGTACATATCATGGCATACATGATAGATCCAATAGCTGACGCGTATGGAATCTTACTCATGCGTTGTCTCTCATCTGGTGTTGAAGGACACTGTTCCTTCGAGAGATAAATACCATGTGTCATAGGCACGAATCCTTTCTTGGATTCTTGCATGCTAAACCTTTTAAGCACCTTGTCTATGTATGTACTTTGACTTAGACCAAGAAGCCTTCTCGATCTATCTCTATAGATCTTGATTCCTAATACATAGGTGGCTTCTCCTAAGTCTTTCATCGAAAAGCAATTCCCTAGCCAAATCTTTACAGATTGCAAGGCAGGGATATCATTTCCAATAAGAAGTATGTCATCTACATACAACACTAGGAAAATGATTACGCTCCCACTGACCTTCTTGTAGACACAAGGTTCATCTTCATTTTTGATAAAACCAAACTCTTTGATTGCATCATCAAAACGAAGATTCCAACTCCGAGAAGCTTGCTTCAATCCATAAATGGATCGTTGTAGCTTGCATATCTTTCCTAGCATCCTTTGGATCGACAAAACCCTCGGGCTGTGTCATGTACACATCCTCGAGCAGATTTCCATTAAGGAAAGCTGTTTTGACATCCATCTGCCAGATTTCATAATCATGAAATGCAGCTATTGCAAGTAAGATCCTTATGGATTTAACCATGGCCACTGGTGAAAAGGTTTCATCATAGTCAATACCATGAATTTGTTTGAATCCTTTTGCAACCAGCCGACCTTTATAGGTTTGTACGTTACCATCCATATCGGTCTTTTTCTTGAAAATCCATTTGCACCCTATGGGTCGTACCCCTTCAGGTGGATCAACCAAAGTCCATACTTGGTTTGCATACATGGATTCCATCTCAGATTTCATGGCCTCTTGCCATTTCTCAGAATCATTGCCCATAATAGCTTGTTGATAAGATGACGGCTCATCCTCATCAATAAGTAGTAAGTCACCTTGTTGAGTCACAAGAAATCCATATCTCTGTGGCTCCCGGTGTTCTCTTACAGACCTACGCTGGGCTTGTGTCTCTTGAGCAGGTACTTCTTCCACAACAGCTTGTGGTGCCTGCTCTGTTTCCATCTCAATCTCAGGTTCAGTGTTTTCTTGTGGTTGAACTTCACTAAGTTCTATTTTTCTCCCACTGGTTTTTCTAGAAATAAATTCTCTTTCAAGAAATACACCAGTCCGAGCAACAACTACTTTGTTCTCGGTGGGATAATAGAAATAGTACCCTTTCGTTTCCTTAGGATACCCCACAAATAAACACTTATCAGATTTGGGTCCAAGTTTGTTAGTGGCGTGACGTCTAACGAAAGCCTCACAACCCCAAATCTTCATAAAAGACATACTAGGACGCTTCCCAGTCCATATCTCATATGGTGTCTTTTCCACTGATTTAGATGGAACACGGTTCAGTAAGAAAATTGCTGTTTCTAGAGCGTGTCCCCAAAACGATATCGGAAGATCTGCATGACTCATCATTGATCTAACCATGTCTAACAAGGTTCGATTTCTCCTCTCGGATACACCATTCCATTGTGGAGTATACGGAGGAGTGAGTTGTGGGACTATCCCACACTCCTTTAGATAGTCATGAAACTCTTGGCTTAAGTATTCACCTCCTCGATCTGATCGAAGGATTTTGATACTTTTGCCAAGTTGGTTTTGTACTTCATTCTTGAAATCTTTGAACTTTTCAAAGGTTTCATGTTTATGTTTCATTAGGTACACATACCCATATCTACTGAGGTCATCAGTAAATGTAACGAAGTATTGAAAACCACCTCTAGCTTGCGTACTTATTGGTCCACATACATCACTATGTATTAGTCCCAATAAAACATTTGCCCTTTCAACATGTCCCTTGAAAGGGGCTTTAGTCATCTTGCCCATTAAACAAGATTCGCATGTTTCATATGATTCAAAATCAAATGAATCTAATACTCCATCCTTATGAAGTTTAGATATGCGGTTCTCGTTTATGTGGCCCAAGCGACAGTGCCAGAGATAAGTCGGATTACAATCATTATTTTTAATCCTTTTAGTATTTATGTTATAGATAGGCATATCAAGATTTAATACATAAAGACCATTCACCATTTGTGCACTAGCATAAAACATATCATTTAAATAAATAGAACAACAATTGTCCTTTATTATAAATGAAAAACCATACTTGTCTAAACAAGAAATAGAAATAATGTTTTTAGTAATTGAAGGCACAAAATAACAGTCTTTCAAAATCAATGATAAACCAGAAGGTAAAGCTAAATGATAATCTCCTATAGCTAATGCAGCAACTCTTGCTCCATTTCCAACTCGGAGATCAACTTCACCTTTCGCCAATGTCCTACTCCTTTTGAGATCCTGCACATTTACACAAATGTGAGATCCACATCCAGTATCTAATACCCATGATGAAGAAGTAGATAAATTGACTTCTATAACAAAAATACCTGAAGCGGAAGTCACACTTCCTTTCTTTAGATCCTCCAGATATACTTTGCAGTTCCTTTTCCAATGGACCGGTCTCACCGCAATGGAAACAGTTCCCTTCCTTTGCTATCCCTCCCTTTGGTTTCAGTGCATGAGACTTTGGCTTAGATTTAGCAAAGACCTTCTTTGCTTTCTTGTTGCCTTTAGCTTTGGCCCTTCCTTTGCCTTTATTCACAATAAGGACATTTGTGGCCTTAGTCTTCTTAGTATTTGCTTCATATGTTCTCAACATACCAAGCAACTGGGGCAGAGTCTTTTCCATATCAGTCATATTGTAATTTACTACAAATTGACTGAAGCTCTCCGGCAACGATTGCAAGATTACATCGGTGGCCAACTCTTGGTCCAATGGAAAACCTAGCTTGTCCAGATTCTCAATGTACCCAATCATCTTGAGCACATGAGTTCCAACTAAGCTTCCCTCTACCATCCTGCACTGGAATAACGCTTTAGAGACGTCATACCTCTCTTGTCTAGCTTGCTGTTGGTACAACTGCTTTAAGTGTTCGATCATATCGAACGCCTCCATTTCCTCATGTTGCTTCTGAAGCTCAGAGTTCATGGTGGCAAGCATGAGGCACCCAACATCAAGTGCGTCACTCTGATGCTTCTTGTAAGCATCTTTTTCGGTTCTTGTAGCCGTTAGGGGAGGTTCCTCAGCGGGTAAGGGTTCCTCTAGGACATATTGTTTCTTTTCTTGTTTGAGGACTATCCTCAAGTTCCTATGCCAGTCTAGGAAATTCGTCCCATTTAATTTGTCCTTCTCAAGGACCGATCGCAGTGATAAAGTGCTAGTAACGTTGTTAGTTGCCATGGATATCTACAATATAAATATGCAAAATAAGTTTATGATTTAAATCATTTAACATGGTCTTATATTAAATGATACTCCCACTATTTTGTTTGAAAAATATCAACCCTCGAAATCTTTAGTGGGCCAAGATCCATATTTCGCCTAATCTTGAGTTAGCTTTGGCTAATCGCCCAAGACTCGGTTATTTAGGTAGACAACACTTTGTCAATTATATCACATATAATTCTTGGATAGTTGGACGAACAACGCTTTGTTCAATTCATCAAATGAATTATAATCCAACCCATGCCTCTAGGTTCCCAATCCTATTGAGATAACCTAGTTAAGTCGTACCCAATTAAAGTATAACGGATATCACTTTTATCCTTTCGCGCCTTACTAAGATTGCCACGGTGCTTTGCTTTGGCAAACCCACACATGTACAATCGAAGTTATTGACGAGTACTTTTATTTGGAAGGCATCTAAAACTTAATATTTTAGAGGGATTTATTGATCTCATGATTAATTTGATAATTTAAAATATGTCCACTACATATAGTTGTATACATATCTACATATATGTGTAATACTATTATCAAACTAAAACATAAGATAAATCATGCATCAACATACATAATTAAAACGTGACATGGTTATAGCCCCTACTAATGAGTTTCTCAAGCCAATGAGAAACTCCTATGAGTCAACCTAAGGTAACTTCATAAGCTCCTTCCTTTGGCTCCAATTTGTGAATGGCCTCCTCATCCCGGCACGATGCTCCATCTTCATTGATCACCATCAATAAAATAAACTATACTATTTACAAGATATAGAATTCCTCGATTCACATTCGAGGGGAACATAGGGGAGGGATTACATTTAGAATAAAATAGAGAAAGGCACGACTCGCAGGTCGTATTATAAATTACAATCATTCACAAATCCTATCTAATAGGTCAAAGGGCTATAACCACGCACCATGCTCAAACAACACATAAAGCATGCATTAACATTTAATTAATTAAATTCTAAACATTTTAAATTTAATTTTAATTAAAACTGTAATATAATTTTTGAAAAATTATCGTACGCTCGGGACATCACATGCCACGAACTAAAGCGACTAAAACACGAACCACCATGGTTCGAACCAAAACCCACGGCTGGACCAATAGTGGGCCTAGGGTTCGAAACCCTAGCCCATGGCCGAGCCATGGTCCATGCGGCGGCTTGGGTGCGGCGCTGCTAGGGTTCCAAACCCTAGCCGCCTTGCACCATGTTGATTCTATCGAGCCAACTTGCACCTTTTCAATACTTTATCGAGCCAATAGAGTTCAAAACCCTAGATAGTGCGACGGCTTGACCCATGCTCGAGCCAGGGTCCGAACCCTAGCCCTTAAGCGGCGGCCGAGAGGCTTATGTGACTAGGGTTCAAAACCCTAGCCTATTGGAAGCGGCGGCCGAGCCATGGTGACTAGGGTTCGAAACCCTAGCACCTAGGTGGCGTCGGCCGTGAGCCATACTCGAGCTAATGTTCCGGTTTTTTTTGATCACGAATTATCATATATTTCGATCCGTCAATTATATCATATATATTATCATACGATGATTTTCACAAAATCGATTTTTCCATATCATATATGAAAATACAGTTTTAAATAGCATGCAATATAAATTCTAACATGATTAAACTATTTAACCACATAAATCCGATATGAGCCTTGTACACGGCTCTGATACCACTGTAAGTAACCCCATGAGCATACAACGCAGCGGAATAAAATTTTGGGATTACAAACCAGCGATCTATACATAGGGATTCATATCGGATTAGAGAATTACAAGTGTCTTACCCTTGTAGCGCGTTTGAAGCAGAATCCACGGAGCTGCACCACGTCCTACGCCTTCTCCGAGTCACTAAGCAAAACTCGATTGGTTTTGCCTCAACGGTATCCACACGATCAAATCGAATGAAGGGACGATTTAATAACAAGTTGCTAGACAAGTTATTACACCGGAACAAGAAAGAACACTCGATTCTAAATCGAATGGCTCGCTCAAAACTCAAAATTTCTCTTCGGCTATGAAGAGAGGCCGAGAGCACCTTTGGTTATGGAGGCCGTGTGCTTCTTTTGTTTTTAGGTTAGTATGATATGAAAGTTGTCTTACAATTAATCACCTTGCAATCATATTAAATATGATTAATTAAAGGCTTTCTCAAAGCTTCATGGGCTTAAGCCCATGATTTAATTAATCCTTATGATTATTAATTAAGACTCCTCTTAATTATTTAATTCATCCCATGAATTTAATTTCCCTTCTCGATTTAATCTTTTGTGCGACCCGATAGGATCTCGTAATGTTGGCAGTGACATAAAATCTCATTTTATGTCGCAAGCATCGAGCGGTATCTAGCAACACATCGATGCTACCCAAATTACGAGAATGTCAATGACTCGACATAACCTTTAGAACTTGTGATAATATTAATCATGTAACTTAATCCCTTTGTCCTTTGTGTTTAGATTGAACACGAGTCATGGATAGTCATACTCGTATATTCAATCTTCATTTCTTGATCCCCAAGTAGAACTAGAATAAACGAATAAGCTCGATATCTCATATCGACTCATTCGAGCATGGCCATGCATTTTAGTTCTCACTTGATCAAGGGCCAAACACATCTCCTGTTATATAGGAGGGACAAATCCTATCTCGATCAGTCAACATCCCTCTACATAATTCGTAGTGTATCCAATAGTCGCCTTTATAGATTACCCTGTTACGGGTAACGTTTGACGATATCAAGATACATAACTCCTTATGTTGGGATCTCTGATGATCACAAGTCGTAAGGATTACATACATTATTATCACTATGAGAATTGCATATGACGATCATATAACTATCCATGTTGCATTCTCATGGTGGGTCTGTTCAGTACATCGTTCTCTAACATGTACCCATATGTTGATTTGATATCTCATATCAATGAACAATTCATCGATCAACATATACTAGTCTCTACGTATTATCATTATCCCTTTCATGATAATACTTGACTAGGAACTTCTTTAAGAATAATACAATATTATTCTAATGACATTAACATATATATTAATTCACAATGCACAGTTAAAAGAATAATATATAATAATGAATTGCCATTCATAAAACCATAAACATTGTATGTCTTAAACAATCATCTAATGACTTGTCTTAGGGCATATCCCAACAAATCTCCCACTTGCACTAAGACCACTTAGACATATACCTAATGCCTAGAGATCTAGTATGACGATCATGCTTCTGCTGTGACAGCGGCTTCGTCAATGGGTCAGATACATTATCATCTGTTGGTACTTTGCATATTTTAACATCTCCCCTTTCAACGATTTCTCGAATGAAATGGAAACGCCTAAGTATGTGCTTGGATCTTTGGTGAGATCTTGGTTCCTTAGCCAATGCGATCGCTCCATTGTTGTCACAATAGAGTTCTATCGGATCTTTAATGCTAGGCACCACTCCAAGTTCAGAAATGAACTTCCTCATCCAAACAGCTTCCTTTGCTGCATCCGAGGCAGCAATATACTCAGCTTCCGTTGTAGAATCGGCTACTGTTTCTTGCTTTGAACTCTTCCAGCTCACAGCACCCCCATTTAGGCAATACACATATCCAGATTGCGATCGAAAATCATCTTTGTCGGTTTGGAAGCTAGCATCAGTGTAACCCATTACATTGAGCTCTTCCTCACCTCCATAAATCAAGAATGTATCCTTAGTCCTTCTCAAGTACTTCAGGATATTCTTGACAGCAATCCAGTGACCTTCACCTGGATCAACTTGATATCTGCTCGTCATGCTCAAAGCATACGATACATCGGGACGAGTACATATCATGGCATACATGATAGATCCAATAGCTGACGCGTATGGAATCTTACTCATGCGTTGTCTCTCATCTGGTGTTGAAGGACACTGTTCCTTCGAGAGATAAATACCATGTGTCATAGGCACGAATCCTTTCTTGGATTCTTGCATGCTAAACCTTTTAAGCACCTTGTCTATGTATGTACTTTGACTTAGACCAAGAAGCCTTCTCGATCTATCTCTATAGATCTTGATTCCTAACACATAGGTGGCTTCTCATAAGTCTTTCATCGAAAAGCAATTCCCTAGCCAAATCTTTACAGATTGCAAGGCAGGGATATCATTTCCAATAAGAAGTATGTCATCTACATACAACACTAGGAAAATGATTACGCTCCCACTGACCTTCTTGTAGACACAAGGTTCATCTTCATTTTTGATAAAACCAAACTCTTTGATTGCATCATCAAAACGAAGATTCCAACTCCGAGAAGCTTGCTTCAATCCATAAATGGATCGTTGTAGCTTGCATATCTTTCTAGCATCCTTTGGATCGACAAAACCCTCGGGCTGTGTCATGTACACATCCTCGAGCAGATTTCCATTAAGGAAAGCTGTTTTGACATCCATCTGCCAGATTTCATAATCATGAAATGCAGCTATTTCAAGTAAGATCCTTATGGATTTAACCATGGCCACTGGTGAAAAGGTTTCATCATAGTCAATACCATGAATTTGTTTGAATCCTTTTGCAACCAGCCGACCTTTATAGGTTTGTACGTTACCATCCATATCGGTCTTTTTCTTGAAAATCCATTTGCACCCTATGGGTCGTACCCCTTCAGGTGGATCAACCAAAGTCCATACTTGGTTTGCATACATGGATTCCATCTCAGATTTCATGGCCTCTTGCCATTTCTCAGAATCATTGCCCATAATAGCTTGTTGATAAGATGACGGCTCATCCTCATCAATAAGTAGTAAGTCACCTTGTTGAGTCACAAGAAATCCATATCTCTGTGGCTCCCGGTGTTCTCTTACAGACCTACGCTGGGCTTGTGTCTCTTGAGCAGGTACTTCTTCCACAACAGCTTGTGGTGCCTGCTCTGCTTCCATCTCAATCTCAGGTTCAGTGTTTTCTTGTGGTTGAACTTCACTAGTTCTATTTTTCTCCCACTGGTTTTTCTAGAAATAAATTCTCTTTCAAGAAATACACCAGTCCGAGCAACAACTACTTTGTTCTCGGTGGGATAATAGAAATAGTACCCTTTCGTTTCCTTAGGATACCCCACAAATAAACACTTATCAGATTTGGGTCCAAGTTTGTTAGTGGCGTGACGTCTAACGAAAGCCTCACAACCCCAAATCTTCATAAAAGACATACTAGGACGCTTCCCAGTCCATATCTCATATGGTGTCTTTTCCACTGATTTAGATGGAACACGGTTCAGTAAGAAAATTGCTGTTTCTAGAGCGTGTCCCCAAAACGATATCGGAAGATCTGCATGACTCATCATTGATCTAACCATGTCTAACAAGGTTCGATTTCTCCTCTCGGATACACCTATTCCATTGTGGAGTATACGGAGGAGTGAGTTGTGGGACTATCCCACACTTCTTTAGATAGTCATGAAACTCTTGGCTTAAGTATTCACCTCCTCGATCTGATCGAAGGATTTTGATACTTTTGCCAAGTTGGTTTTGTACTTCATTCTTGAAATCTTTGAACTTTTCAAAGGTTTCATGTTTATGTTTCATTAGGTACACATACCCATATCTACTGAGGTCATCAGTAAATGTAACGAAGTATTGAAAACCACCTCTAGCTTGCGTACTTATTGGTCCACATACATCACTATGTATTAGTCCCAATAAAACATTTGCCCTTTCAACATGTCCCTTGAAAGGGGCTTTAGTCATCTTGCCCATTAAACAAGATTCGCATGTTTCATATGATTCAAAATCAAATGAATCTAATACTCCATCCTTATGAAGTTTAGATATGCGGTTCTCGTTTATGTGGCCCAAGCGACAGTGCCAGAGATAAGTCGGATTACAATCATTATTTTTAATCCTTTTAGTATTTATGTTATAGATAGGCATATCAAGATTTAATACATAAAGACCATTCACCATTTGTGCACTAGCATAAAACATATCATTTAAATAAATAGAACAACAATTGTCCTTTATTATAAATGAAAAACCATACTTGTCTAAACAAGAAATAGAAATAATGTTTTTAGTAATTGAAGGCACAAAATAACAGTCTTTCAAAATCAATGATAAACCAGAAGGTAAAGCTAAATGATAATCTCCTATAGCTAATGCAGCAACTCTTGCTCCATTTCCAACTCGGAGATCAACTTCACCTTTCGCCAATGTCCTACTCCTTTTGAGATCCTGCACATTTACACAAATGTGAGATCCACATCCAGTATCTAATACCCATGATGAAGAAGTAGATAAATTGACTTCTATAACAAAAATACCTGAAGCGGAAGTCACACTTCCTTTCTTTAGATCCTCCAGATATACTTTGCAGTTCCTTTTCCAATGACCGGTCTCACCGCAATGGAAACAGTTCCCTTCCTTTGATATCCCTCCCTTTGGTTTCAGTGCATGAGACTTTGGCTTAGATTTAGCAAAGACCTTCTTTGCTTTCTTGTTGCCTTTAGCTTTGGCCCTTCCTTTGCCTTTATTCACAATAAGGACATTTGTGGCCTTAGTCTTCTTAGTATTTGCTTCATATGTTCTCAACATACCAAGCAACTGGGGCAGAGTCTTTTCCATATCAGTCATATTGTAATTTACTACAAATTGACTGAAGCTCTCCGGCAACGATTGCAAGATTACATCGGTGGCCAACTCTTGGTCCAATGGAAAACCTAGCTTGTCCAGATTCTCAATGTACCCAATCATCTTGAGCACATGAGTTCCAACTAAGCTTCCCTCTACCATCCTGCACTGGAATAACGCTTTAGAGACGTCATACCTCTCTTGTCTAGCTTGCTGTTGGTACAACTGCTTTAAGTGTTCGATCATATCGAACGCCTCCATTTCCTCATGTTGCTTCTGAAGCTCAGAGTTCATGGTGGCAAGCATGAGGCACCCAACATCAAGTGCGTCACTCTGATGCTTCTTGTAAGCATCTTTTTCGGTTCTTGTAGCCGTTGGGGGAGGTTCCTCAGCGGGTAAGGGTTCCTCTAGGACATATTGTTTCTTTTCTTGTTTGAGTACTATCCTCAAGTTCCTATGCCAGTCTAGGAAATTCGTCCCATTTAATTTGTCCTTCTCAAGGACCGATCGCAGTGATAAAGTGCTAGTAACGTTGTTAGTTGCCATGGATATCTACAATATAAATATGCAAAATAAGTTTATGATTTAAATCATTTAACATGGTCTTATATTAAATGATACTCCCACTATTTTGTTTGAAAAATATCAACCCTCGAAATCTTTAGTGGGCCAAGATCCATATTTCGCCTAATCTTGAGTTAGCTTTGGCTAATCGCCCAAGACTCGGTTATTTAGGTAGACAACACTTTGTCAATTATATCACATATAATTCTTGGATAGTTGGACGAACAACGCTTTGTTCAATTCATCAAATGAATTATAATCCAACCCATGCCTCTAGGTTCCCAATCCTATTGAGATAACCTAGTTAAGTCGTACCCAATTAAAGTATGACGGATATCACTTTTATCCTTTCGCGCCTTACTAAGATTGCCACGGTGCTTTGCTTTGGCAAACCCACACATGTACAATCGAAGTTATTGACGAGTACTTTTATTTGGAAGGCATCTAAAACTTAATATTTTAGAGGGATTTATTGATCTCATGATTAATTTGATAATTTAAAATATGTCCACTACATATAGTTGTATACATATCTACATATATGTGTAATACTATTATCAAACTAAAACATAAGATAAATCATGCATCAACATACATAATTAAAACGTGACATGGTTATAGCCCCTACTAATGAGTTTCTCAAGCCAATGAGAAACTCCTATGAGTCAACCTAAGGTAACTTCATAAGCTCCTTCCTTTGGCTCCAATTTGTGAATGGCCTCCTCATCCCGGCACGATGCTCCATCTTCATTGATCACCATCAATAAAATAAACTATACTATTTACAAGATATAGAATTCCTCGATTCACATTCGAGGGGAACATAGGGGAGGGATTACATTTAGAATAAAATAGAGAAAGGCACGACTCGCAGGTCGTATTATAAATTACAATCATTCACAAATCCTATCTAATAGGTCAAAGGGCTATAACCACGCACCATGCTCAAACAACACATAAAGCATGCATTAACATTTAATTAATTAAATTCTAAACATTTTAAATTTAATTTTAATTAAAACTGTAATATAATTTTTGAAAAATTATCGTACGCTCGGGACATCACATGCCACGAACTAAAGCGACTAAAACACGAACCACCATGGTTCGAACCAAAACCCACGGCTGGACCAATAGTGGGCCTAGGGTTCGAAACCCTAGCCCATGGCCGAGCCATGGTTCATGCGGCGGCTTGGGTGCGGCGCTGCTAGGGTTCCAAACCCTAGCCGCCTTGCACCATGTTGATTCTATCGAGCCAACTTGCACCTTTTCAATACTTTATCGAGCCAATAGAGTTCAAAACCCTAGATAGTGCGACGGCTTGACCCATGCTCGAGCCAGGGTCCGAACCCTAGCCCTTAAGCGGCGGCCGAGAGGCTTATGTGACTAGGGTTCAAAACCCTAGCCTATTGGAAGCGGCGGCCGAGCCATGGTGACTAGGGTTCGAAACCCTAGCACCTAGGTGGCGTCGGCCGTGAGCCATACTCGAGCTAATGTTCCGGTTTTTTTTTTGATCACGAATTATCATATATTTCGATCCGTCAATTATATCATATATATTATCATACGATGATTTTCACAAAATCGATTTTTCCATATCATATATGAAAATACAGTTTTAAATAGCATGCAATATAAATTCTAACATGATTAAACTATTTAACCACATAAATCCGATATGAGCCTTGTACACGGCTCTGATACCACTGTAAGTAACCCCATGAGCATACAACGCAGCGGAATAAAATTTTGGGATTACAAACCAGCGATCTATACATAGGGATTCATATCGGATTAGAGAATTACAAGTGTCTTACCCTTGTAGCGCGTTTGAAGCAGAATCCACGGAGCTGCACCACGTCCTACGCCTTCTCCGAGTCACTAAGCAAAACTCGATTGGTTTTGCCTCAACGGTATCCACACGATCAAATCGAATGAAGGGACGATTTAATAACAAGTTGCTAGACAAGTTATTACACCGGAACAAGAAAGAACACTCGATTCTAAATCGAATGGCTCGCTCAAAACTCAAAATTTCTCTTCGGCTATGAAGAGAGGCCGAGAGCACCTTTGGTTATGGAGGCCGTGTGCTTCTTTTGTTTTTAGGTTAGTATGATATGAAAGTTGTCTTACAATTAATCACCTTGCAATCATATTAAATATGATTAATTAAAGGCTTTCTCAAAGCTTCATGGGCTTAAGCCCATGATTTAATTAATCCTTATGATTATTAATTAAGACTCCTCTTAATTATTTAATTCATCCCATGAATTTAATTTCCCTTCTCGATTTAATCTTTTGTGCGACCCGATAGGATCTCGTAATGTTGGCAGTGACATAAAATCTCATTTTATGTCGCAAGCATAGCGGTATCTAGCAACACATCGATGCTACCCAAATTACGAGAATGTCAATGACTCGACATAACCTTTAGAACTTGTGATAATATTAATCATGTAACTTAATCCCTTTGTCCTTTGTGTTTAGATTGAACACGAGTCATGGATTAGTTATACTCGTATATTCAATCTTCATTTCTTGATCCCCAAGTAGAACTAGAATAAACGAATAAGCTCTATATCTCATATCGACTCATTCGAGCATGGCCATGCATTTTAGTTCTCACTTGATCAAGGGCCAAACACATCTCCTGTTATATAGGAGGGACAAATCCTATCTCGATCAGTCAACATCCCTCTACATAATTCGTAGTGTATCCAATAGTCGCCTTTATAGATTACCCTGTTACGGGTAACGTTTGACGATATCAAGATACATAACTCCTTATGTTGGGATCTCTGATGATCACAAGTCGTAAGGATTACATACATTATTATCACTATGAGAATTGCATATGACGATCATATAACTATCCATGTTGCATTCTCATGGTGGGTCTGTTCAGTACATCGTTCTCTAACATGTACCCATATGTTGATTTGATATCTCATATCAATGAACAATTCATCGATCAACATATACTAGTCTCTACGTATTATCATTATCCCTTTCATGATAATACTTGACTAGGAACTTCTTTAAGAATAATACAATATTATTCTAATGACATTAACATATATATTAATTCACAATGCACAGTTAAAAGAATAATATATAATAATGAATTGCCATTCATAAAACCATAAACATTGTATGTCTTAAACAATCATCTAATGACTTGTCTTAGGGCATATCCCAACAAAAACCACGGGCCGGCTCGGCTGTTATAAGTTGCCAGGACGTTCATAAATTTGCGACAATAGAATGTATTGCTTCGAAGAAAGGACAATTAAAATTCAAAATAACTTCATTACAAGGGGGTGCGACCAAAGCACAGTACAAAAAAAAAAAAATACAGGGGTGAATTAAGAATAAATCAGACTAGTTGATAAAGTCGGGAGGGATGTTGGCAATGATCGCGTTAAGGTCCAGGAAGTCGTCAGGGTCGTGGTCACTAGGCGGGAAGCCCTTGGCTTTAAATTGGCCCTTGCACCCCTCAAAACCAAGGTCCAGAAATTTAAAGGCCTTGGAGGCCAACATGCGAGTGAATTCCTCCGACCTGATGAAGGCCTCGCGACGAGCTGATTCGCCAGCCACGTAGGATTCCAACTCGGACTTCGCCTTTCCCAGCTCGGCCAAGGCATTTGAAAGGTCCTGTTCCTTCCCGACCAGGGCACCGCGGAGCTGATCGACATCAGCTCGGAGTCGGGTCACTGAAGCCCTGTGGGACTCTAGTTCAGCAGCGTCCGCCTCGGACTTAGCAATAGCGTTCTCAGCCTCTGACTTGGCCTCCCGCGCTGCCTTCCTCGCATCCCTGGCTGATTGGCCATAGCTAGCGCCCCGACGAAGGCTCTCACACATCATCACCAGACCTTGAAAAGCAAAGGGGAGTGGGGGGGCTCAGTTTTATATCCACCAAGGAAAAATTCTAAACTTTGAAAAATGCTTACCGATAGGGCCCGAGATACGCCCTCCTCTGCTAGGGGTTTCCACCTCAGCTCTGATAGGACTTGCTGGTCGGCCGAGGAGGTCAGACACTCGACAATTCGGGCAGAGAGGCCTGATGGGGCAGAGTTGATCAGGCTGACCTCTCCAGTATAACCCACTGGTACCCCAGGTGAACCTGGGTCGGCGGGAGCAGCGGACAGATGACTCGGGGGAGAAGCGGGTGGAGTGTCAATCTCATGAATAATCGGGGAAGTGGCCACCTCTTCCCGAGTCGAGACCTCAGCTACGCCCTTGCCCCTTTTCCTTTTTCTCAGGCCGGTCTCCTCCCTAACCTCTTCGGCCCGAGGGAGACTGGCCTCTGGGGAGGGCGGGCTGGGAATGACAGTGGGGGCGCTAGGGGGTTGGCTCGAAGGGCCTGCCCCAGCCGCCCCTCTTCCCGCTTTCTTCTGAGACGCCATGGCGGATAGCAGCTGCTGAAGAGACATGTTATCTGCAAGAGAAAGGACTCAGGTCAGACATGAAAAAATAAATATGATAAACGGGGGCCAGATAGGAAGAACGTACCACCAGGGACGTCTGGATAGGAGCTCAGCCCAAAATGCCTGAGTACGTCCTCCCTGATCAGGGCAGCTGAATCGAAACGCCGAGCCCCAATGGTGGAGAGAACCGTTTGGAAGAATACGTCATCTTTATATTTTTTGGGCAAGGATTGGGGGGCAGGTAGGGTATCTCGCCAGGCCATGGGGCAGGCCCAGTGCCGATGTGGTTTTACAAAAAAGTAGGTTTGTTTCCATCCTTTGCGGGAGCTCGGGATGTTATTTAAAAATTTATAAAACGTCCGGGCACCAAAGTAAAACACCTCGGGAGACTGGGTTTTCTTAACCTGAAAAAAATAATTGAGAAGGGTATGGGAGAAAGGCAGATCCAAGGATCGGAAGAGGGCAGTGACAGAGACTAGGCTCTGGTAGGAGTTGGGGGTAAGCTGGCTCAGAGAAACACAATGAAAGCGGGAGAACTCCTGGTAAGAAAGGGGGATAGGAAAGTGGAGTCCGCTCTTAAGCTGCTCAAGGAAGAAGGGAAAGTACCCGGGCGGGGGGAGATGCGGACGCTCACCAGCCCTAGGGACCCGGACGTCGTGGTCCTGCGGGATAAACCACGCACGAAGAAGGTGCTCGGCATCAGGGGAAATACCCGAGTCAAGTATCTCGTACCAAGGAAGTCCAGCCTGGGCCAGGATCCTCGGGTCGAAAACCTCGAAGGAGGGGAGAGATGGATCAAATATTCGGGGAGGGACCCATCGGAGGGGCGCCACCTCGGGAATATGTCCCACGGCGGCGTCCGACCTCCGACCCGATGGGCTGGGTAGCTCAGACACCTCGGCATCCTCGTCCCCCCCCCGCGAAAGAGAGCACCGGAAGTGGAAGATGTGGAGTTGGACATTAAGAACAGAAAAGAAAGGCAGAACTGACTTACAAGATTTAGGAGAAGACGACTGATCCGACCTGGAGAACAAATGAATGAAAGTGACTCAAGAGCCTCTATTTATAGAGGATATGGCGAGTGGGCCGAGAAGCCAGGCCCAAACCAACGGCGCAGATTAAAGAATCTAAACGGTCGGAGCATCAGATGAGGGCACGTGGCCTGACAGCCCCTAGGGTTTGGTACAAGACAGCTATGACCCCGGGACCAGGAGTTGCCCAATCAAAGGACCAGGATGTCAGGAATAAATAAAGTTCACCATAAACCCTTCAGTCGAGGCAGCGCTACTCTAGCTCGACTTGGGGGGGGGGGATACTGATGATACCCCTAGTCCTGGAGGTTTAGGTACCCGAGCTTTATTTGGGCCCCGGTCATTTGGGGGCCCTCTTTCAGCCCAACAAGTGGGCCCCTTTTCAAGCCCGCCGCCCGCTCCGAGTTGATACCGGGCTCGACCACCTCTGGCCGGATGCCGTGGTCTTTTTCTGAGCACGCCCTATTACGCTCCCCTTGACAATATCCCTCGGGGCATCCTCCGAGCTGAGAGGAAGAGGTTCCTTCAACAGGTCGGGACGGGACCTCATTGGACAGAATGTCCGAGCTGAGGCCACCTACAGTGGCCTTGTATATCGTCTTTCAACAGGTCGGGACGGGCCGTCATTGGACAGGATGTCCGAGCTGAGGCCACCTACGGTGGTCTTGTATATCGTCTTTCAAACAGGTCGGGACGGGCCGTCATTGGACAGGATGTCCGAGCTGAGGCCACCTACGGTGGTCCTGTATATCGGGACTAGGGTTACAGGAATCGGACACCTATTAAAGCAAAGGCTAGGCCTACTAACCAATCAGAGGATGGTCAAGCACCTTGAGCACGAAAAGCATATCCCCGGATGCATAGATTCGCAAAAGCAGGAAGGTCGTACGAGGTAGGTAACGGATGTGGTCCCCAATCTGTGGTTCTCCCCCAGCATCAGACATTGTCTCCTAAGCCCCAGACAAGGCGGGACCACTAAAGTCCCTCCCCCTATAAAGAGGGGACTTATTAGAGAGAGAAAGGGATTAGACTCACCAGTGCTGGATCACCGGAGATTGGCAACCAGTTGGATTTTCCCTGGCTCCGGCCTACTCTGTGATTTCACAAATTTGCTCATCCCTTCCACCCTATAAATTCATTTTGTTATCAAAACGAACCAAAAGTATAGGTAACAAAATATATATATATATATATATATATATGATCTTTACGAACACTTAATTCATATAAATAGTTTTCAGAGGGCCCGAATTTGCAGCTTCAAAGTTCGTCCCGTCTTGTCTAGTGGTACCGATTTGCCACTCGACGTTATATATATATTATATTATTTGAAATATATTATATTATTGTCAATAATCAAAATTTTAACCTTTTTAATTATAAGATCAGTAAAGCTTCATTATTGAGTATATTTACAAAATTATAACTTTAAGACCTGTCCCAAAAACAAAAAAAAAACCCTATCCAAAAAGATTTGAATTCATTGTATAGGAGTTAGATTTGTTAAATTAAATATTTTAATTTTTTATTAAGCTGATTTTTATATCACTTGTGTAAGTGTGTGATAGAAGATACAAGTGTGCTTAAATGGATGGTGTATCTGTCCAATAAAAAAATATTGATGGGTATAAACCAATAACAACACCTAAGTCTTTAATTAAACTCTTAACAACGTGGTACTCACGTTTTGCAACACGTACTGAAAATCCTTCACAGCTGCCTGCAGATGAAATTTATCTTTGAAGACCATGTTGCAATAGATTTCACCTTTGGAGTAATCATAAAAACTCCATCAACGGCCTGTTGGATTGTCGATCGAATCTCCAAAAACTTCTGGATGTGTCATCGAAAAGAATGGGATTGTTGGATAAAGATTACGATCATCTGTCATGGTTGTAACTGAAACTTCTCGTCTCATTGGTGCCTCCCCCTCTTGGTTTTCAACTGCTTCTGCCATCACACCAACATCAACTTCATCATCATCAGTATCAGCCTCATCATCAGATGGAATCCCCTTTGGTTCAGAATGAATTTGATCACCAAAATCAGCAAAACTGTCTGCTCGTGGCTCATCAGCAACAGTATCAACATCTACTGGATGATCATCTCGGTCTCTATCACTATATGAACCCTTAGCTTGATGTCGAGCAACAGACGTCTCTTGAATAATAGATGTCGTCAATCCTTCTGAAAAACTACTACTCATTGGCATTTCTGGAATAGAATCATAATTCCTTGGTTCTGCTTGTATATAAAATTCCAAGCAACTATGACCCTTGTTCTGAATCAAGTAGCCATGCTAAATTGTAATCATCATCTACGGGTAAAATAGTCTGACGTAACCCCGAAAAATCTTTGAACATATGCCTAGTATATAATTTTAAAAGAAACTGGTTGCGATCGAACCCAGTGATATCATATACTTTATTTAATAATTGTAGAAAATTAATTGTACGCCGTATGGTTGTACCTCTTGATGACCACGATCATATCGGACGAACTCAGAATCTTGTATAATATTACTCCCCCCCCCCAATAAAATAAAACTTGAATAGACATATTTTGATAACTATAGATAATTAAAAATTACTAGTAGCTAATAAAATCTTTTCTGATGTAGAAGATTAGCTAAAGTTGCAACTACAGAGCATACTCAAAATTTTATCATATAACAAAATATTAAAAGAGACTCGAGTGAATGTGTGGAGAAATGAGGAGGCGGAGGGTTGTATTTATAGGGCACAAATAGAGACGCCAACTGGGTTGGCGGGACTAATATAATTAATGGTCACGCCAACTGGATTGGCGTGACCGGATAAAAACAAAGGTTACGCCAACCCAGTTGGCATGACGATTATTTTTTTACGGCGTGACCATTATTTTTTATTGTCATGCCAACCCAGTTGGCGTGACACTATCGAAGACGCCAACTGAGTTGGCGTCTCGGGTTACTTTATTAACTTTTTTGAAATTGGGTTATTTTGTTGAAAACAATTTTTTTTGGGGTTAGGTTTTTTAAATAACCCTGACTCACATGTATGTATGTGTGTGTGCCAAATACAATAATTTAGGGGTATCAATTAAATCACAAATTAAATTGGTGCAGCTTATTTTAAAAAAAAAAAAAAAAGCAGAACAAAACAATATGAAATACAGATGATAGCCCGGGAAATTTCAGTTACTTTATCTAAAAGCGAATCTCGAGTAGGTGAGATTTCTTTTATTATTTTAATTCAACTAAAATATTAGTATTTTATCTCAATTTTTTTCTATTTTCACTGATTTCCCCCAAATAAATCAACGAATACGTACAAAAACTGTACACAAGCAGCACCAATTTAAATTAAAATATCAAAATTAATATTAAACGTGGTTTGAATTTGTGGAAACATATAACTAATACAAAATTCATTTCACATTTTATTAAGTTGATTTTGATTTGTTTATTTTTTTCGCTATATTATTTTTTAGATGAACAACTTAAGTATTAATGACAAATATATACTCCATAATTTTTCATTTATATTGTAAAAGATAAATACAAAAGTATTGTTTAAATCACACCCTACATATATCATGGAAAAGTGCTCTAAAAAATCTCGAATGGCATTTCATAATATAATATTCATGTAGATTAGTTAATTATTTTAATATATATTCCAAAAAGCAAATAATATAAATAAAAAAAGTAAATAATATTATTTATTTATCAAAACAAAGGAAAAAAAAAACTACCAATAAAATAACTAACAATTTAATATCGAATATCCCCGTGGGCAACTCACAGACTTCCGTCCACAAAAAGAAAAAAATAATTAACACGAATTGTGACGATGGATATTCGAATTGGTGGATTAGGATGAGCTCAAAATCGTAAAATTATGAGTTTGATTTCTTCATGCCAATACTTTTCCATTTAAAGATGTCGCACCAAATTACCTATACGTCAGCTCGTGATTTAATGGGAAATACTTCCCTACACTCGATGTGGAGCCCATCCTATAGACATAAAATGTATTGTAGGGCTCACACCCATATGGGTCCATGTCTAACATTGTGAGAAACTTGGTGTAGGGGTGGGTTTTACACCAAATGTAGGGAAGTATTCCCCTGATTTAATCAATACACACTGGATTCTCTCCTCGTTAAAAACAAAAGAATTAACACGAAATAATTGATCGTAAACTACTATAAAAAGCAAGCCATTGCAGCTACTTCCGGCACCCATAACATGGCCGCTTCCTCCGCCAAAATCAGGGTGGTGGAACGCTCCGCCGTCTCTCCTCCGCCGGGAACCGTCGCTTCAACGTCACTCCCTCTCACGTTTCTCGACATTCCATGGCTTCCTTTTTCCAATGGCCAAACCCTCTTCTTCTTCAACTTCCCCACCTCCACTTCCCACTTCCTGCAAGCTGTTCTCCCAAATCTCAAGCAATCTCTCTCCCTCACACTCCAACACTTCTTCCCTCTCGCCGGAAGGTTGGCCACGCCACCGCATCCCGCCGCTCCACATTTCGAGTATGTGGCGGACGACTCCGTTTTCTTCACTGTTACTGAAGCTGTCTCCGGTGACTTCAAGAATCTGGTAGGCTACCACGCCAGAATGGCTCAAGATTTTCATAAACTTGTGCCGTTGCTGCAACATGAATCTCTTTTAGCTGTCCAAATTACTGTCTTCCCACGTTGTGGGATCTGCATTGGGTTCGCTCTGCGCCATGTTGTTGCTGATGGAAGAACATTCAATAACTTCTTGAAGACATGGGTGGCTTTATCTTCATCACTTACAAAAAATGATGAAAGTTTAGGTTTTAATCAGATTCTCGTGGCATCCCATGATAGGTCATTGATAAAAGATCCAGATGGGATTGAAGAAATTCTGTTGAAAGAATGGAGGAGCATACAGATTCCACAAAAGGACAGTTTCCAGGCCAGCCTGTCAAAATGTCATCAGGTCATGACAAGAGCGACATTTGTCTTGTGCTCAAAGGAAATGGAAAAGGTCAAGAAATGGATCTTGGCCCGGTCCGAGCAGCTATTCGGGTCGACCCAGTTGCTCTTATCTCCTTATGTTATCACATGCGCATTTGTCTGGGTTTGTTGGATGAAGACCCATTGGCCAAATAGTGAATATCAAGATTATCCAAAAGACAGCATACACTATTTTGGCTTCATTGCAGGGGGTATTACACGTTTGAATTACTCAGTTCCAAGTACTTATTCGGGTAACTGTGTCGGGTTCGGGCGATCTGAGGCCAGAAGGGATAATCTAATGGGTGAAAATGGTGTACTTTATGCTGCAAAAGCAATAGGAAATACCATCAAAAGGTTGAATTCTGATGTTTTAGGTGGAGCCAAGAATTGGATTTCCGAATGGGAGCAGATGCGTGATTCGGAGCTCCATGTCATGGTAACCGGGTCTCCCAAGATGGATCTTTACGGATTGGATTTCGGGTGGGGAAGACCCGTTAAAATAGAAGAAATCTCAATTGATAAATCACGTTCGATTTCTCTATGTGAGAGTAGAGAGGTGGCTGGTGGCATTGAGATTGGGGTGTGCCTTCCCAAATCCAAGCTGGATTTATTTTCGAACTTATTTAATAAAGGACTTGGTTATGTACTGCCAGAGCGAGCGTAAATTCTTACATGAATCGAATATGTCTTTGATATTTGGTTGAATATATAGTTTCCCCAACATGAGGATAATGTTTGTACTTGCTCCATTATTGCCTCGTAGAGGTACATTCATTCTATTAAAATTTCGATTGCAAATTATCATCGATGATACGTCATTGAGAGCCGAGTGTGCTTATAATATGAGGAGTGAATGAATAAAATTAATCTCTTTATCATATTTAATATTAGTACGTCATGGGGATATGATTTATTATAGAAAGTCAAATAATATAATGTTAGTTAATTACTGATCAAACTCAAAAACTACTGTTGTCTTTTACTGAACAACTGAAATTAGGAATATTATTATCTTAATACCTATTATAAACCATTTCATTTTTTTTACTCATGTGGGACAACGATATTACTTGGAATGAGTAATTAAATTATTAAAAATTATCTTGAGGAATAGATTGTCAATCTGTACATAAATTCTGGGATTTTTTCCATAACCTTGGTCAATATTTATCAATTGTGTTTTTGTTTGTATGGTCACTTAAATTATTTTCTCGACATGGTATCAGAGCAACAACGGTTTTGAAACCTCATATTTTTTTCTTCACTCCAACTGACCAAAATGAGAGAAAAATGATCATTCAGCCCAAAACTCAACCAAGCTTGAGTTTAACCAGTATGACAATCCAAATGATCCATTTTACCTTCAGCAATCAGATCAACCCAGACTAGTGCTTGTTACACAAGTACTTAACGAACGAAACTACGGTACCTGGAGTCGCGCCATCCTTATGGCCCTTAGCATAAAAAATAAAGAAGGTTCGTAAACGGTACCATCAAACAGCCACCAACAACTTCCACCACGGAACTCCAACAATGGAGGCATTGTAATAATCTTGTGAAGGCATGGCTTTTCAATTCAATCTCTACTCGACAAGAATGAATTAGGTGTTAATGAAACTTTTCATATGAATCTTTCACAAACTTCCATTGCTAATATTATCAACGAATCAGAATGTTTGATTATTAGACCATGGTTTTTGATTTACCAAACACATCATTATTGTATACTCTTTCATATCTATAGCATCATTATTGTATACTCTTTCATATCTATAGCGCAACCCCATTTTTTTAATCGAAATACTTAGCCTAGTCGCCCATTGGTTCTATACCCGATTCATAACTAGAAAGTTTCTCCGGCGCCTTTCTAATATCGGGGCAAGTATAATATACAATGACGATGCTCATGAAATCTGGATCGATTTGACAGAGCGCTTTTCCCGTACTATTAATGTTCATCTTTTCCGAGTTGAGCAGGCCATTCACAACTACACACAAGAAAATATGACCATTGGTGCATATTATACCAAACTGAAAGGCCTTCGGGGATAACGTGATGCACTATTTTCTATACCACCATGCAATTGTGGGACTATGAAGGAAGTTTTGGAATTTCAACAGAGTCAAAGGACCATCAAATTTCTCATGGGACTTAATGATGTATATGCCACTGTTCATGGGCAAATCTTACTCATGGATCCAATTCCTACAGTCAACAAAGCTCACTCTCTCATTCTTCAAGAAGAAAAACAGCGAGAAATGAAATGTCAAAAGAAAGCGCATTACAGCCTGAAACTGCGACCCTTGCTGTGAGATACACCACACGAAGGTATGAGAGAACCTTTACACCTAAAATCCACAACTCAAATGTGAAAAATGTCACAAAGATGGACACACATCCGATACATGTCGATCACATCTTAAATGTGATTATTATGGCTGGAATGGACACACTATTAACTTTTGCGGCAAGCTGCAAAAGGCCAATTCAGCAGGTGAAAATCTGAGAAATCGAGAGCGCAAGAAATTTTTTACCAAAGCCAACCATGCAGATTCCAACATAACGACTGATCCCACATCCTTCACCCTTTCGGCGAAGCAGTACCGGAATCTTATGACACTAGTTAACGGGAATAAATCTAATTCCATGGCTAATCACGTTGGTAGTACATCTACTATAAGCAGCGTTTCAGGTATACCTTTATGTGCTCATATTATTGGCAGCACAATCAATTGGGTACTTGACACAGGAGCTACAGACCACATGGTTTGCCGCCTAGATCTCTTAACAACAAAAAGTTGTGTTGTTAATCGAACTGTGCAGATTCCAAACGGTGAAACAGCGGCTGTCACCTACATAGGCAGCATTCATTTGACCGACTTTACACTACATTATGTCGATGCTGATCTAGTCGTGTCCAATATCGTTGCAGCTCTACAGATTGAGGAGCCCACTGAACCAATCACTCCTCCAGATCAGTCTGCTGCAGATTTGGCATTTTTGAATGAATTTTCTACGGATCTAGTAGAATTCATCCGGTCTTACACTCGCGAATCTGCTGACTCTACTATTGTACCAATTGAAACAGAAACTGAGCTGACTATGTCACCTGCTGCACACTTATCAGACTCCATCGGTGGCTAAGTCCCTTCGCGATCTCTATGAGAACCTTCTCTCGCTCTCCCAACGAGTAGGAAAAGTGCATTACAATCAGCGGACTACCTCGATGGATTTTGACTCGTTCAAGGAAAAGATGCTGAAGAGCATAAATAACATAACATGGTCTAAACGATCTGTTCTCTCAACAAGCCTCATATAATACCAGTCTTAGAAGAGAACAGATCGAGCTGGCTACCGAAGTAAAAACTACAGTTGCCAAATCCCTCCTTGCTCAAGATAATCACCTGGATGCTATTTGCGCTCAGCTTACACAGATCGTAGATTTCCTTCAGGAGATTGCTGCTGACAAAAAGGGGGGAAAGAAGTCAGCCCAGCAGAGGGAATAAATAAGAGCTCAGCCGAGAAAAATTACTTGTAATGAATATCAGATAATGTATTCATCAAAGTATTTATAAAAGTCTTTTTCTCAGTCTGTTCATTTATTTTGAACTAAGAGACTCAATCGATCTTAACTCCTTAAAACACTAAATTGTTCAATTAGTTCATTTATTTTGAACTTAACTCCCACAAGAATAAGGAAAATAAAAATAAAGGATCTAGGTTTTGTCATCATCAAAAGGGCGAATTTGTTAGTTCCGGATTTTAAAGATGACAAAACAGACCAGACCAATCGAGCCTATGACAAAACAGATCAGACCAATAGAGTCTATCTCAAAGCAGACCAGATCGATGTAAACAAGATTAGACCAGACCAGCTCGATGCAGATCAGATCAGATCAGACGAAGTTAGTAAGCTTCGGTCTTCAGTCCGAATAATCAACTGTTATTTATTGAAGCATTTAATGATGCATCTAATGCTAAACAAGACCAAGGACTGAAGATTATCTTAAATGGTAAATAGACAAAGGAGAGTCTATCTGACAAGCGCCGAAAGAACAGACCAGAAGGGAAAGTTCCTAAAGAAGAAGATTGCAGCTTGTTCAGATACTGACCAGAATATAGGGTTGCACACAAAAGGAATTATTGTCGTTGGCAGAAACGATTATATATAGGTGCAACTTCATAAGCTCAAGAGAGCATCGTCTAGAGACAAGAGATTCAAAAACGCATAAAAGATCAATCACTTTATCAAGCATTCAGTTCGGCAGAACGCTGTCATAAAAAGAGTTCAACTTGTTGATCTGCTCGAAATTAGAAGCACAGCTTATTGTTTTAGTTGATCACTTATGGATCATTTGTGCTTAGATTAAACCACTCTTTCAATTGTATTTTGTTCTAAGATAGAAGAGTGATCTATTTGTAACTGTCAGATAGATTGTGTCTGAACAGATTGAGATATTAGGAGTTTCAGTCTGGTAGTGGGGTAAATCCAGCTGAATCGGGGTTGTACAAAAAGTTGTATTACTCAAAGTCTTCTATTGAATCCTTCCTTGATTGGAAGAAAGTGAGACGTAGAAGGATTTGCCTTCGAACTTCCAGAAACATATCTCGTCTACTTACATTTCACACTATCTTGCATTTCATAGCCATCAACCGTTCTTACTAGCTAAGAAGATCGTTTCCGCACTTTCATTTCAGTGGTCTGTTATGCTCAAGTACTGGTTAAGAAACAGATTTTATTTACTAACCTGGGTGAAATCAATAAGAATTAAATTTTGGAGGAGTGTTCATTCACACCCCCCCCCCCCAAACACTCCCGTCCGATCCTAACAAGATGTTTACATGTCCTTGCCTCTGGGTTTCTGACGAAAGGGTGAGAATACAGTTTGCAAGCTTCACAAATCAATATATGGGCTCTCGCCAATGGTTTATCAAACTTTCCACAGCCCTCAAACGTGCCAACTTCAAACAATCAAAGGCAGACTACTCTTTGTTCGTCCAATCCCACGATAGCAAATTCACTGCACTACTTGTCTATTTAAATGATGTTATCCTTACAAGAAATAATCTACAAGACATCGAAGACACCAAGTCATTTTGAAGGGATCAATTTAATTTGAAGGACCGCGGACAATTGAAATATTTTCTAGGAATAGAAGTTGCACGATCCAACAAATGCATTGTTTTATCACAACAAAAATATGCTCTCGAAATCCTTGAAGATGCTGGATATTTCCCATGGAAAGAAGCTTATCACTCACTAACAATGATGGTGACTACATTATTGACCCTTCTTTATATCGAAGACTCGTTGGGCGACTAATTTACTTCACTATCACATGACATGACTTGGCATATGCAATGCACGTACTAAGACAATTTATGGACAAACTTCAAGTTCCACATCTAGGGCAGTTTATCGTGTGTTACGATATGTGAATAAAGCGCAGGTCAGGGAATGTTGCTCGCAGCAGAAAATTCAATTCAACTAAATGTATTTGTGATGCGGATTGGGCTAGATGTTATGATACACGATGATCTATTACCGATTATTGCATATTTCTTGGAAATGCCTTGATTTCATGGAAAACCAAGAAACAAAGTACAGTTTCACGATCTAGTGAAGAGGCCGAATATCGATCCATGGCTGCAACTTGCTGCGAAATCACTTGCCTAAAATATATTCTACAAGACTTGGGCATCCAACACTTGCATCCTGCCAATTTGTACCGTGACAATCAAGCAACACTACACATTGCTTCGAATCCAGTTTTTCACGAGTG
This sequence comes from Haberlea rhodopensis, assembly GCA_907163345.1. NCBI lineage: Eukaryota > Viridiplantae > Streptophyta > Magnoliopsida > Lamiales > Gesneriaceae > Haberlea > Haberlea rhodopensis. The sequence continues at coordinate 28,543,058 of CAJQUN010000001.1, forward strand.
AACAAAACATATAGAAATTGATTGCCACCTTATACGAGAAAATGTTCAAGAAGGAGTGGTCATGTCTCATGTTTCCACATTACAATAGCCCGCCAATATTTTTACATAACCGTTAAGCTATTCACATGCTTCAACTTTACTTAACAAGTTAGGAATTATCAACATATATTCGAAACTTGAGGAGGAGTCTTGAGGAATGGAATGTCAATCTGTACATAAATTCTGGGATTCCTTTCCATAACTTTGGTCAATTTTTATCAATTGTGTTTCCTTTTGTATGGTCACGTCAATAGGAAATAAGATTAGTTATATGATTTGAACTATTCTTCCAATTGTATAACTCTCTGTTTCAATGAATAACATAGAATTATTTTCTGGACACACTAACTAGCTAGTAAAAGGGTGCATGCACCAACATTCAATGGCCTTGCTTGATGAAATTGAGGTTCAATATAATTGGTTACCATTTGTTGTGATGCATCTCAAGAAAATACATTTCTTTTGTTTTTTTTATAAAAATTAATTGTGTTTTCTTGTTAACAGGCTGATAGGGTTGGATTGACATGTGAGTGTGGAGTGGAAGTGGGCGTTTTGTAGTAGTCATATTAAGATTGCAACAAACAATCATTTTTTTTATATAAGATAAGATATAAAATTTATAAATAATCATTTTTCTCATTCCATATATTTATTTTAATCAAGCAAACGAATCAAATCAATCCGAATATCGAAAAATATTTCATGCTCGAAACTCGAAAACGTGTAAATATTTTTTTTTTAGAACTATAACTTGAGTTTGAACTAGGCTCGAAATACTCATTCATATTTTGCGAGCTATTCGAACTTTTACAAAAAAACAAAAAATTATGCACAAAGCACTCAAAATATATTTATTTAATATATAATTTATTATATTAATAAAATATTAAAACTTGCGAACAGGCTTTCAAACTGAACAAAATAATTTGAGCTCGAATGAGACTCGCAAAGTTCGAAAATGTTCAAGTTTGGCTTGAATTTCGATGATTTCGAACACGAATCCAACTCGAGTCGGCTCGATATATTGGCACCCCAATAAGAACTATTATGTAGCTTTACTGATTTCATAAATGATCTTTTATACATATATTTAAGTGCAATTTTTTTTAAAAAAAATGTTTTAGAAGCATCTGCTTAGTGTTAATTACCTATATTTTAGAGTTGATTTGTGCCGAAATATTAGAAATTTGTATGTGCTTAGTGTTAATGACCATATACATAAATGGGCTACTGAGTGCAATGCACTTGTTATGTTTTGTAATTGGCCTTACATGGTTTTAACCTAGTCTTCTCTAAATGGGCCATGAGAAATCTAATCTCCTTATCTCGTCAGTACATTATAGTGTGGCCCGCTATTTGGCAAATAAACATGAATAATGCTGTAGTTTTGTTTTTAAAAATTATTTAATACATAAAATGAATTCTTATTAAAATTATAAAGGTTTTAAAGATATACATCATGATTGATTGTACAATTGCTGCTAAAAAATCTCTTCAATTGCTTCATTTTTGGTTTTTATTTTTATAGTGGTTGTTATGTATATTTAAATTTATCATATTAATTGATCACTAAAATAATAAGTGGGTGTTTGCGATTGATTTTAAAATGCCTATATGTTTTTTAGATTAAAAAATCAGATCATGAATATTTTATTTCATTGTTTCTGTTATTGTTTCTCTAAAAATAAGCAGGTAAAACCAGAATCATATAAGCATGTCATTTAGATGTTTTTCACTGCTTTTACTTATGTGTTGACAATTTTGTTAATAATTTGATGTTTGTCTAAACACTAACACATTGCATTCAAACATTCATATTATTCATATATATCTTCAAATAAACAAGTATTTCCATGACCTTTGCTATTTAATTTTGTGGAGATAATTAACTGACACAATTTATAACCTACAAGTCTTAATTGATTGGGTTTCAATACTGATTTGGTAAATGACGAAGTAGGAAAATGGGTTGAATGTCATCATCGAAACCCAACCTAATTATATATTAGGTTTTCGAAATGGTATGGTGGAATACAATTGTAAAATTAAATGTTTGAGTTATTTTTTTTTATTTTTTTTATCAAAGGGAAGGCAGGATTTTGTTACAAACAAGACTCAAACTCGAGTCAATCTCATTTTGGGCAAGGATGGATTGTATTAGGTATATGATATATATCATGATCTCTCCATTATTTTGAAAATATTATGGTCAAATAAGTAAAACACATATATAATATAGTAATAATAATTATATAAATCAGTGATCAAATACGAGAAATCACAAAGGACAATGTAACCTAAAAGTCCTTGATGGACCTAATTAAATATCTAAGTTATTAATATTTTAAGTTCCATTTATTAGACTTTCTCAGTATGAATTTTTTTTTAAACTTTTCAAGTCGTTCCACTTATATATATATATATATATATATATATATATCTATATATATATAATTCAAATTAAAATTACCAAAATATCATATATTAGTTTTGAAGGTTACTTATTGACGAATATTACTTAAAAAATCACTCTCGAGACAAATAGAAATTGAACGAGAACCCTAGCCCTTTTTTAAGTCCTTAATTTTATAAAAAAAATAAATTTAAAAAAATAGAAGTGAGATAAATAAAGCAGGGTAAAAAAAGGTGAAATACTGGTTAAATAAAAATAGGTATAAAAAAAAATTTGCTAGTTACTAAAATAAATAAAACAAAACATCTAAAAAATAGAAAGGGTTTGAAAATATGATATTAACTTTCAAACAATCATATTATACATTTTGTGTGAATCAAAACCAAGTGGAATTTTGTGAATTTCATGCACATAAATACATAAAAACAAATTTCAATAAATAAAATAAATGGGAATGGCTGAAATAAAGGCAGCGCCGGAAAATAAGAGTTGTGAGGCTGCTGTCGTGGTGGGGCATGGTGGCGCACCCCCGCTCCACCCACCCCTACCTCATGTGATATCCTGCTAAATAATACGTTGGAATTTGAACTTTGAATGTAGAATTCCCTCGGAATTATCTTTTCCTAATCTCACTTTTTGACTTCTATGGTTCAGAATCAATTAATCCCTTTTATTTAATCGGCCAACTCGATCAAATTATTGCCTTAAAAGGTTCATCCTTCTTCTCTCTAAAATTAGCCTTAACTACTTGGCGTAGGCGGTAGGCTTTGTCATTAGCTCTCGAACATACTCCTTGATAGCATGTCTTACGAGTTAAGACACACTCATTAAGAGAAATGCAACTCGGTTAAATTATTGAATGGGTCCTTTTCTTGAAGAGAAACACTTCTTACTTTCAATATCATTTGATATAACTGATAAGAGAGTTATAGATTATGTATCTAATATTCAACAAATACATGAAATACTATATAATAATTAATTACACTACATAAATTAACTATATTTATCATTTTTATCATACATATTATACATATATATCATTTGGTTAGATCTTGGCTACCACATGAAATAGTGTCTTATGGGATATATCAATCTATGCATTGAGAATATATAAACTTAATGTTATTGGGAATATTTTCATGCTAAGTACCAAACAATATATAAAGTGAATGTACTACCACTTAATTTTCTTGTTTATTTAATTGATAGCAGGGCGAGTTGTGTTTAATAAATATTTGTACTCTTTTCCCAAGATGGGATTTAAGTACAAAGTAGCAGATGGATTCTTCACATGAGCAGTCGGTATAAAAAATTAAAACTAGGGCATTATGTAATTTTGTATATGATAATGACATTTCATGTTCAGGATTATTCATCATCTAACGTTTGTTTTCTTTACTAAATATATAATTAAAGATTATCTTTAATGTAATTGTGATTAGTAATAAAATTACAACAAATGGAAGGATATATTATAGGTATAAATGAGTTGAGCTCTCAAAATTTAAGGCTCAGTAAATAATCTAATTTCAAATAAAGTACAAACAAGGATATCCTACATTATATTATAATAAAAAACCTGGATCATTTTTATTTTAAAAGAAAATTACACATAAAAATGTATTTGGTTATTTTTTAAAATATCATAGTATTCAATTAATCAGTATGCATATACTAGGATATTAAGTATAGGCCCAAGACGAATATTGAAATAGTATTTGATAAAAAAATTATTTAAATTTTTATAATATGATATTTCTAAATAAATTTTTGTGCTCTAGATGTTTTATTGATTTCAAGATACTAATTAAATATTAAAAAATTTGTCATTGCCAAGACTTCCCTTCAATTATTTATTATTATTTTTTATAATTGATAATGAATTTAACGAGTCTCAATCTTAAGATTTATCTAATTTGGGACATTTTGGTGGAATCGGGGCAGATGCTCACCTAATATTTTATTCTCGGTATAGAAGCAAACACGCGTTTAAATACTATTCACATTCTAGCAGTATACCAAATAAATAATTATTTTACTACCTACATAGAATTTTGAACTTCAATATTTAACTGTCTCCAGACTCCAGTTTGATACAAATTAACTACTATATATAAGTCCACTTTATTAGCTGTCCACTTACTAGTTCTCTTCTGCAACATGATACATATTGATCGATGAAAAGATCGGATTTATCAAGAATGTTCGAAACAGAAAGAATCAGAATTTGGAAAATGATTCCGATCTAAACCCAACAGATCAGAGGCAGGAAAAGACAAAAGACCTGCTGACAAGATGCCACGTTTTACTAAAACTCGGAGACCACAAAAACAAATAATGTAAAGATTCCCCGACAAAGGAAAAAGGTGTGGACCATTACGCATTCAGACACAATAATAGACCACTCACGAGAAAAGTTCTGGTTCACTAAGACAAAAAGCGACAACTCTCACAAGAAAAGTTGGCACACTCAGACAAAAATGCCAGACCACGAGATAAAGGCGCACTCACCGTCACCAGTGTTTGGAATCCAATTTTGAAATCCGGATCCATGCCTATATAAGGCCAAACATTGAGGAAACTAAGGACATGAGAAATTCTCCATAGTTTTCTCACAAATAAATATTGTAGTCTCCAAGCTGTAGTCTGTTCATCTTTCATAGCTTGGTAAATTTCTTTTCTTTCTTTGTAATATTCTAGTTTTCAATTCAGTTTATATATGTGTTCTAAGTCTAGCCTCATTATATGAGAGGCTAACAAGTTAGGCTCAACCCAGAAGCTTTTGCGATTGACTATTTTAAATGGACGGAACTAATCCAAATAAGTCAGTAACACAATTCAATCTTGTATTAAATTACATAGCACAAATTATTGGTGCTTATGATCAAATTAAATAATAATTCCTCTCATCGTGAAAATGACACTTGAATAAATAAGATCCACATTGTGCTAATGATTGTACATTGGAAATAAGTGTCGTGCACTAGCTTCCCATCATATGTATATCTATTTATTTATAATTTATCACCATTTTCAAATTTTCTAAACATTTACAACCTCGTAATTTTAATCGAGTGATTTGTGTGATTGGAAAATATTGTACAAGTTTTGGATAATAAACAAACTCATTGCCGATTTTATAGACTAAGTTTAGATTATATCTACCACAGTCGCAACAAGACTTCTGCTAGGGACGGAGTCGCTCTTAGGCTAGGGTGGACTTCAGCCATGAAATTTCGAAAGAAATAGTTTTTAGTGATAATTTTAAGAAATTTTATATTTTAGTCCAACCCTCTAAATCGTTGTAACTCTCTAACATTATATAATCCGACTAGTCCCAGGTAATATTGAATTCAGGCTCCACCACTGGCTAATTATTGGTCTAAAATTGAAAAGCATTTATTGTAAGTCTTTATTATTCCAATTATAGATTTTCAAATCCAAATGTTTTTCGTATAAGACATTTAAACACATGACACTTTTTTAACACCGCCATACATGCAAAACCTTGTCAAAATTTCCACAAAATCATAGTTAACAGGCACCGACAATTTGGCGATGCTATTGCTAGTTAAAAGGGGGTACTACATATATAATGTTGATTAAAAGGATGTGATACGCACAAACTAGCGGTTTTTGGCAATCGAAATCGTGTGATTTTTCAAATAGACAGTTTACATATGTTGTTTGAAAATAACCATTTTACCACCCTATGGTTTTTGAATATATGCGAAACACCCCTTCCATTGGAGGAGACATTGTACTATGTTTTGTAAACAACATTATTGTAAAATGCATATTTACAAACCATATGAGGGGACATTGTACTATATTTTACAAATAACATGGAGTAAAATGCATATTCACGATATCACATGGAGTAAAATGACTATTGGTGATACCACATGAGATAAATTGACACGGACTCTCAAACTAAAAATTTAAAAAGATTGATAGAAACGTTAAATTATATGCATGTCTATTTATAATTTATCACCATTGAGTGTACATTCGTTTATGTCCCTAAACAAAAAATCTAAATTCGTTATATACACGAAGATAAACAATTACATATACATATATCTGTATATATACGTTCGTGTGAACGTGTGTGAACATGTGAATAATTTACTTTTTTTTTTGAGCATATGAATAGTTTACTTTTTAACACCACCAGTTTTGCTTCTTCTTTCAGCAACAGCCAACGTACAACACATTAAAAGCGATGCGTTTAAGAAACTGCAGAAAACTGAGTTACAGTTTACTTTTGTAAACGAAGGGTAAGGGCCCTACACGTTAACTTCTCTCACAGTCACATATCACCTTCTCCACTTTAATATTTATTTATTGAAGTATGACCTATTTTTTGTTAAACAATTTTTAAAAAGTAAGATTTAGAACATGGAAAATTGGTTTAGAAAGTACTTATTTATTTTTTTTGGAAAAAAAATGTTTGCAAAACATTTTGTTAATTCTTGGATGAGTTTTAAGCTTTTTTTTTGTATTTAAATTAAACCGAGCATCAAATACTTGGGTCAATCATCGGGTAAAATGCCTAACAACTCAATATAAATTCAGTAGAACTCCAACTCTTTCACATCCTCTGTCCAAAATCGCACAATCATTACTGTACAATGAACTCCTACAACATCTAATTCATATTCAGCCGTCTCCACTCTACGTAAATGATTAACTCTAGTTGCTACATTTGAAACATTTATTCCTAACCCATATGAGAAGACCACTACAATAATCTTTTATAAACTATTTTAATAATTATTTAAAGAATTGATGGATTCTTCGAACGTAAATTAAATTATTCCTGTAAACATAAATTGAGTAATTGACCTTAACATTATATAATTTATATAATGAAATTATATTTTTAATTAAAATTTTAAGTTTGGACTTGATTTCGGTTTCATTGTTGCTGCCCTTAAGGGCACTGCCCTCAAGGGCATCATCCACCATCTATTTGGAATTTTTTTTTTTTAAAAAGGTTTCAAATGAATGGTGATGATGCCCCTAAGGGCACTACTATTAAGGACATCATCAAACAAACCCTTGATTTCCCACAATGGAACAATCTTTCTGAATTCCATTTCATTCAATCAATTGATAAGACTAAAGTGTTTCACAAGAACATCGTGTCAACTGTCAACGCCGTGAATTTTCCAATTTATTAATTATTATATGAAGCACATTTAAAAGTTGTTAACCTGTCTCTCTCACTTGTTTCTATCACCGAGTACCTAGGACCTACACATAATTTGGGTGTGTTTCAGAAAAAAAATTATATCGATCGAGTGTTTAAAAAGATCAATATATGTATAATATGTTGGTATTTGTAAGATCATATATATAAAAATAAAATCGGTATGATTCATGTTGCTCCTAAGAACAATGACTTTAAGAACAGATGAAACCATTGATTGAAAATATCTATTTGGCACATTCACGATCAAAAGTTGATGCATCTTCCTGCTATTAACTTTGAGGACAGCATCAAAAATTATCTAAATGATCTTGTAGTATAGAATGTTTAAATGTGTCTTGAGTTACTGTAACAAAACTTATTTATATATTCCTAATATTATATATTTAATTACGTACACAATTATAATCTTGTTACAATCATATAAACAGATAGATATGGAACAAAGACCTCAGAGTGCATAAGAGAAATATTTACATGAATTGAGTGTTTGTAAAGACCAAGATATATAAATATTTATGTATTATATATGCATAAGTTTGATTTGTAAGATCGATTTTATAGAATTGAGACTCAAGTACAGACTTGATCAAGCAAAATCTGAAAATGTCTTGGCCGGCGCCGCAGGTGGAATAGCGCTCCAAGCTATCCGGCATAGACATGTTTGGCTGCATGGACATTAAGCTACTTGTGTATTTATTATTATCGAGTGCAGATAGACTGGCATAGAACTAGAAGCTAGTCAGAGAATCAATAAATAAATGAATTGAAAACATTGACACGAAAGGTCATTAAAATACAAAAAAAGTTAAAATGTAAATAGTACAATGTCAAAGGCCTTCACTTCAAATCTCATAATTAAAGAATCTCATGAGAGTTAAGAGTCTGATTAATTGAAGAGTCCATAACTCATACATGAGATTATATTTGATTAATCGAATGATATTTTTGCATGTAGTTTAGCCAATTGTATAGCCATTTCATGAATAGTTCCGACATATGTTTTTTTTAGCAAAGAAAAGTATTATATATTAGACAAAAGGAGGTAAATCTTGAGTTACAAGAGTTTGCAAAAACAAGGGACAACAATCAATATTTGCTAAAATCGGCCCATGAGAAACTGCTCATGTTCCGACGTATTGCTAAAGAGTAGTTGTTCTAAGGTTTAATGTTGTGAAGTACATGTTATATCATCTCTCATCCGTGCGCTCGTAGGCGAAGTTCTCCTCGCCATCTATGGTATAATAAGTCTGATACATTGATACTCATGTGGTGCCCCTCATGTACACATGTCGTTTAGTATGATGTTCTATCCTACCACAATATAATGAAATAATAAAGTTGGGTCTCTATTAACAACTATTACGTTTGGTCTAGTAGTAAGTATTTGATCCTAACAATCGATATCAGAACGAGGCATGAGTTCGAGTCGTCCCAATAGCAATTTACGGGGCTTCTTCTTGGGGGTGATGTTGGGAATGACATATTCTATGTGCGGCCGTAGACGAAGTGTTTCTCACTGTCTATGACGTAATGTGATATCCGAAAATAAATTGTATTAATTTCTGAGTGATACCGCTATTGTGTTAGCAATGAGTCAATGAGATATGTGTGCCATTGTGGGCGATGTATCACTATTGTGTTAGCGATGAGATATGTGTGACATTGTTGACGATGTACGGTTATTGTGTTAGCGACGAGAATATGTGTGCCGTTATTGGCGATATACATTATATGTGCTACATGTGTAAAAAGTGTATGCGGTGAAGTGACTATGTTATGAGTCGCTTATGTCATAGTGTAAGGTCCCGGGAATTTATTAATGATAATTAAATATGATTTGGGCATTAATCAATAATTAATTTGGAATTAATTAATTAGAAGTGAAATTGACAATATAAATGTCAACTGACAATTTAATCGGAACAAGAGATAATTTTGAAATGGTAAAATAAACTCCGGTAATATTTTAAAAATAAATTATTAAATTGAAGAATTTAATTTTGTGTTATAGTAGTGGGTATAAATCCCAATTGTTGACTGCAAATTTAATATATCATTGCACCGGTGACACTTCGATGTATATAACCAGGCTACGATATTATTATTAGTATTGTGTTTAAAACACACGCTTCGGACACACACTAAAAGGTATAAATGCACACACTCAAATCCCGTCACTCTGTTCTCGGTTTTCTCTCGCGTTCCGTCTGACCCTCGCCGCTAAATCACCGCGCAAGCCGCCGTCCGACCACCATTCGTCGAAGTTGACCACCATCGCCTTTCTCACTCAACGATGCACGTTTTCATACCAAGAATTGGAGGTTTCCATTGCTGGTTCCGTCAGTTTTTTTTCAGAAAACGGTGAGCTCATTATTTTTAGGGTTCTTCGATTTCTTGCTCGATTTCTTCGTTTTCATCTTTGATTGTTTCGATTGTGTATATCTAATACCTTCCCCTCTCCATGACTGACATTTACCCCATGGTCTCTTCTTTCCCACAGCCGTGAGTCCCCGAAAATGGACGATGGGCCATCGGCTCGGTGCTGGAGCTTGGTAAATTTCCATTCCAGCTTTTAGTTTCGAAAGTTGGGGCTTTAATTTAAGTGTTGATGTTAGTTCTTGAATTGCTTGTGGAGTTGGTTCGATTTTGCCAATGCATGTTCGATTAGCTGATGCATGTTCGATTTAACCGATGCATGTTCGATTTAGGCCGACTGATTTTCATCATTTGGGGATGGAAATTGCTTAAATTCAGTTCTTAATCGACTTTTAACTCCACTAAATCATGTTTTAATTTGATTAACTAGAAATGGGGGAATAGCTCGGTTCTCATGCTGCATGTTTGGAAATCTGATGTTATAAGGTGCTTGTGCGAGTCCAATGCATGTGTGGGTGCATGTTTTAGCATGATTGAGTCGATGTGGGGTTTAATTGATGATTCAGTAATGGCCTCATATAATTTCGGTATTAGCCACGTTAAAACTAAGTTTAGTTTCAAGTAATGAATAATATTGAATAATGCAAATGGATGTGATTGAAATGGAAAAAAATTGAATTTCGAACTATTGATAGGCTTTATGGTTTCACCAGAGTGGATTAGGAAGCTAAGAGTCTTCCTTAAAATACTGAAATGCTATGAATTGCACAAACTTGGGAATCAGATCAATATGCTAGCGAATGTGGTTTAAACGTGTAAGAAAATTGAATACGAATTGGAATTAGGATGATGCTAATTACTTGATTTTAACAAATTAAATGTCATAGTATGATTGAACGGATATTTGAAATTGTGTAGATCTTATTAAATTCCATACTTAAAGATCATTGATGTGATCGAAGATATCGAGATCGGACAACTAAGAATATGTATGTTGCGATCGGCAACATACAACATGTATCTGTATTATTTGATACATGATTTGCTGAACTTATGAATTACGTGAATTATGTGAATTTACTTGGTATGTGAGTTAAATTGAATTATGAGCATTTTTCACAGCATTAATAACTGACATATCGATGTATGAAAATAAATGTTTTGTTAACACACATCATTTTGATAAATATACATCGATATATGACATACACATGGGCATATCATATTGATCTATCTACTTCTTTGATATCCATTATGATAACTGAGTTGACTTACTTTGAGTGTCGGGGACGATGGGCACGGCGATGATAGGCAGTTTAGGTAGCGACTGTAGTCACGCGCGTTGCTACCGGACCTAGACACGAGGGATGACGAGCACATAACATGATGATTCTCCTAGCGCAAAGTGTGTGTGTCGTCACCCTCTGCTCGAGCTTGATATTGATTGATGATACATTTCTTTGGACTCCGATTTGGTATCTTGAGATTCGATCCATTGTACATTACATGCATTGCATTACATTGCACTGCATTACATCATATATCACATTTTATAGATGCATGTTGTATTTACTTGATAATTTCATATTGGGCTTTGGCTCACCCCAATGGGATTTTTGTTGTCTTTGTGTGTGGACAATGACAGGTATTACAGGTAACCAGGATCCCAAAGAGGGAATGCTCAATGGAAGTCCTACCTGAAGTTGTTTTCTTTTGTCTTTTCCCAATCGTAGGATAGTTAAGTATACAAGGGTGTGTCCTGGATAGTATAACTATGTAAATTAAGTTTATCCAGTTCAGTTTTGAATAATGGTGTTTATTCGGTGTTTACTTGCTGCTGCTGATATTATGTATTTACTTTATGTACTGGGGATAGTCATATTGTGTTTTCATTTTTCTGGTATGTCCCTCGTGCGCGGAGGACATGCCGAAATTTTTAGAGCCATTTGTTGGCAGGACTTTTAAAAAATCTTCCACTGTTTACAATTAAATAATCATTGTGTGATAATTAAACACGTGATTAGGAACGGGTCCTCACAGTTGGTATCCTCTTAAACTAGGAATGCTCTACTTTTTTGAGTCTTGTGTACACTTCGAATAGGCACGAATGAACATGTGCATATGTGTTTGAAACTTACGTGATCTATTTGCTCTTACATGATTTGAAGTGAAATAGGTGATGCCGATATGTGGTTTATATTTAAGCATGTTGAGTGTCGTATTGATATTGACCACGATATCGATACATTACTCTATATGTTTGATAAAACTTAGTAGGGAAAGAGTTTACACTCGAAAACCTACGAAACCTGTTATTGTTGAATGAATACTGTATTAGATGAATAAATGAAGAACATGCATATCATATGAGACATTCCAACTATTTTATGAAGTTTTAATAAGATGTCTTTGAGCAAGTTGATTTGGAACCTGTTGAGAATAACATGGTTGAACGAGTTATGAAATAATTGAAATGATAGTCCTTGGATGTGATTGAGATATCTCCAGGACATTGAGCCATTTAGATTTCGGCAATGAGACGCTAGGAAAGAATGAAATATGGCTATATTGAAATGAGATTTGAGTATGTTTTATTTTTACAAAAAGTAAAAAGAAAGGACTAACGAATATGTTATATGAAAACATAGTTAGATGATGGCTTTGATGAAATGAACTATAGAATTGACAGTCACCACGAATGAATTGTATAGCAATGTTTTGAGAAAATTTTAAAACTCGTAAGACTTTTGAAGATACTTTCAATGCGATTTGTAAGCATACAGATATATAGACTTTTACTCGGTATTGAATTTAAACAACTGAAATGATTGTCTTATGTTACGGATTTACTCGATTCATTATCTTAGGACGATTTTGTACGTCTACTAAAATATCTGTACTCTGAATAGTATCAGGTGTCAATCCAAAGTCAAGATATGCCTAAATCTATCTTGTGTACTCGACATATGATTATGTCATACGAGTATTCTAATTCTTGATCTTTTATTGAACTCGATGTGTGGGACCCGACTCGGGCATATATTACTTTAACCCTTATCTGGTACCACATTCTCTAAGAACATTACTCACGATGGTTTTAAACCTTTTCGGAAATAGCGGAAGCGTTTAGTCAAACATTCATTTTTAGTAGCGGAAGCGTTTATACATATTAATTAGTAACAAAATACATCACAGTACAAACTCCTTATAATGGTCCGATACTTAATAAAAGAGAAAATACTATAACAGTCTCGGTAAACCAACATTTCCATTTTTCCTAATTTTCCTCCGGTTCTGGCTCCGGTACTCCTGTATCTGGAACTCACAATAAATAACAAGGAAAACAGAGGTTAAGTCTTTGGGGACTTAGTGAGGGAATAACATTGGCTTTAATATCTGTAATTATCAAACAGTGCAATGTCTCAATATGATATGTCATGTAACAAAGATCTTGTAGTCAAGTAATTGTCAATAATGAACAATGATGATTTAGGATTTCAGAGTGAATATCGTGGGCTAAAGAGGTGGATCCCACCGGACAGTTCGGTGTAGCACTTTTCCCACATATTCAGATGGGATCTGTACATTCAGTCATTTACGAGCCAAGGTGAACCATTCTCCGGACCGTAAAACGGTGCGCGTTGTTCAGATGAACCATATACCCGGACTGTCATCCGTTGTTCATTGGACTCACTTTCCGGGCCAAAGCCACGTTGTCCAGTGGATAAATATCCATGGTTCCATTCATTCAGTCATTCAGTCAAAGGATTCGTTCAATCAAAGGATCGATTAGTAATCGATAACATTGAAGATAATTAAACATGCAGATCAAGATGACCAATGGAACGAGATAATGTACAATATGATGACAATATATAAAAGGTAATTAATGAATAACAAGATACTGTAAATTCCAGGCCAAATCCCAAAAAAGCTATATAACAAGAATTCGGTGGTACACATCACCTCACTATTTGATGTCTTACTGGATTGACTCGGTTTTGAACCCAGTTGTCAATTAAATTCCTATTAACATAATATAAGTAATTTATGGTGATTAGCAACCAAGATATGTTGTTGAATCTTTTGCAAATCATTTTTGTACAAAACTTGTCCGGGTAATTTTGAATAAGACTTTAAAAATTCATGATAATTCAACCATAAGTCGAAAAATCACGAAACTTTCCAGAAATGGCTAAAATCAGTCCATAAATGTTCGGCCACCAGAAAACGCCATATCGGGGAGGCGCGTGTATCTCACTCACCACCGTGACGGCGCGTGGACAAGCTCAGGCCGCCACGCGCGGCTGAAAATTTACAGTCGTGTCCGCCGCGACGAGATCTACCATTTTTGTTTAGAAATCATTTTAAATTCCAAACCGATTTTGCCCAGAATTCTAATTTTTTAAATGATTAACGAGGTGTGTTGGTCGCCGAAAATCAGTTCGTACGACGGCCGTTTGGGCCATCGGCCGACATATCCATAAGCTTTAACACATTTTGAACAACTTTCATTTAGACTCCAAGTTTAAAATCATTTGATAAAGGCACGAAATCGTAGCTTGAAACCGATACCTTGAAATGGGTTTTCTGGGCTTTCTAGCTCACAGTTCTTCGCGATTTTGATTTTCTGGACGAATTTGGATACTGATTTTTGAACACCTCCTATACTAAATGTGGGGTCTTCCCACCTTAACAGTGATTAATAGACATAAGAAGGACTAATCATGCATTAATAACATCTTAGGGTTCTGGTTGTTACATGAGCTAACAGAAATTCAGGCCAAAATAAAACTTCAAAGCTTATTAGTTACATTCCCATAATGAATGTTAACATGTTAGATTTATACTACTCCTAGAGTAGATACTAAACAGAAGCTGAATCCTATACGTTCCTGTGTTCCTCGTAGCTCACTGCCTCAACCCGACCCTTAGTCCAAAAGTGTACCTACAGGAACAACCCATCATGAGCATATACAATCTTACTTAACATCATAAAAACATCATAGTAAATGCATGAAACATTGGTTAAGTAAATATGCTGGTTATTCATTAACTTCTTATCGTTGTCCCTGATTCATAATCATGCATATGGGCATCTTACCCTGTGGCATCTTACCACAAATAACATCGCATGGCCTCTTACCATGTGGGGCATCTTACCCCATGGCATCTTACCACAAATAACATCGCATGGCCTCTTACCATGTGGGGCATCTTACCCCGTGGCATCTTACCACAAATAACATCGCATGGATATATATAAACATCTTATCAACATCGTAAACATCTTATAAACATCGTAAACATCTTATAAACAGCATCATTTCATCATGAATACTCACGCAGTAAAAGCATAATCGTAGTGTAAAGATGTGTTTTACCGTCCGATGCCCGTACGTCTCTTACGTACCTTTTCAAAAGGAGGAGGAGTCAACAGACTTATCTCCTTGATTGTGCTGGTACCTGGGATGGCTCTACACAACCACATAATACAATATTAGGCACCGATACGAGAATCGAAATCAATTTTCAAAAAAAAATGAACATAAAATTTTATAACATATGAACAGTAACTACCGATCGATCGGTCTCTCTTACCGATCGATCGCTAACTGTTCATCATTTCTTCTTTTAGCTACGACATTTGCCGATCGATCGGTGTTCATCACCGATCGATCGGTCGTTCCCATTCATGCGAGATTTTCCAGAAATCTCGAACACCTCAATTCACACCCTTCAAACTACTTCATAACATACATACAATGCCTAAACAAGCATATCAATAGCTTCATCATACTTCCATGCATGTATTAAAATTAAAGGTTCACTCATAACTTAAACCGACATGCATTAAAATTGCCCAACTTTATCAGTGCTCATCCACTCTTTCAGAAAAACAGGGCATCATAATTTCTACCCAGATTTTCGAGCACTACATTTCATAACAAGAATTCTCACACATAAACCATGCAACATGTTCAAACAAATATGCTAGGGGCTTCATAAAACTTCTATGTAAGCACTTAAATTCAAGGTTTCATAAAACCTAAGCTAGCATGCATCATAACATCCTCATAAACTTTGAGCTCATCCAAACTTACAGAAAAACAGGGCATCATAACATTACCCAGATTTTCGAACACCTAGTTTCAAGGCCAGGATTCTATCACATAAAACGTATAAAGTGTTCGATCTAACATGCTAGTAGTTACATAACACTAACATGCAAGCACCCAAACCAAGGTTTCGACCAACCCTTATACTAGCATGCTGAAAACCACACAACCAAACCCTAACTTAACCAAGCTTCCAGAAAACAGAGTCATGGATTACCTCACCCTTTTTGCTCCCTTTTTGGCAAGGATTTTTCAACACAAACCACAAGCCAACTCTCCTCCTAACAGCAGCTCTTTTGGGCGATTTTTGGGGAGAGGAAGGGGAGAGGAAGGAGTGTTTTGGAGGTAATGAGTGAAGCATGGCTGAAGGATGTGATGGGGTATGGGCTGCCAAGTAGGGGGGGGGGGGGGGGGGGGGGCGAGTGATAGGGGTGGGGTGGTGTGGGTTGGGTGGTCATGTGGTGTTTAATTGTGTCCCGGTATATAGTACGATGTATTAAAATATCCTCACTCGATATTTTCTAACTTCATTTAATTAATACATCCTTTGAAACACCTAATATGCCCCCTAAAACATATCATCATATCATATATATAATCCCCAATTAAAGTACCACAAACCCTCTTAAACACATCGTAAATCATCATCGTAGTACATAATCATATAACATGTCGGGGGTATTACATTACTCCCCTACTTATAAGATTTCGTCCTCGAAATCCACATGCATCATCATAACGGAACTAAACATAAAAACATACCAGAGAATAGTTCCGGATAGTGCTGCACCATATGCCGTTCCGTCTCCCACGTAGCCTCCTCGACACCCCGACGATCCCACTGAACTTTGACCATCGGTATAACTTTGCTTCGTAGTCTGCGATCCTCTCGATCCAGAATTCTGATTGGTCGTTCTACGTAGGGCACATCTGAGTCTAACTGAACTTCTGTAGGCTGTAAGACATGAGACGGGTCTGGCTCATACTTCCGTAACATAGAGACATGGAAAACATCGTGTATGCCAGACAAGGATGGCGGTAGAGCCAAACGATGTGCCAATGTACCGATACGCTGTAAAACCTCATATGGCCCAACATACCTCGGAGATAACTTTCCCCGCATCCCAAAACGAACCACACCCCTGAAGGGCGAGATCTTTAAGAAGACCCTGTCTCCTAACTGGAATTCCAGCGGTCGTCGCCGCTTATTTGCATAGGCTGCCTGCCTATCCTGGGCCGCTTTCATCTTTTGGCGTATCAACTTTATCTTACCTTCCATATCCTTGATCATATCCAGTCCTCCGACCGCTTTGCTAGTCAAATCCTCCCAATACAGCGGTGATCTACATCGTCATCCATACAGAGCTTCAAAAGGAGCCATTTGAATGCTCGCCTGATAACTGTTATTATAGGAGAACTCCACCAGCGGCACTGAATCCTGCCACGGAGTATCAAAATCCAAAATACATGCCCTCAACATGTCTTCGAGCGTCTGAATGGTACGCTCTATTTGGCCGTCTGTCTGAGGGTGATAGGCCGTACTCAGTCTTACCTCTGTGCCCAAAGCTGTCTGGAGACCCTCCCAGAAATGTGAAGTGAACCTTGGGTCTCTGTCAGACACTATCGAGACTGGAATACCATGCAATCTCACTACATCCCGTATATACATCTGGGCCATCTTTAAGTATGTATATGACATACTGTAAGGGATGAAATGAGCCGTCTTCGTCAGCCTATCTACGATCACCCAGATCGCATCAAATCCTGAGGCCGTCCTCGGCAAGTGGGTCACGAAGTCCATAGATATATGCTCCCACTTCCATTCAGGTACCTCCAAGCTCTTCAGCTCACCACCAGGCCTCTGCCTCTCTGCCTTTACCTGCTGGCAGATCAAACATCTTTTAACAAAAGTAATCACCTCACGCTTCATGCGTCTCCACCAGAATTGATCGCATAGGTCTTTGTACATCTTCTTTCCCCCTGGGTGGATACTGAACCGACTACTGTGAGCTCGCTCCAATATTCCTCTACGCAGCTCTGGTGTATCTGGGACTACCCATCGGTTGCCCAGTCTCAAAGAATCATCCTCAGCCACTCTGAACTTGGATGGCTGACCCTGAAGTACCAATGATGTCCATCTCTGAACCTCACTATCCGACTTCTGGGCCTTCCTGATTGCCTCAAATATATCTGGCTCCGCCAATAAGGTCGACACTCGCACATGCGACGTGTCTACATCAAAGTCATAGCCCAGATGGCAGTAAGAAGTCATCAAAGCTGACAAACACATGACATCCTCTGCAGTACTCTTCACCTTCCGACTTAAGGCGTCTGCTATCAAGTTTGCTTTACCTGGATGGTACTCAATTTCACAATCATAGTCTTTGAGCAAATCCATCCACCTTCTTTGCCTCATATTCAACTCTGCCTGAGTGAATAAGAACTTCAGGCTCTTATGGTCCGTATATATAGTGAAAGACGTGCCATACAAGTAATGCCTCCAAATCTTCAAGGCAAATATGATGGCCGCCAGTTCCAAATCATGCACTAATACCTAGCCTCGTGTGGCTTCAGCTGCCTCGATGCATAAGCCACCACATGCTTATCTTGCATCAACACACAGCCCAAACCTTGCAGTGACGCATCCGTATACAAGGCAAATCTCTTATTCTCAGACGGAATCACCAATACAGGCGCTGTAGTCAAACGACGCTTCAGTTCTTGAAAACTTTCCTCACAAGCCTCAGACCAAAAGAAGGGGACTCCTTTCTGAGTCAGCTGTGTCAGGGGTTTGGCAATCTTCGAGAAACCTTCGACGAAACGTCGGTAATAACCTGCCAAACCGAGGAAACTCCGTATCTCCGGTACAGAAGTGGGTGCAGCCCACTCTATTACAGCTTCAATCTTCCTGGGATCCACAGATATCCCGTGGCTAGATATGACATGGCCTAAGAATACCACGCTGTCCAACCAGAACTCACACTTGCTAAGCTTTGCATATAACCGATGATCCCTAAGGATCTGAAGCACTGTCCTCAAGTGCCTTACATGCTCTTCTTCAGTCCGAGAGTATATAAGTATGTCGTCAATGAAGACTATGACGAACTGATCCAAATATGGCTGGAACACCCTGTTCATCAAACTCATGAAGACAGCTGGGGCATTCGTCACCCCAAAAGGCATGACCAGGAATTCATAGTGCCCATATCTAGTCCTGAAAGCCGTCTTCTGAACATCATCTTCCCTTACTCGAATCTGATGGTACCCCGACCTCAGATCGATCTTACTGTAGAGCCTCGTACCCTACAATTGATCGAACAAGTCATCGATCCTCGGAAGTGGATACTTGTTCTTTACTGTAGCTTTGTTCAGTTGTCTGTAGTCAATGCATAGACGCATCGATCCATCTTTCTTCTTAACAAATAAGACAGGCGCACCCCATGGCGATACGCTAGGGCGTATGTAGCCCTTGTCAAGGAGCTCTTGCAACTGTATCTTTAACTCCCTTAACTCTGCTGGTGCCATCCTATATAGGGCACGAGAAATTGCAGACGTCCCTGGTAGTAACTCAATCCCAAACTCGACCTCTCTCGTCGGTGGGAATCCGGGAATTTCCTCCGGAAAGACATCAGCAAACTTTGCCACTACGGGCACATCCTCAACCTTCAACTCTTTCCTCTTTTCCGTCATATCAACAGCATAGATAAGATATCCTGTATGACCTCGTTCCAATAACTGTGCCATCTTGACAGCAGATATCAACGGAATCTTTGGGCGAGAACCATCCCCAAAGAATGTCCACTGGACTCCCATATCAGACCTGAATCGGACAGTCCTTTGTCTGCAGTCTACCACTGCCTGATACTTGTTCAGAACATCGATGCCCACAATGCAATCGAAGTCTGTCATTCCCAGCACAATCAAATCTGATCTTAGTTCATTATCCTCAAAATAAATGAGGCCATCATAGACAATCTGATCTGTAGTCAAACTTCTTCCAGCGGGGGTCGAGACCATAAGAGGCATGGGCGACGGAGAAGTGCATATGTGGTGCCTTTCAACAAAATTCGTCGACACAAAAGAGTGTGACGCACCTGTGTCTATCAATATAAGAGCAGGGTGCGTAAATAAAAGACACGTACCCACTATAACCTCATCCGGAGCCGCTGTAGCCTGCTCCCTCGTCAAAGCATACACCTGTCCCTGAGGTGGCCCCGTGGGCTGACCTCCATACTGCCTCGGTGCGAAAGGTGGTCGGTGCTGTGCCGCTCTGTCCCCAGGCCTCCCCGTAGAGTTCTGCTGTCTTCCCCTGTTGGGACACTGCCGAGCAAAGTGGCCTCTATCGCCACAGACATAGCATCCTACGCAATCCTTTGCCAAATGTGGTTGTCCACAAAGGGTGCACTGAACTCTTCCAGATCTGTCTCCCTGAGGCTGTCCTCTCCCTGATGGAGCATCATTCCTACGGTTCCCTTTCCATCGATTCCCGGGCCTCTTGCCACTGAATCTCGACGCTGAAGTGTTCCCCCTAGGCTTAAACTGATCACCCCTGGGCTTCAAATTGTCAGAAGTGGATCTCTAAGGGGGTGCTGGAGGTGGCACGGCATCAGGATATGCACCAACTCCTAGTTCAGCTAGTTTAGCCCGTGAAAGCGCATCGTCAAAACAGGCAGGGCCATAGGTAATTACCCTGTCATACAGTTCCGGCGTCAAGCCCTTCATGAAGTTCCTCATCTTCGCTTGAGTGCTTGCAGCAATATGGGGCACATATCGCAGTAAGGAACAGTAATGTAGAGCATAGTCAGATACATGCATGGTACCTTGCCTTAAATTGGTAAACTCATCCTCCTTGGCCTGTCTTGCAGCGGCTGAGAAGTAGCGGGTCAGAAACCGCGTTCGGAACATCTTCCAATTTACTTCCTGCCCCAGAGCCTCTTGCTCAATCACTGTGGTCTTCCACCACATCAGTGCCTTCTTGGCCAGCTGAAATTCTGCTAATCTGATCCAGGCAGTCTTTGCACAAGGCACTGCCACAAATATCTGTTCAATCATCTCCAACCATTCCTCAGCTTTTTCCCCTGATTCAGTTCCTTCGAACATCGGGGGTCGGTACATCATAAATTGAGCCAAGCTCAACTCCCCAGGTAGCAACTGTTGTTCAGAGGGTTCTTCGCCCAAGGCTGGTGGTGGCAGTGGATTCGTACGCCCAGCACTTGCGTTTACAATAATGGCATCACCCACTTCTATATTTGCTGCCATGCTGCAACACAAGGGTTAATAACAACACCAAAAGCAGTTCATAAAGCACATCGTTAGATAATTAAACATGTTAGCATAACACGAAACTTCATATGCAACATACATATAAAACATGTTCAAAAGTAAGCACCTAGCCAACTTATTGCTAATGCTACCCTTCACTCATTCCCGAGTTATCTAACCACTGCTCTGATACCACTAATGTGGGGTCTTCCCACCTTAACAGTGATTAATAGACATAAGAAGGACTAATCATGCATTAATAACATCTTAGGGTTCTGGTTGTTACATGAGCTAACAGAAATTCAGGCCAAAATAAAACTTCAAAGCTTATTAGTTACATTCCCATAATGAATGTTAACATGTTAGATTTATACTACTCCTAGAGTAGATACTAAACAGAAGCTGAATCCTATACGTTCCTGTGTTCCTCGTTGCTCACTGCCTCAACCCGACCCTTAGTCCAAAAGTGTACCTACAGGAACAACCCATCATGAGCATATACAATCTTACTTAACATCATAAAAACATCATAGTAAATGCATGAAACATTGGTTAAGTAAATATGCTGGTTATTCATTAACTTCTTATCGTTGTCCCTGATTCATAATCATGCATATGGGCATCTTACCCTGTGGCATCTTACCACAAATAACATCGCATGGCCTCTTACCATGTGGGGCATCTTACCCCGTGGCATCTTACCACAAATAACATCGCATGGCCTCTTACCATGTGGGGCATCTTACCCCGTGGCATCTTACCACAAATAACATCGCATGGCCTCTTACCATGTGGGGCATCTTACCCCGTGGCATCTTACCACAAATAACATCGCATGGATATATATAAACATCTTATCAACATCGTAAACATCTTATAAACATCGTAAACATCTTATAAACAGCATCATTTCATCATGAATACTCATGCAGTAAAAGCATAGTCGTAGTGTAAAGATGTGTTTTACCGTCCGATGCCCGTACGTCTCTTACGTACCTTTTCAAAAGGAGGAGGAGTCAACAGACTTATCTCCTTGATTGTGCTGGTACCTGGGATGGCTCTACACAACCACATAATACAATATTAGGCACCGATACGAGAATCGAAATCAATTTTCAAAAAAAAAATGAACATAAAATTTTATAACATATGAACAGTAACTACCGATCGATCGCTAACTGTTCATCATTTCTTCTTTTAGCTACGGCATTTGTCGATCGATCGGTGTTCATCACCGATTGATCGGTCGTTCCCATTCATGCGAGATTTTCCAGAAATCTCGAACACCTCAATTCACACCCTTCAAACTACTTCATAACATACATACAATGCATAAACAAGCATATCAATAGCTTCATCATACTTCCATGCATGTATTAAAATTAAAGGTTCACTCATAACTTAAACCGACATGCATTAAAATTGCCCAACTTTATCAGTGCTCATCCACTCTTTCAGAAAAACAGGGCATCATAATTTCTACCCAGATTTTCGAGCACTACATTTCATAACAAGAATTCTCACACATAAACCATGCAACATGTTCAAACAAATATGCTAGGGGCTTCATAAAACTTCTATGTAAGCACTTAAATTCAAGGTTTCATAAAACCTAAGCTAGCATGCATCATAACATCCTCATAAACTTTGAGCTCATCCAAACTTACAGAAAAACAGGGCATCATAACATTACCCAGATTTTCGAACACCTAGTTTCAAGGCCAGGATTCTATCACATAAAACGTATAAAGTGTTCGATCTAACATGCTAGTAGTTACATAACACTAACATGCAAGCACCCAAACCAAGGTTTCGACCAACCCTTATACTAGCATGCTGAAAACCACACAACCAAACCCTAACTTAACCAAGCTTCCAGAAAACAGAGTCATGGATTACCTCACCCTTTTTGCTCCCTTTTTGGCAAGGATTTTTCAACACAAACCACAAGCCAACTCTCCTCCTAACAGCAGCTCTTTTGGGCGATTTTTGGGGAGAGGAAGGGGAGAGGAAGGAGTGTTTTGGAGGTAATGAGTGAAGCATGGCTGAAGGATGTGATGGGGTATGGGCTGCCAAGTGGGGGGGGGGGGGGGGGGGGGGGCGAGTGATAGGGGTGGGGTGGTGTGGGTTGGGTGGTCATGTGGTGTTTAATTGTGTCCCGGTATATAGTACGATGTATTAAAATATCCTCACTCGATATTTTATAACTTCATTTAATTAATACATCCTTTGAAACACGTAACATGCCCCCTAAAACATATCATCATATCATAAATATAATCCCCAATTAAAGTACCACAAACCCTCTTAAACACATCGTAAATCATCATCGTAGTACATAATCATATAACATTTCGGGGGTATTACACTAAATGTTTTTTGGGTGTATAAGGATGATTGTGTGAAATTTTTGGATTTTTTGGAGGATGTTTGGTATTTTCCTCATAATTTTCTCATTTTTATCTCTATTTTCTACCTATTTCCTACACACACTCTCTCAAACTTGCTCTTAAATTTGTGAGTTAAATCTGATGAAATGGGGGGGGGGGGGGGGGGGTATTTATAGGGGTTGTGTGCATGTGTTAGGGTGTTGAAGTGTTGACAAGTGTTGGGGTAAGTTGCCCAATATTAAGTTTTTAAAATTAATTCAAAATGATTAGTTTTTGTTTATATTATTATTTAGATTATATTATTGTTATTATTATTTATTATTTCTTTGATTTAAATATATATTTGAATTTAGTGTGATAAATGGTATTTTGATGCTTAATGAATTTTGTTTCAATATTTTACCATTATTATGGATTTATTTTTTATAGCTTCAACTTATTTTGTCTAATTTTGTAATTGAGATTTTTGGGGTGTTACACAATGAGTCGAATCTTTTGAAAAATTCTAACCGAATTGTATTTATGTCAAGATGAAACTAGGATGTGTTGAATATCTGAAACGGATATCTTAGATTCCGCATGTGAAAGAATTTTGATCAATCCATCCAACCTGAATGTGGATTGCACATGATGGTAATCTTTCTATCATGTTATTTTAGAGCGATACTTCTATTGATCTTTCCTCATAGATAGTGAAGAATAGGAAAATCTCACATCTCTTATGCGATTAACTCAAGTGAATCAGTTATTTCTATGATCAGACGAGCGTAACTTTGGTTCTTTGATTAACCACCAAATCTGTTTTTGCCATTCATTCTGACATCAAAGAAAATAGGACAGATCTGAAACGATCTTTCAGTTTCCTATTAGGAAATGATTATGTATGCCAAGCTATCCAAGTGGAAATTATTGGATGATCGAAGTGATACTCTTGAGCCACGTCCTTTCTTGACGTAGCATTTCTGTTGATTCAGCTAAGGTTGAAGTAGTGTTAAACTGGCTAAGACCTAAAAATGTTCACGAGGTCTGATGTTTTATGGTTTAGCGGGATTCCAAATGTCGATATCGAAAAGTTTTGTTTTTGAAAAATGGCTAAACCCATTACTCAACTGACACAGAAAAGTTGAAAAGGTATTTGGAGAATGAAATTTGTTTTCTTGAGACCCTGTATATAAGTTTGAATTGGTAGTAAATGTTCTGTTTTAAAAATTTGACGTCATATTTATACGGAGGAAAATTTGTTTTTATTCGGACCACAAGAACTTAAAATATATATTCTTTCAACCCGATCTAAATACGAGACATCACAGGTTGATGAATCTTTTGAAGGATTACGATGGTGAAGCTAATATCATCCTAGACGGATGTGTCGCTACGACTATCTTTAGTCATAAAGTCCACGAGTCTGTTCTAGCTTTTGTTCGTATCACAAATTACATGCTGATATTTATACGTTTGAGTGAGCTTTTCACTCATATCAGAAATTCAATCATTGTCTCAGCATTTTTTGAGTGGGAATTTATTCTAAATATTAGAAAAACCTAACGAATTGATGTTCAAACTCAGAAATCTTAAGAACTCGTATCTTTAGAACATCTATTTTGCTTTCAGATATCTACTGGTAGTTTTTACGACTTCATGATTCATAAGTTGTTCCTGATAATTTTGATTTGACCTCTGAAATTATTCGAGGAGTTCATAACTGTGAAGACAGTGCCTACCCTGTAAACGAAAGATGCATATGACTCTGAGACCTCAGTTCTGATGGAGATCTATGAGGTAAGACGATTACTGATTTTATTTTCAAATCTTGAAATTGTCAACCGCCTAAACCAAATGAATAAAACTTAGAGGGTTGCTTTATGGCTTTGAAAGACCCAAAGGGATTGAGAACATATGGCTAAGGATTTTGTGACCCGTATTCCACGATCACCCAGAGATGATGATGCTGTTTTGAACATTATTGATCGACTTTCTAAGTCTGCAATTTTATTTCCTTGCGTGCGGACTTATTCTTATACGAGTACAACTTTGTTATTTATCGAGGATATGTTATGTACTGTGGCGAATGATTTTAACTTGTAGGGCATGAAGCCTTGCCGATAATCGAAGTTCCTATATTGATACCTACCAAACGAGCAAATGTTTGACATCTTTTGAAGCCTCAGAGGAGAGAAAATGTAGATCACCTTTATTCTGGATAGAAATCGATGAAAAAATAGTTGACTGGACCTAATATAATACGAGAAATGAATGATAAGACTCAGCTGTTCAGATTTTGGATGATGGCCACCAGGGATCGTCAAGCTCAGTATGCTTCTAATCGAATACGGCCCATAGAATTTCAGTTAGAAAATCATGTGCTCTGGAACAACGCAGTTGCAGAACGTTGAAAACTCAAGAGAGATATAGTGCGCAGGAAGAAGATGACGCCATAAAAATTATGAAGCGTCGCTATTTATAGTATAAGGGTAATGGCCGACTGTTTAAACTTCATTTTTTAACGGATGAGATTTCATCGGGAACACCAACGGTCTCCTAATACAAAGCCTCCACATGTAAACGCACGCACCACTCGTTGAAGGTATGGTTCAATGGTAGCCTGATACTAGTGATGGGGCGTCTTGTCAGAAGTTAATTTTTGAAAAATCTAAAATAAAGGCGGGAAGGTGGGATAATAAAAATTCTCTAGAAATCGAGACATCGAACTCCATTCTAGCTCGACTAGAGGGGAAGTGAGTGGTATACCCAGAATAAATTCAGGAATAACACTGTAATTGAATTATAATCTTTATTAAAAAAGAAGAGAATATCCCGAGAAGGGGATGTTGAGCTTTAAACACATGGTTGTGTTTAATGCGTTAATTTATCTCCGGTTTATTTTTGAGTTTTGATGATCAACAAAAATTGTGTTTGTTATACTAATGTGTGTACTTAGTGTACAGATAAAGTGATTAAAAAGTGGATTAAATGAAGAAAATCGAGTGTGCACATTCTGGCGTGGATCGCCCCAGGAGATGGTGATCATCGCCCCAGGCGATGGCAGCCAGGCTGGGCATCGCCATGGCCATCGACTGAAGTGACGCCGAGGCATGCACGCAGGGGGAGTTCGGCCGAGGCGATGGCCCGAACGCCTGAGGCGATGGCTGGTTCGTTTGAGGCGATGAATATTTTGGACATGCTGAGACTACGGCCTTGATTTTGGCATTGGATCGCCTGAGGCGATCGACCCATCGCTGAGGTGATGCGTGTGATCTGCTGACCGTTGGGGCGCGGCGTTGGTGATCGCCTGAGGCGATGGCTGAAGCGATCGACGAGTGATTTCCGCCTTTTGTGTAGCAACGGCTAGTAGGAGCCTAGGGGGCCTCCTACACTATAAATATTGATGCTTTGGAGCATTTTGAAGATAAGAAACAAGCCTACAAACTTCTACAAGCTTTGCATAATTCAAATTTATTATAGCATTGCAAACTCCATACATTGTTGTTGTATTGGAGCTTGTAATTGTTTTCTCTTGATAGAGTCTTGTTGTCTTTGTGTGAGTACACCGTGAAGGTGTTTTTGGTTTCGTTTATTGTAAAGGTCCTCCAACACCAAAGCAAGTTGGTAAATTGTAAAGTCACCAACAAGTAAAGTTGGTGCATGTGTTGTGGCTATCCTTGGAGCCCTTAAGGCCAAGAAGACTCGTGAAGAGTGTTGGTAGCTCGTGAAGAGCTTTGTGTACTCGTGAAGAGTATTGTGCTCGGGAAGAGCTTTGTGTACTCGGGAAGAGTAGTGTGCTCGGGAAGAGCTTTGTAAACTCGGGAAGAGTTGGGTTGTGGCTAACTTGGAGCCCTCAAGGCCAATATCATTTATTCTAGTGGAACCTCGGTTGGAGGTTATCTAACCGGGAAGAGGAGACATAGGCGATTCATCGCCGAACTTCTATAACAAATCTTTGTGTCTTTTATTGCTTTAATTTTCATTAGGCATTTATTTACTTATTCATTTCTTTTATTTATCGATTGACTTAAGCCTTCCGCAAGCGCAAACTCTTTTATTTTGCAAACTCTTTTATTTACTGAGGACCGCAAAAACGGGGACTTGTAAAAAGAAGAAGTTAAATGTAACTTGTTTATAACCATAAGGATATATAAAAAATAATTAAATATTATATAGGGGCTTCTATGTGGTATCAGAGCCATTTGATTCCAACAAGTGGTATCAGAGCCATTTGATTTTTGTTTTTAAATCAAATCTTTTATATGGCTAATCTAGCAAATGAGTTTGCTCAAGGTCAATCGACAAATAGACCTCCGCTCTTCACGGGTGATAATTACGGTATTGGAAGAATAAAATTTCTCTATACATCCAATCCGTAGATTATGACCTATGGAAGATTATTGTGAAAAGTCCACATATTCCTTTAAAGGAAGTTGGGGGAATAAGTATCCCCAAAGAAATGGACGATTTCACTAGAGCGGACATGATTTTAATATCTCAAAATGCTAAAGCTATTAATATTTTGCATTGTTCTTTAGATATGAATGAGTACAACCGGATCTCGATGTGCTCAACCGCAAAAGAGATATGGGACAAATTGCAAATTTGTCATGAAGGAACCAACCAAGTGAAGGAGACAAAGATAGACCTATTGCAACTCAAATATGAGACATTTGAGATGGAGTCCGGAGAAGAGGTAGATTCAATGTTTAGGAGGCTCACTCAAATAATAAATGAGCTTGCCCAACTTGGAGAGAAGTACCCTCCAAAGCAAATATGGAGGAGAGCTCTAAGAGCCTTGCCAAAGGATTGGGATGCAAAGAGAACCGCCATCATCGAGTCCAACAAAGGAGAAAATGCATCTTATGACCTTGATGAGCTTCATGGCACATTAGTGACCCATGAACTTGAAGTATCTACAAGAAAAGGGATAAAGGAGGATGATAGATCTATGAGAAAGGGGATCGCCTTGGTTGGAAGAAGAGATCAATCCGAGGATGAAGATGATGATGAGGATGAAGAGATGATCTTGTTCACTAGGAAGAAGTTCTTCAGCAAATAGCAAGCCAAAGGCCTCTAGTGCTACCAAACAAGAATCCAAAAACGAGGTAACTTGTTATAATTGTCAAGAAAAAGGTCATTATACTAACAAGTGTCCTAGGAAGAAGAATGAAGATAAAGGCAAGAAGAAGGCTCTAATAGCTACATGGAGTGATAGCGACTCCGATGAAGAAGAAACCAACCTTTGTCTCATGGCCAAAGATGACATAGATGAAGGAGATGAAAGCGATGATGAGGTACCTTCCTTTGATGAACTTTTAGATTCCTATAATGAGCTTATAGATGTTCTTGGCAAAACCAAGATGAGTAACAAATTACTCAAACTTGAGGTTGTTAAGAAGATGAAGAAAATAATTCTTTGAAAAATGAATTAGATTCTTTAAAAATATCTTTTTGCAAATTTAGTGAGAGTAGTCTAAAGATGAATGAGTTGCTTGGCCTGCAACGTTGTAGCTTTGATAAAGCCGGGTTAGGCTTTTCAAGCAAATCAAAATCATTTTCAAGCATGTTAGCTAAAGCCAAGCATGATTCTCCTACTTGCAACTATTGTTGTAAAAATGGGCATACAAAGAACAAATGTAGGTTTGCTAGAATCCAATACCAACCTAACAAGAGGTGGAAATGGATTCCAAAGGTGCCAATGAAAGCTAACTCTCTAGGCCCAAAAATCAAATGGGTACCAAAGATCCTCCTATTATTAATTTGTTTTGTAGGGACAACAATGGAATAGAGGATGAAGGCACAAGCAACTCAAAGGAGGAGTTTGTATTATTCACCACTATAGAAAAGGTGCGAGGCATAGGACCAATGACAAGAACGCACACTTGTCATCGGAGGTAAAATTTATTTTATACATTTTAAAAGAGCAATTCAAAATTTAATTGGCACAAATTAATTGTGACCAATAAATATGAAGCTCAAATATTCATTGGAGTAAAATGCATAACCCCTTAGCATATTCACATATAACTTGTTTTATTGCATGATGTATGCTTATCTTTTTATAGTAAGTATCTTGACATGCCTTGTATTCAAATTTGAATATGCAATGTGCGATTATGTGATTAATAATCTTATCTAATGATGCATTGATAATTTTAATGATCATTGGGCATAAGTGCATGAACTCATGGTAGAACATATGCACACTTTGCAACACTTAGAATTTATTGTTGATTGTCTTAAACACATGTTTGTGGTTCATCTCTATGAGTTAATCTTAGGCTTGTTATGCTTATTACATGCTTCATGATGAACATGTGTAAATTGTTAAATTATGCTATGTTTATTTAAATTTTGTGCTTTTTGATTATCACAAACAGGGGGAGAATGTTGTGATAAACTTGAAGCTTAACCTTGAAACTTAACTCATGCATAGTTTAAGGGGGAGAGCTTGTGTATGCATGGTTTGAGGGGGAGAGTTGTTGGGTATATGATTTACTTGGTAATCTTGTATGTGATATGCAATTGTTAAGGGGGAGTCATGTTTACTCACATTTCATGCATAATTACTTATTAGAGTTTATCAAGTTTTGTGATCATCAAAAAGGGGAGATTGTTGAGCTTTAACCACATGGTTGTGTTTAATGCGTTAATTTATCTCCAGTTTATTTTTTAGTTTTGATGATCAACAAAACTTGTGTTTGTTATACTAATGTGTGTACTTAGTGTGCAGATAACGTGATTAAAAAGTGGATTAAATGAAGAAAATCGAGTGTGCACATTCTGGTGTGGATCGCCTCAGGCGATGGTGATCATCGCCCAGGCGATGGCAGCCAGGCGGGGCATCGCCACGGCCATTGTGACATCCCCGAAATGGTTAATTGCTTTTTGGCTTTAATTGTGTTTACAAGATTAATTATGGTAGTAATTAATTATGTGTTGGAATTTATTTACCTTATGGAAATGCATGGTCATGTGGATAGGATGACCCGGGGTTGCATTTCAGGGTGCATGTGGTGCATGTCGGGTAAATATTATTGGAAGCATGATTTATTTGCCATTGGTAGCAATTGATTAGAAATCATGTATTTAATTGATATTTGGTGCATTATGAGTAAATGCTTTGAAAAATATCATATTGGGGTGTTTTATACACCATGGAATTATTTTGGTATGCTTTTAATTAAATTAACCCAATCCCCTTTTATCCCCAACCCCACTTTACCAAATCACTTTCACTTTACCAAATCAAAACCCACAAACTCTTTCCCTTCTTCCTTTTTCGAGCTCAAGCCTAGGGTTGAGGAGAAACCTTTCAAAAATCTTGATTTGTGAAGCATATTGGGTGATTTGAGATCCCCAAGAGGTATGGGTACCTCATGCTTTAATTTTGTAAGGTTTTGTTTGAGTTTGGTTTGATTTTGAATGGTTTTAAAATGGGTTTTGTTGGGTTGTTGTGGGTTTGGTTAATGGTTGGATTTATACTTGTTTTGAAGTGTATTTTGGTGGTTTATGTTGATATTTATGTTGTTGATTGGTTGGTTAAGTGTTGGAGTGGGTTGGAATGGTTTTGAGGTACAAAAATGGGGGATTTTCGGGTTACAGGAGTTGGCGATCGATCGCCCATTCCAGGCGATCGATCGCGCCCAGGCAGTGGGCTTTTCAAGCATTTGGCGATCGATCGCCACTCTTGGGCGATCGATCGGCGGGTCTGGCGATCGATCGCGCCAGGGGTGGCGATCGATCGCCGAAGGGTGCAAAATTTGGTACTCGGGCAGTAGGGTTTGGCGATCGATCGCCGTGATGAGCGATCGATCGCGAAGGCCAAAATTTTGTATTTTTGGATTTTTTTGTGGGATTTTTGGTATTGGACTATTATTGGGTTCTAATATTGGTATTTGTGAATATGTAGAACCAACCCAGGTGGCAACACAGCCAAGGCATTGAAGTCCTACCATATCCTACATTTGGGAAAGGTACGTAGTGGACGTACGGGCACCCAACGGTAACATGTATTTTATATACTCATTGATTATGCATTGTGGATGCGGGTATATATGTGGTATTGCATTGTGGATGCATATACATGTTGATTTATGCCATATGTGGTATTGCATTGTGGATGCACATACATGGTAATTGATGCATATTGATGATAGATGCATAATATGATTATTGGATGCACATCCCATGAGTCGTGGTCATCCTTTGATGATTTTAATGCTTGCCGCTTTTTGTATTGGTTCCGCTAAATGTGAAGCGAGGGGTGGGAGCGTCGCATGTCACATTTGAGCGTGGTTGTCATATGGGGCGAGGAAAGGGTATTTGCCGCTCTCTGTGAAGCGAGGGGTGGGAGCGCCGCATGTCCATTGTAGCGAGGTTATCCTATGCCGCCCATATGAAAATAAGCGAGGGGCATTAAAATACACTGTGATGGACAGACTAGGGAATGGTGACCAATATTTGGTACTGTTGAGATGGTATATGATGTCATGACATGTTTTGGCCATTAAAAATAATCTGTTGATTATACTCATGAGTTATGGTACAGGGACAACCAAACGGGAAGCGTTTGAAATGCATGGAAAACAGGAAGTGTTTTATATTGATTATGCATTTACGCTTTATCTTCATATTGTGTTGAATATGAATGATTATTATTGCTCATGTTTGGGGGTTGTCCTTGTGGGTACCTTTTTGGCATGATAGCAAGCTTTGAACGGGTTGAGGTGGTGAGCTTGTGAAGCATTCTTTTGAGGATTAAAGGACAGGATGATTTTGTCTAGTGTCTACTCTAGGAGTAGTGTAAAACTAGTTGATAGCATTCATTGATGAGGAATGTAATTAATCCATTCTTTTTGGAAGTCCTTATTATTATGGCATGTAATGCTTAAGCTCATAGACTCAACATGTTCTTTTCTCACTCTGATCATTATATTAGCTCTATTATGCCTTATTTCCGCACTTAAGGATTAGGGTCCTTACATTAGTGGTATCAGAGCAGTGGTTAGAGAACCCGGGAACGAGTGAAGGGTAGCCTTAGCATGTTTGGCTAGGTGCTTACATTTGGAGCATGTTTATGCATGTGGTGCATATTGATGTATATCCTGTTATACTAACATGCTTATATCACTCCTGTTATCTAACGACATGATATATATTGCTTTGGATTGTTGTTAACATTTGTGTTACAGCATGGCTGCTAATGAGGAAGTCGGAGATGTTGGGAGTGTGAATGCGAGTATTGGACAGGCTAATCCTCTACCTCCACCGGCTGTAGGGATGCAACCAGTAGTTCAGTTATTGCTACCAGGTGAGATTAGCTTGACGCAGTTTCTGTCTTATCATCCGCCCCGGTTTGAGGGGACAGAGTCCGGAGAAGAAGCGGAAGAGTGGCTGGAAAGACTTGAGCAGATCTTTGTATCGGCTCCTTGTGCTGTTACTGCTTGGATGAGGCTGGCGGAGTTTCAGTTAGCCAAGAAACCTCTGATGTGGTGGAGGAGCACAGTGATGGAGATGAGAGCACAGGGTGCTGTGATTGATTGGACACTCTTCAGGACTAGGTTTTTGAACCGGTACTTCTCCGCAGCAGCAAGACAGACAAAGGAGGACGAGTTTACAAGTCTGAGGCAGGGGAACATGACAGTGGCAGACTATGCCACACGGTACTCTTCGTTGTTGAGATACGTTCCCCACATTGCCACCAGTGGACACGCTAAGATGAGAAATTTCATGAAGGGTTTGCGACCGGAGCTCTATGACCGGGTTATCACTAATAACCCAACTTCATTTGATGATGCTCTCACAAGAGCGGAGCTTGCTGAGCTAGGAGTGGGAGCTTACGCTATGCCACCACCAGTACCGCAACAGAGGCAGACTAGTGACAGTTTGAGGCCTCGGGGTGAGCCATTTAAGCCCCGTGGTGCCTCTTCATCTTCAAGGTATGGTGGAAAGAAACACTTTGGACAGAAGCAGGATAACAAGAAGGGTAATTGGTCGGCCAATAGAGGATCTTCACAAGGGGATAGGCCGGGAGAGCCGAGGTGCAACAATTGTGGAGGACCACATTCTTCAAACAAGTGTCCTGCATGTTATGTTTGTGGCAAGATGGGCCACATTGCTCGGTATTGTCCCACCAGGGGAGGCCAGTCAGAGTATCAGGGCAGCAGGCCAAGGTTTGAGGACAGGACAGTGCAGCAGAGGCAGCAGTTTGGGCCTCGTCCGTCGGGAGGTCAGACAGTGGGACCGCCCCAGGGACAGGTATATGCACTGACCAGAGAGCAGGCTCAGGCAGCCCCGGAGGAGGTGATTGCCGGTACGTGCCATTTATTTACGTACCCTGCTTTTGTTTTGATAGATACAGGTGCCTCCCATTCTTTTGTGTCTGTGGGATTCGTGGAGAGACACCATATGCGCACGTCTTCTTTACCCACGCCTCTCCTTGTCTCGACACCCACTGGAAGAAATGTCGTTGCGGATCAGTTTATGGCAGACTGCCTCATTTATTTTGAGGGCAACGAGTTGAGATCAGACTTGATTGTGCTGGGTATGTCAGACTTCGACTGCATCTTGGGTATTGATGTTCTGAACAGATATCAGGCAGTGGTAGATTGCCGACAGAGGACAGTGAAGTTCAGACCTGAGTTGGGCAGTCAGTGGACTTTCTATGGCAACGGTTCTCGTGCGAAGATTCCGTTAATTTCAGCGATCAAGATGACTCAGTTGTTGGAACGTGGTCACACGGGCTATCTCATTTATGCCGTGGACACGTCTGGGAAGAGTAAAGAACTGAGAGTTGAGGATGTACCAGTAGTGGCCGAATTTGCTGTTGTATTTCCAGAAGAGATCCCAGGATTTCCACCGGCTAGGGAAGTTGAATTTGGGATCGAGTTGTTGCCAGGGACATCCGCTATCTCTCGTGCACCTTATAGGATGGCACCGGCTGAGTTGAGATAGTTGAAAGAGCAGTTGCAGGATCTCCTTGACAAGGGTTATATACGCCCGAGCGTTTGTGAAGAAGAAGGACGGTTCGATGCGGCTGTGCATCGATTACCGGCAGCTGAATAAGGCTACAGTGAAGAACAAGTATCCTCTCCCAAGGATAGACGACTTGTTTGATCAGTTGTAAGGTACCAGGGTGTATAGCAAGATTGATTTGAGATCCGGGTATCATCAGATTCGGGTCAGAGAGGAAGATGTACAGAAGACAGCATTCCGGACACGATACGGGCATTATGAGTTCTTAGTGATGCCGTTCGGCGTGACGAATGCTCCAGCAGTCTTCATGAGTCTGATGAACAGAGTGTTTCAGCAGTATCTTGATCAGTTCGTCATTGTGTTTATTGACGATATTCTTATCTACTCCCGGAGTGAGGAGGAGCATGTGAAACACTTGAGGACAGTGCTTCAGATTCTCAGAGAGCATCAGTTGTATGCTAAGCTCAGTAAGTGTGAATTTTGGCTGAGCAGTGTAGTGTTTCTGGGGCATGTCATATCGAGCAGCGGGATATCTGTAGATCCCAAGAAGATTGAGGCTGTGATGGAGTGGGCTGCCCCCACTTCTGTGCCTGAGATCCGGAGTTTTCTTGGTTTGGCCGGGTATTATCGGCGCTTCGTCGAGGGCTTTTCGAAGATTGCCAAGCCGCTGACTCAGTTGACCCAGAAGGGAGTGCCTTTCTTTTGGTCAGAAGCTTGTGAGGAGAGCTTCCAGGAGTTGAAGCACCGGTTGACGACGGCGCCAGTGTTAGTGATCCCGACGGAGAACTCCAGATTTGTTCTGTATACTGATGCATCACTGCAGGGCCTTGGGTGTGTTCTGATGCAAGATAAGCATGTGGTAGCTTATGCATCGAGGCAGTTGAAGCCGCATGAGACCAGATATCCAGTTCATGACTTGGAATTGGCGGCTATCATCTTCGCCCTGAAGATCTGGAGACATTATTTGTATGGTACTTCATTCACCATATACACGGATCACAAGAGCCTCAAATTTCTATTCACTCAGGCGGAGCTGAACATGAGACAGAGGAGATGGATGGACCTACTCAAGGACTATGACTGTGAGATAGAGTACCATCCCGGGAAAGCCAATTTGACAGCGGACGCCTTGAGCCGGAAAGTGAGGAGTTCTGCTGAGGACGTCATCCATCTGTCGGCTATGATGACCTCCTATTGCCATCTCGGCTATGATTTTGATATAGATGCATCACCAGTGTATGTCTATACCTTATTAGCTGAGCCAGATATTTATGAGAACATCAGGAGAGCTCAGAGATCAGATGCTGAGGTTCAGAGATGGTTGTCTATAGTGCATCTTGGTCAGCCGACGAAGTTCAGAGTGGCCGACGACGGATCTTTGAGATTGGGTAACCGCTGGGTAGTTCCGAGTACGCCGGAGTTGCGTAAGGGGATCTTGGAACGAGCTCACAGTAGCAGACTTAGCATCCACCCAGGCGGGAAGAAGATGTACAGAGATCTGCGTGGTCAGTTTTGGTGGAAGAGAATGAAGTCTGATGTCGTCGCTTTTGTGAAGAGGTGTCTGATCTGCCAGCAGGTTAAGGCAGAGAGGCAGAGACCTGGCGGCGAATAGAGGAGCTTGGAGATACCGAAGTGGAAGTGGGAGCACATTTCCATGGACTTCGTGACTCATTTGCCGAGGAGTGCTTCAGGCTTTGACGCTATTTGGGTGATTGTGGACAGATTGACCAAGGTAGCCCACTTTATCCCCTATAGCATGACATTTACATTCCTGAGGATGGCGCAGTTATATATTAGAGATGTGGTGAGATTGCACGGGATCCCCGTTTCCATTGTGTCAGATCGAGATCCGCGATTCACATCTCATTTTTGGGAAGGTCTTCAGTCAGCTTTGGGAACTGAGGTCAGATTGAGCACTGCTTATCATCCTCAGACGGATGGCCAGACCGAGCGCACGATTCAGACGCTCGAGGACATGTTGAGAGCTTGCGTATTGGAGTTCGACACCTCTTGGCAAGATTCAGTGCCTCTGGTAGAGTTTTCTTATAACAATAGCTACCAGGCAAGTATTCAGATGGCTCCGTTTGAAGCTCTTTATGGCAGACGATGTAGATCACCCTTATGTTGGGATGATTTGGACAGTAGACCAGTCGGAGGGCCTGAGTTGATCCGGGAAATGGAAGAGAAGATAAAGATTATAAGGCAGAAAATGAAAGCGGCCCAAGACAGACAGGCAGCTTATGCAAATAAACGGCGGAGACCGTTGGAATTTCGGTTGGGAGATAAGGTCTTTTTGAAGATCTCGCCTTTCAGAGGCGTTGTGCGATTTGGGATGCGCGGGAAACTGTCTCCGAGGTATGTTGGACCGTACGACATCTTGCAGCGCATCGGCACCTTAGCTTACCGACTGGCTTTGCCGCCTTCTTTATCTGGGATACATGATGTGTTTCATGTATCGATGCTGCGAAAGTATGAGCCGGATCCGTCTCACGTGTTACAGCCTTCCAAAGTTCAGTTGAAATCCGATGTGTCTTATGTGGAACGGCCTGTTAGAATTCTGGACAGAGCAGACCGTAGACTTCGGAACAAAGTGATACCGATGATCAAAGTTCAGTGGGATCGCAGGGGTGTCGAGAAGGCTACGTGGGAGACGGAGCAGCATATGGTGCAGCACTACCCGGAACTATTCTCTGGTATGAGTTTATGTTTAGTTTCTGTTGGGGTAAGTGCATGTGATTTCGAGGACGAAATCTTATAAGTAGGGGAGTATTGTGACATCCCCGAAATGGTTAATTGCTTTTTGGCTTTAATTGTGTTTACAAGATTAATTATGGTAGTAATTAATTATGTGTTGGAATTTATTTACCTTATGGAAATGCATGGTCATGTGGATAGGATGACCCGGGGTTGCATTTCAGGGTGCATGTGGTGCATGTCGGGTAAATATTATTGGAAGCATGATTTATTTGCCATTGGTAGCAATTGATTAGAAATCATGTATTTAATTGATATTTGGTGCATTATGAGTAAATGCTTTGAAAAATATCATATTGGGGTGTTTTATACACCATGGAATTATTTTGGTATGCTTTTAACTAAATTAACCCAATCCCCTTTTATCCCCAACCCCACTTTACCAAATCACTTTCACTTTACCAAATCAAAACCCACAAACTCTTTCCCTTCTTCCTTTTTCGAGCTCAAGCCTAGGGTTGAGGAGAAACCTTTCAAAAATCTTGATTTGTGAAGCATATTGGGTGATTTGAGATCCCCAAGAGGTATGGGTACCTCATGCTTTAATTTTGTAAGGTTTTGTTTGAGTTTGGTTTGATTTTGAATGGTTTTAAAATGGGTTTTGTTGGGTTGTTGTGGGTTTGGTTAATGGTTGGATTTATACTTGTTTTGAAGTGTATTTTGGTGGTTTATGTTGATATTTATGTTGTTGATTGGTTGGTTAAGTGTTGGAGTGGGTTGGAATGGTTTTGAGGTACAAAAATGGGGGATTTTCGGGTTACAGGAGTTGGCGATCGATCGCCCATTCCAGGCGATCGATCGCGCCCAGGCAGTGGGCTTTTCAAGCATTTGGCGATCGATCGCCACTCTTGGGCGATCGATCGGCGGGTCTGGCGATCGATCGCGCCAGGGGTGGCGATCGATCGCCGAAGGGTGCAAAATTTGGTACTCGGGCAGTAGGGTTTGGCGATCGATCGCCGTGATGAGCGATCGATCGCGAAGGCCAAAATTTTGTATTTTTGGATTTTTTTGTGGGATTTTTGGTATTGGACTATTATTGGGTTCTAATATTGGTATTTGTGAATATGTAGAACCAACCCAGGTGGCAACACAACCAAGGCATTGAAGTCCTACCATATCCTACATTTGGGAAAGGTACGTAGTGGACGTACGGGCACCCAACGGTAACATGTATTTTATATACTCATTGATTATGCATTGTGGATGCGGGTATATATGTGGTATTGCATTGTGGATGCATATACATGTTGATTTATGCCATATGTGGTATTGCATTGTGGATGCACATACATGGTAATTGATGCATATTGATGATAGATGCATAATATGATTATTGGATGCACATCCCATGAGTCGTGGTCATCCTTTGATGATTTTAATGCTTGCCGCTTTTTGTATTGATTCCGCTAAATGTGAAGCGAGGGGTGGGAGCGCCGCATGTCACATTTGAGCGTGGTTGTCATATGGGGCGAGGAAAGGGTATTTGCCGCTCTCTGTGAAGCGAGGGGTGGGAGCGCCGCATGTCCATTGTAGCGAGGTTATCCTATGCCGCCCATATGAAAATAAGCGAGGGGCATTAAAATACACTGTGATGGACAGACTAGGGAATGGTGACCAATATTTGGTACTGTTGAGATGGTATATGATGTCATGACATGTTTTGGCCATTAAAAATAATCTGTTGATTATACTCATGAGTTATGGTACAGGGACAACCAAACGGGAAGCGTTTGAAATGCATGGAAAACAGGAAGTGTTTTATATTGATTATGCATTTACGCTTTATCTTCATATTGTGTTGAATATGAATGATTATTATTGCTCATGTTTGGGGGTTGTCCTTGTGGGTACCTTTTTGGCATGATAGCAAGCTTTGAACGGGTTGAGGTGGTGAGCTTGTGAAGCATTCTTTTGAGGATTAAAGGACAGGATGATTTTGTCTAGTGTCTACTCTAGGAGTAGTGTAAAACTAGTTGATAGCATTCATTGATGAGGAATGTAATTAATCCATTCTTTTTGGAAGTCCTTATTATTATGGCATGTAATGCTTAAGCTCATAGACTCAACATGTTCTTTTCTCACTCTGATCATTATATTAGCTCTATTATGCCTTATTTCCGCACTTAAGGATTAGGGTCCTTACAGCCATCGACTGAAGCGACACCGAGGCATGCGCGTAGGGGGAGTTCGCCCGAGGCGATGGCATGATCGCCTGAGGCGATGGCCCGAACGCCTGAGGCGATGGCTGGTTCGTTTGAGGCGATGAAGATTTTGGACATGCTGAGGCTACGGCCTTGATTTTGGCATTGGATAGCCTGAGGCGATCGACCCATCGCCTGAGGCGATGCGTGTGATCTACTGACCGTTGGGGCACGGCGTTGGTGATCGCCTGAGGCGATGGCTGAGGTAATCGACGAGTGATTTCAGCCTTTTGTGTAGCAACGGCTAGTAGGAGCCTAGGGGGCCTCCTACACTATAAATATTGATGCTTTGGAGCATTTTGAAGATAAGAAACAAGCCTACAAACTTCTACAAGCTTTGCATAATTCAAATTTATTATAGCATTGCAAACTCCATACATTGTTGTTGTATTGGAGCTTGTAATTGTTTTCTCTTGATAGAGTCTTGTTGTCTTCGTGTGAGTACACCGTGAATGTGTTTTTGGTTTCGTTTATTGTAAAGGTCCTCCAACACCAAAGCAAGTTGGTAAATTGTAAAGTCGCCAACAAGTAAAGTTGGTGCATGTGTTGTGGCTATCCTTGGAGCCCTTAAGGCCAAGAAGACTCGTGAAGAGTGTTGGTAGCTCGTGAAGAGATTTGTGTACTCGTGAAGAGTATTATGCTCGGGAAGAGCTTTGTGTACTCGGGAAGAGTAGTGTGCTCGGGAAGAGCTTTGTAAACTCGGGAAGAGTTGGGTTGTGGCTACCTTGGAGCCCTCAAGGCCAAGATCATTTATTCTAGTGGAACCTCGGTTGGAGGTTATCTAACCGGGAAGAGGAGACGTAGGCGATTCATCGCCGAACTTCTATAACAAATCTTTGTGTCTTTTATTGCTTTAATTTTCATTACGCATTTATTTACTTATTCATTTCTTTTATTTATTGATTGACTTAAGCCTTACGCAAGCGCAAACTCTTTTATTTTGTAAACTCATTTTAAAACGCTAAAGTAGCCAATGAATCTCATTCACCCCCCCTCTTCGATTCCAACAGGGGATAACCTGAGAAGGGCACGACATGAGAAGGGCACATCCCGAGAAAGGAACATCCCTAGAAGGTCATATCCGTAGAACGGTACGTCCTGAGAAGGGCATATCCCGATAAAGGTATATCCCGAGAAGGGAACATCCCGAGAAGTGCATATCCCAAGAAGGGGATAACCTGAGAAGGGTATGTCTTGACAAGGGCATATCCCGAGAAGAGCATATTCCGATAAAGGTATATCCCGAGAATGGAACATCCTGAGAAGGTATATCCCGAGAAGGGGATAACCTGAGAAGGGTATCTTCTGAGAAGGGCATATACCAAGAAGCGCATATCCCGATAAGGGAATGTCCCGAGAAAGGCATATCCCGAGAAGGGCATATCCCGAGAAGGGGATAACCTGAGAAGGGTACGTCCTGAGAAGGGCACCTCCCGAGAAGGGAATAACCTGAGGATGAAGGAGTGTTCGGATATGAAGGCATGATAACAAGATCCCTAGAAACCTGGGATCACGAAAGGGGTCATAAGATATTAGAATGATTAACAGACGGTATGGGTGATTACGTTGCCTGTAGAAGTAATGATAACATCTCGGGAAACCAAACGAGAGGTGTCCGAATCTGAGAGGTTAGGAACAATGGGACCTACTATCATCATTATAATAAGTGACGTGCGAATAGTCTTTTCCGGGGTATGGGGGAGGTGATTACCTGAAGGTACAATGATTATATATTATAATAATCAAAATGTAAGAGGTATATAAAGACAGGATGTGGGGAAAAGAAGACCAGACTCTGAAAAATGGGCATCACCCAGCCCTTGCAAGATTTCCCGATAACACCACCATTCGTGGTTCATTTGATTCAACACAACTATGAAGTGTCGTCTTTTGTGATGTACACATGAAGGGATTTTTTCTTTTGTTTGAGCAATTATTATAACTATAAAGGAAAGTGGATTAAACTTAAACCCGAGATATCGA
Source organism: Haberlea rhodopensis (assembly GCA_907163345.1). Taxonomy (NCBI): domain Eukaryota; kingdom Viridiplantae; phylum Streptophyta; class Magnoliopsida; order Lamiales; family Gesneriaceae; genus Haberlea; species Haberlea rhodopensis. The sequence continues at coordinate 28,584,778 of CAJQUN010000001.1, forward strand.
GCTCTCTTAACGGAGCTGGTGACAACTGGCCACAAGACCTTCGGCATGAAGGGATAATTAATCATAGGACTAGTAAAATTTCGCTTAGCCAATCCACAAGGGAAAAACGTGACTCGGATTTAATTGGGAAAATTGGGCTACAGAGAAGAACATGAGATTGGAATCAAATTTAAAAAATGGGGAATTGCAAGGAACTGCCCTTTTGTGAAACTTCACTTAAGTCTTGAGAAAAAAATAATAGTGTAGAAAAATCCAAGTTTGATAAACTCTTATTCAAATATGTCCAATTTCAAATTTTCAAATCAATTTAGTGAGTGATTTTGACTCTTTTACCCCTCAATGCTTTGGTAAACTGCATTCTACTCCCTAGGCTTTTGTTATGTTTACATAGAAGCCCCTATATAATATTTAATTATTTTTTATATATCCTTATGGTTATAAACAAGTTACATTTAACTTCTTCTTTTTACAAGTCCCCGTTTTTGCGGTCCTCAGTAATATCTTGAATATTAATTTGTAACATATGTGGAGGAGACGATTCAAGAAGATTATGGCTCCGAACAAATGTTCGTGGTGCAAGTCATACAGGTCGTACTTCCAGAAATTGGAAGATCTAAATCAAGGATATCTGGCCGAAGCTAAACAATTCAACCAGAAATGGAATACTATACTGGAAATTGGTGCTAGCCCAGCTAGCATATCCCAGTATCAAGAATAGGAGAAGACGGAGAGGACCTTTACAGGATGAACCTCAAGCTACAATTCGAGTTAACCGAGGCTCAGGAAAGAGATCATGAGTAAAACCACATGATTCCAGATCCCAACGACTCAATAGGATCCAGAACCAACGAATATGATGGGAGAACCAACCTTTCGAGAAATCGAGTTGGATTCTTCTAAGATATCCCAAGATCTTAGAGAGATCCAGAAGATATTGCAACACTATGGATATCTTCAATACCATGTCCCTGCACAAGTCCATCAGATTCAAAAGCAGATGGAGATAGTGGTTAAACACGAGGAGGAAATCCTTGAAAACCTTCGAGATGTTCAAACCCGAGTCAAAGAGTTGGAGTCAAGACCAAGTTCTTTAGGAAGGAGAATCGGAGGATGGTTACCACCATCTTATGGAACAGAGCCCCTTTTACATCAAAAGGTGAAAGCCAAGGAGGTCCAAAGACCCATGACAGAGACTGAAAAAATGATTGCAGTTCTACGAGGAGATCCAATACTTTACACAAAGTAATGGAAAGAATTAACTTGGAAGATCTACGTGATCTTGTTGATTCATTTGCGGGATTGAATCTCATAGAATTGAAGACGGGAGAACTTGTAACAAGACCTCCACCACAAAAAAGTTTCGGGTCACACACACCACCCGAAGATGATCGAAGTATGCCGCATAAGGGAGATTTCACCTCAGCAACTTTAGATCCCCCAGTTGGAACAAAAAATCGTTCCCGCAGGCCAGATTTACATCAAACGCCTAAGATCCAATTCATTCATATGGACTTATGCTCAACATGGATATCTTGGATTTTAAAAACAGAGAAGTTCTTATTAATAGGCTTCAGCAATGAGAATATCATCAGAAACGCTTGATCTAAGCAAAGAATGATTCATTTCACTGCTTAAAATGAGTCTGGAAGGATCAACCAAGATTACCTGGGAACTCGGAGACCCAAGTACCAAGGAAGAAGTTTTAGCCAAAGAGTCCCTAAAAGATATTGTGGACAAGATGGCAAAATTCTTTAAAATCATTGGAGTATATTACTTCGAGGGAATGGAGGAAGAGAAAGCGAAAAAATATAGACAAGCACTATATAGCCTAGAACTACATGATATTTGTTATGTAGACAAATACATCAAACTCTTTACAGAGTATAGATGGAAGACAAAGATGCAGGAAAAAGATGCAGCAAACTGTTCTTTGCCAAAATACCAAGTCCATGGATAGAAATGCTTATCCAGGAATACACACCACAAGCAATATAGATACTGGCCAGGAGAATGTCATTTCTTAAAATAAAACTTGCTGAGTGGTGCTATCAAGCGAAGCTCCAAAATAATTACAAGAAGCTAAGAGGAATTAACAAGACAGCTCCTCTTTGCTGTACGGGGAATGATATCCCTACAATCATTGGAAACTACCCCTAGAGGCGAAAGATGAAGAATCACAGAGCCCATCCTTATGCCTGAGGAAGTAGTTCAAGCATAAGTAGTTCTTCATGGATACCTAGAAAGTTCTGGTCGAAAAAGAGTGCCCGAAGTTGCAGATCTGGGCAAAGGTCAGGACCAACAAGGAGTAGAACTTTGTCAACAAGTTCTAATCATGCAAGCTCTAGCAGAGCACATATAAAAAAACTTTGAAACGTACTCATAATGCCCGAAGTTACAGATCTGGGCAAATGTCAGGACCAACAAGGGGTAGAACTTTTTCAACAGGTTCTAATAATGCAAGTTCTAGCAGAGCACAGATAAAAAGAACTTTCAAACGCACTCATACTCATGCAAATGAGAGTTTCAAAGATTATAAGTACTGGACATGCAGAGCAAGAGGACACATCTCTACAGATTGTCCAAAAAACCAAAGCCAAGGAATAAGACTGTTCGAGCACACCAAGGAGTTTGAAGATGCTATTTATTTCCAATATTTGGTACATGTATATCAATTTGAGGATATTCCCTCAGATGAAGAATCTTCGAAGAAGAGACCTATTCTGATAATGGAGGTGAATCCAGTTCAGAATTAGAGTGAAGGATAGTTCCTTCAACAAATGATCAGAGAAGAGCCGTCAAGATTTTTCTCTCATACCACGGTGTCTCATAAAACTCTTATGAGGATCATGAAAGAAGAGCAGAAGCTTTAAATGTATGATGGATTTACAATTGGAGCAATGAAAAAAGCCATGGATATGATTGGTCTTCGAAGCAAAAGCATCAGATTATACATAGGGTGACAACAGGTGAGTTTGCGATCCCGATGGAATTCACGGGAAACCAAATATATATGTAGTTAATCCCCTTCAGAGAAATTCAGGAGATTAAGAACAGGGTTAAAAGAGAAGTTGCTAACACGCTCTCATGGATTAATATTGGAGCCATTAGAGTTATAATCAAGGCAACTTTCAAGGAAGGAACTGATTCACCCTCCAACCTAGCGATCTTTGACAAGAGAATCCCGAACCTCAAATATTCTTTCTTAGGAGCAGTGGCAGGAAATATTTATACAGAAAAGATGGCCTTTAACATCTATCCATGAATTACATACAATTGAAGAGATCGAGATTTCAACAATGTTATTACTTTTCATCAAGATTTTAAAAGAAGTGATTTGATGAAAGAAGGGAACATGCCTTACTCAATCACCTACAAGGTGTCATACGCGCTCTCGAATACTCATCATTCAGAAGTATTCTTGAGAAAAGGAATTCATCGAAGTCCCCAAATCTTCGAAGATTTCGCCAAAGCAGTATTGCCGGACATTATTGATACTCTGATAATATGAGAGATAGACATGAGGATACAAGATCAACTTGTTCTGAACAGAAGCAAGAGCCTTATGATCGAGCCAAGAAGGATGTCTTTCCAACATGATAGGTTAATCAGCAACTATCCCGGGGAAAAACAGAAAGCAGTCTCGAGCAGAATTCAAAAAATCCCTAATGTATTCAAACAACATGAAAGCTAAAATGCCCAGAAGGCTGGAGAGAAGTGCAGTTTTGACATTACGGAGAAAGATAATATCTTCCCATGTGATGTACTCTACTATTTGCAACAACCTACATTTGCAAGTATCAAGGAAACCTTCAAATTGGTGAAATTAATCTAACAATTGCAGGAACTGCAGGAAGAATTCCATAACAACTTTATTATTGGGATTGAATTTCTCGAGGAACATAAACATTGGGAAAGATTACAAGACGGAATGGAATTCACGTTGGAAGGAAAGAGATATAGGATCAGATGACCACCAGTCCATTCTCCATATACATCTCCACCGAGATGATATATGTGAAGTATCGGGCAGAATATTTTGCAGCCTACATTGATTCCGGAGCTGGAATATGTACTGTCAGGCGTGACATCTTTCCCAAAGAAGTTGGTGAAAAATTACCAGCCATTGCCGGAAGAGACTTTTCAAAGCTGATCATTATCCTTAATGAAGGAGTCCAGGGTACAGAAATAATAATCGGAGGAGAAAGCGGTACCCCGTGGTACAAAGTCAAAACTCCACCTATTTATTTTCATGATACAAGCGCTGATATGCTGTTAGGAAACAATTTCCTACAGACATTCAAGCGATTTACACAGGAAAATGAGACAATGAGGCTTATTTTCACAACCCTTTGTAATCATAAGATTATTGTCTAGAGAATAAGGAATTTCACAAAAAATTCTCCATTAGCTTTCGCAGCAAGCGTGGTGATGAAGAAAAACTTCGACACCCAAAGATGAAGGATCAGCGAAAATTTGGTGAAACAATCTTTCATTTTCGGCAACAAGGTCCTACTGAAAAGATTTTCAAGCTTTTGACTGGGTTAATACTATGTTTTTCAGAGAGCAGGATGAGGAAGATGTTACTCCAGAACCCTGTTGTTTCTAAAGAAGGAATTACAAGATGAAGTTCCACAACCTGAATCTACCCTCGAAAAATAATTTACTCTAGAGGATGTGAAAAGGAAGAATTGGAGGAACTACAACGAGGATCCACTGGCATGGTGGAACAAGAATGAACTCATAGCTACGTTAAAGGTGAAAATCGGAAAATAAAATGAGTTCCTCAGATTCAGACCAATCCCATGAATATGGAAGATCGGATGGATATACAGATAATACTTAAGGAGCATCTTGACCTTAAGTTAATCTCGGCAGGAGTTTCTCCATATAGTAGTCCAAGATTTCTTGTTCGGAATCATGGAGAAATCAAAAGAGGAAAAGTCAATATTAGTAATCAACTACAAAGGAATCAACGACATCTTGGATTTTGATGGATACTTTATCCCAAGCAGAGAGCATTTGGTAACAAAAATCAAGAATGCAAAAGTGTTATCCAAGTTCGATTGTAAGTCTGGGTTTTACCAGGTTAAGGTGGAGGAAGCAAGCAGAAAGTTCACAACATTCTCCACACCACATGGACATTATATCTGGAATGTCCATGTGGAATGAGATTGGCAAACGCTCCCCAGATATTCGAAAGGAAGATGTATAATCTTTTCAAGGATTACTTCAGCTTCATGTTCGTGTATATTGATGACATCCTCATTGCGTCAAGAAACATGAAAGAACATCTTACACATTTGGAAATCTTTTCAGATGTTTGCTACAAGGAAAGATTAATGATGTCCGAAAGGAAGACAATAATTGCTACTAGACAAATCGAGTTCCTAGGGATCGAGATTGGTGAATCTGGAATCATCTTTCAAAATCATAATGTTGAGAAGGTGCAACGATATCCAGATGATCTTAAAGATTTAAAGCAGCTTCAGAGTTTTCTGGGAGTTGTTAATTTTGCTGGAATGTTCATTAACAATTTGGCAAACTACAGAAAGGTGTTCAGTCCGTTACTCAAAAAAGAGATTAAATTTGAGTGGAACGAAGACCATCGACAAGCTGTCAAACAGCTAAAAGAAGCTTGCAGGCAACTACCAAAGCTTGCAATCCAGATGACGAGGATGAACTGATGTTATACACAGATGCCATTGATCATTGGTGGGCAGCAGTTCTAATGAAAACCACACCTGACGGAGAAATACCGTGCAGATACTTCGGTCTCTTTTCAGACAGCGAAGCTGTCCGATGGCATATCAACGAGAAAGAGTTCTTTGCAGTCCGGAAGACTTTTAAAAAATGGCCATTATTTTTGCTATCAAAGAAATTTATCTTGAAAATAGAAAATACAAGTGTTAAGTCTTTTCTAAAAAATAAAATCGAATCGAATCGAAACCAGAAAAGGCTAGACTTTTAAGATGGCAGACTGAATGCAATATTATGATTATGATATTGTCATTGTGAAATCTGATAAAAATGTTCTTGTAGATTTCTTGACACGAGATGAAGGGACACATTGCTAGCGATACCCTCAAACGAGTTAGGATTCTCAGGGAAAACCTGGAGATCCTGGAACGGACTTTGTGACTCTTTATCTCAATGCTGAGGTCGTAGGACGACTTCAACGAGCAAATCAGGAACTTGTTACCGATCACATTGCTTCTGGGACCATGAACGATTGTTTGAAGTCTTGAAAGGGCCCATACTCCAAGATGCACCTCCAACAGTGCAGAAAGAAGTGTTTAGAGAATGAGGCTCATTTAACCAGGAAGCAAGGGATTCAAGTACCCCTTTCACGAGTGCTGCAGATGATGAATTCCTTAAGGATGTGCAAGTTGTAGCGAATGTTGAAGGTCAGATGTCATCACAATCTGAACCTTAATGTCAACCCAGTACCTCTGGGGTAAAAGAGGGAGAGTTGAACCTTAGGCCAATGACTGATACCTCTAGGGTTCAAATTAACAATGATTTAGTTTCTTCGCCTATGCAAGATTACCAACGCACTTGGGAGAAACTAATAGCCAGACGAGGTATCAACCCAGACAAAACAATTGTTGATATCTCCGAAAAATATCCGAGGGTTTGGATGAAGCCAGGCAGCCATCCAAACGGTGTTCAAGAATGATATAATTAGGAGCTCTTGCTTCGGTTTATACTGTTGGACCAGTATTCTCTGAAACATCAAAGTTAGCAAAATGGACCAGAGAAGTTGTTCACGAGACATGGGACAATAATCCACATTTGGCCAGAGCTGATATTTTGGAGTTGTATTTTTTAAGTATTGCTCCAGAACCAGCAAAGAAATGTTTCATTGAAGCTTTTCATTTTATCAAGCTTAGACGACCAGACGAAAACACCTTAAAAATATAAGAATGACGATACCAGAGGATGTACCAATTTTGGCTGGAACTATCATAGAATATGAAGTTTCAACCAGACGAGCATGTAGACTTTGGGTTTGTCTAATGGAAATGGACAAAGTCAAATACTCATTTAAGTTCTTCCAGAATTCAACCAACGGTACTTCATGCTGAATTCCATGACAGGAACCTTAACGAGATTTGCTGAAGAACTCTTCGAAACAAAGAGAAGAATTCATTGGGAAAACAAGATTCCGACGGGAAAAGAAACTTACCCAAAATCCTACAACATGGCACACATTGGCTGATTGATAGATCATATTTGTCAAGCATGCCCGGAGCATAAAGAACCAAAGTTGGAAAAAGATTCCGATCAAAATCCGACAGATCAGAGGCAGGAAGAGACAAAAGATCTGCAGACAAGAGAGTCTGTTTTCCTAAAGCGCGGGGACCAAAAAACCAATAATGTAAATATTCAACGACAAAGGAAAAGACGTGGACCATTAAAAATTAGTGTGGTAACTATTAAACACACTAGGATAAAAATAATGGACCACTCACGAGAAAAATTGGCACACTCAGACAAAGATGCCAGACCACGAGAAAGTTAAGACGCACTCAAGGGGGCACTCAACAATTAGCAAAATTTGGAATCCAGAGTTGAAGTTCGGATTCATGCCTATATAAAGGCCCTCATTCAGGAAGCTAAGGACATCGAAAATTCTCCATAGTTTTCTGAGAATAAAAATTATAGTCTCCAAGCTTTATAATCTTGCAACTATCGTAGCTTGGTAATAATTTATTTCTTTAGTTCTTTTGTATACGTTTGTAATATTGTTCGTTATTTCAATTTATGTGTTCTTGAGTCAAGACTCATCTATATGAGAGGATAAACAAGTCTGTCTCCTTCCAAAAGGAGACCTTTAATGTAATAGATATTATAAGCATTTCCAGAATAAAGTAAAGGTTGTTACCCATCTATCTCCTAGAATTCTTTAAATCTTTCTTATATCTTGATTATACCTTACGCCATAAGGTAGGAAACGAATTAGGGTTGTGTTGTGCTGTTTCTGAAGGAGTTGGATTACTTGCAGATTAACCTCGCCTGATGGGCTGAGGTTGGATGATGAGGAGCCATTCGTAAAACAGTCTGGGGGCAGTAATTTTTCGACTTGTGGCTTTGCAACCCACCTCACCCGGTGTCATTATGGTCAAAATTGTATATTTCAGTTTGTTAAAATTTTATTATAATTCGAAAGCATGATGCGTCTGTTATTTATTTTTAACATAATCTTCAAATCGGATTTTGAATTATAATTAGAAGAACGTTATATGGACCGTGAGTCCTTTGCAAAAGTATGCTCTTGGGTTCATCCCGATATGACAGAAACTGAAGGATCTCATGTTCATAAAATGCTATTATTTGGTGAATATTAGGATAAAGAAGATGATAAATAGTATATAGAGACATATTTGTTCTTTAAAATATTTTCTTAGAGTTAAAAATGCAATTTTATTAAAAGATGGTTGGACCGACCACATGGGGTTATGATTATCATTTCAACTAAGAATGGCCATTTATGAACTAAAGTTTTTTAGCTGGACTAGGATGAATTATGTTTAAGAAAATGATACCGGCCTGCAATATTTCCTTTAAAAAAGGAAGTAAAAAAAGAGGAGCAAGGGGTTCTATGCTAAAATCGCATTCTCTTACAAATTTTATTTCGGTTTTTCGACATATATAAATATAATAATCAAGAAAACCAGTATAATCACCCACATTACATCTCATTTTACTCGAAACTTTTTAACATATTATATCAATCTCTCGAATATTCCATATCATAAACTAATATAAACTTTAAATTCAAAGGGGGGAGTACAAATTTTTTTTTTAAAATGTTAGCAAAAAATGCTAACCATTTCCATTGTATATTATGCCATCAAACTAGAAAAGTTAAATCATCAGTGCGAGAATCAGTGAAATTAATGTCGGAATGGATCGGTGTTTGATCGTTCAATCTCACATCACCATACAACTGGATGTATTTTCGTCACTAAACATTGAATATTGATCCATTCGATCCCCCGGTGGTGGAGGGTAGGGATATTGAGGGTAGGGAGGCATGTAGTTAACGGTCGAGGGAGGATGGGCATACATCATAGGGTGAAACCTCTGGTTCCCGTTGGCACGTTGCTGATTCATCATCATCGTGGCGAATTGTTGCTGCAAATAGGGGTTCCCGGCCATGTTCTCAGGGGTGATGCCCCCTGGAATGTACCCTGCACCACCACCTCCGCCACCGGCTGAGGCCGGCAGGCCATGTACAGCGGAAAGATTGTTCATTTGGCTCATTGGTAGATTACCCATTTGACCCATTGGCATTGGCATGTTCTTTCCCATTTGACCCATTGGCCTGGTCATTGGTATGTTCTTTCCCATTTGACCAACATTCATCATGTTAGGGATCATGCCATGTTGCAAATCATTCATTCCACCCCCTCTCTTGGCTCCATTGGCATTAAAATTGCTGACATTAACAGCACCACCACCACCACCTCCACCACCGCCACCGCCATGGTTGCCATTCTTATTATGGCCGCCTCCGTTTTTGTTGTCTTGAGGCTGTCCACCGCCGTTCTTACCACCCTTTCCGCCACCTTGATTTTGGTTGCCATCATTATTACTCCCATTACTACCCTTCTTTCCACCATTAGCACCACCAAGATTCATCTGCACCGGTATGTTTCCCCCACCATTGCTCCCTTGTTTCCAATTTCCACCTCCATTTCCTCCATTATTACCAACATTTCCAACACCCTTCATCATGTTATTCATCATCATGTTAGGCATCTGAGCATCCCCATGACCATTACCTATAACAGGCTTCTTATTATTCGTAGGTGTATCATCCACTTCATCATCCTCATCATCATCCTCATCATCATAGTCATCATCATCATCATCATCATCGTCATCATCATCATAGTCCTCATCATCATCAGTCATATCCTCATCCTCCGGCAGATTAAACTTAACAGACTTCTGGTTCTGATCCTTATTATTTATGGGCATTTTTATATCTTTCATGAGTTGTGGGGGAATATTCAGACCTTGAAACCCTTTCAACTGTTGTAATTGTTGAAGCTGCTGAAGCTGAGGATTTTGGCCCTGAGGCCCACCTTTAGGCGGGTTATTTCCACCATTCTTTTGACCTTGGCCTTTGTTATTTCCACCTTTTCCATTATCAATATGCAGATTCTTGAACTGATTATTCAGCTGGTTTTGATGATTGTTATTTGCCTTTGTTTCACCCCAAATCTCAGCATGTTTTCCGTTCTTTGTAAGTTTCTTAATCAGTGTGGCTGCGTCAATATTGCCTGAAACAGTGACCTTCCCCTGCTCTGAATCTATATTTGTTGTGTAAACCCCTGCCATTAAACTTTAAAATCAGGCCAAATGCTGAAAAAAAATCAAGAATATGAGGAATAATTACACCAGATTCACTGATTTAGATCAAATATGTTCTAAAAGTAATAGGTCAAGAAATGTAATTATACCATCAATCTTCTGCAATATTTTCTTCACTTTCTGCTTACAGCCATCACAGTGTATACTGACCTTAAGAACACAAGTCTGCATGTGCAACCAAAGCCAGAGAAAAACAGTGTAAAGATGAAATCTTTATCACTCAGAAGCACAAATCATAGGCATAAAAAAATAAAAGCAAAAGAAAAAAAAAGGTGAAATGAGATAATTTACTCTTACCTTGATTGAAAAATTTCAAATTACAGCAAAAAAGAAGAAGATAATTACAAATGCAACAGAGGAAATCCCATGAATCCAAAATGCACACACTAGTACAAATCCAAATTGACAAGCAAATGGGGAAGAGGAGGAGTTACCTGGATCTTCAAGAACTCTTCCTTGCTCATTTTCACTTATAAAAAACAAGAAACGACGCTTAACACAAAGAAATTAGTTGAAACTAAAATGTGTATAATTAGTGGTGACAGATCCAATCAAGCCAAGAAGGTTTAATTAAGAAAAAATTCAGAGAACTGGGAGGGAGACGGAGAGAGAAAGAGAAAGAAGGGAAATTCAGGGGCAGATATGAACACCATTAAAACTCTATTGTCAAGCTCTGTTTTTTCCTCTATTTCAGAGTTGGAGGAGAGAGAAACCTGTGTGAGAGAGAAATGAAGCTATTACTAAATTACTCACGCTCAATTCTTTGATTTTGGGGCTTTATTCAGGGTTTTTAAACTTCTTAATCGAAAAAAATGTAATTTAAGAAAATAATCGAAATTTTAAAAGTTTTTAAACTAACCCAAAACATCATTTGACGCCATCTCAAATGACGTCTTCAGTCCTGGTTAAAAAAATAATAATTGAAGGCGCCATCTAAAATGACGCCTTCAATAAAAAAATATTTTTTTTATGAAGGCGCATGTTTTTCTGTTTGCGTCGGCCCTTCCTTCATTTCTTCTCTTCTTCCTCCTTTTTCTTCATTCTCTCCTTGCAAATTCTCTAAAAAACATTTCAGACTCTTGAAATTTTTTTATGCCAAATTTAGAAAATTATTGTGGTTTGCAATTTGTGGAGCTTAGTTGTTTGTCATTCTTGAATTTGAGGTAACATTACAGCTTTTTAATATAAATTTTTGAAAGTTGTAAAATTTCAATTATTTTGTTGTTTGTGTTTGATTTTGTTTGGTAGTTTTTATTGAAAAATAGTTATAATTTGGAGATAAGGACAGACCGTCGGATGATTTACGGTGTTGGATTAATCGGCATGTGGCTGCCATTTTCGGCAGGCGGCGGCTGTTGGCGGGTGGTGGTGGGCGTGTTTATATTTTTGTTATGTTGATATTTGTTGTGTAATATTTCAGGATGGATTTACAAAGAGCACCAGGCCCGATTGGCACCCATCTCCTATCTTTGCAGTCAGGTCATCGATCTGAGACTGTTTAGGTAGGTGATATTGATTTTTGGGATCTTTGCCCCCTTGTGCGTTTGGTGGACAGTATTGATTTTTATGGTGTTTATAGGTCTGGTAAAATTGCACTTGACTTTCACCTCATCACGGCTTTAGCTGAGCGATGGCGCCGTGAAACACATACTTTCCACTTTAGATCCGGAGAGGCAACCATCACACTCGAGACATTGCAGTGATATGGGCATTGACAGTAGATGGTATCGTATTATCCGGTGTTGATTATGATAGGAGTATACATAATTGGCAAGAATATTGTCATATGCTTTTGGGATTTGCACAAGATACTGCACACTTTAAAGGTGCAAAGTTGTACCTATCTGCAATAAAGAATCATTTGGTGAATAATGCTCTTACTGAGCACAGTACGGCAGAAGATGTAGTCTGATATACTCTGGCTTGTGTGCTATTGATGTTAGGTGGAATTTTGTGCCCTGATTCGTCCGGCAATACTGCAAAGTTATTATTTTTACAGAAGTTAGAGAATATTGATTCAGTTGGCAATTATAGTTGGGGGAGTGCCGTATTGGCATATTTGTACCGTGAGTTATGCACTTCCTCGGTGAGAGTAAAAAAAGTGATAGGTGGTGCATTACAGGTCGTACAGGTAAAATTTACGTTAGCAATTTTCAAATGTTTGAAATATTTTTATCGTCATAATAACTAATATTATTCCTGACAATATTTTAGACTTGGGCATGGTCAAGAATACCTGGTTTAACTCCTCAACTGGGTGATGCTAGATTCGACATTTGTAAGGACCCTCGTGCCCTTAACTCATTATTAGTGTATTAACACATGCAATTAGTGCATACAATTATGTTATCGGGGGAAAAGACTACATGCAACCATGGCATAAACTATCATCTATAAAATTTCTTGCATCCTTTCATTAATATCAAGTCTTTCCCAACCAAGTCCATTTAACATATCATGCACCCTTGTAATACACTAACACGTTCTCAATTCATTTTGCAATTCCTAAATAATTGCATCCATCACATAAATGAAAAGAGAAAAGTCCTTGCCTTTTTATACAAACCATATACACATAATAATGCTCACATGCGAGCATCAAATAAGTATATGTGTATCAAATGTATAAACCACTATGCTCAATACTGTCACTGGTACTTCGATCCTGTAAGCACCTCACATCCATAGCTCGAGCTCAACTCTAAAGCCATCGATGTACCTATCCACCTGCCCCAACAGAGACAATACACACACGGGGTGAGCATACAAATATCTCAAATCCAATACGCACAATATTACAATTCATAATTCACACAATGTAAAGGCTATGAATATTTAGACACTCCCTAGATGGCATCATCATCATCCGGGATCCCCTGTGTTGTTCCTGTTCTCAAAATAACCGAAACCATCAAATTCCCAAATGCCGGTTAACCATTACATTGGTTAACTAATCTGTTTTCCGTATACCGATACCATAATAAATAATATCAAATCATTAAACAATGATTACAGATATTCCATATATTTCACTTTCTATTCCTTCACTCGCTCTACAATAGCGGCGTCATAATCGATGTGCGCTCAACAGCGACAACATCCAAGCATTGCTCGCTCAAAAGCGGCACCATATAATTCCCAATGCATATCAAGTAATTGCAACAACCATATATTATTTATGCACAACAATTGCAATAATATATTTAAAGCTATGCTCATACGTTATACGTACCTTACGATTCCGTAGTCCGAACCAAACCTTGATTGAGTCCCGCGACCCGATGAATTATGTGCTAACACATAAATAATTCATAATTAAACACAAGCATGCAACCACGTGCCCAATCACGTTCACAATCTCCAACTTATCGTCAATTCATGACGGTTAGCCATTTTAAAAGACTCCGGGTTAAGCATGCATAATACCCAAAATATTCCATTATAAGTTGTACAAAGGTTAACCAACTACTCAATCGAGTATTCCATTTTCTTATTAAGATTTGGCTCCAACAATTTCATTTTAAAAGTATAGCATTCCCATTGGAATGTAGACATTGCCCCGAAAATTGGCTAAGTAAACCTCGATTCCAAAATCCTGACATTTTCCAAAATTTCAAAAAAACACATTTCTTCGAACCGCGATATCGATCGCGCGCAATCCAACGGCCAAACAGAACACTCTCGCGATCGATCGCGAGTCTCCGCGATCGATCTCCAAAAACCTCGCGATCGATCGCTTTTGTCGATCGATCGCTGAGACTTAGCGATCGATCACCAGCACTGTGCATCTTCACCAAATTTCAGAATCTCGTCGCGATCGATCGGCGCCAAGCCGTGATCTATCGCGACCTGCGATTTTCCGAACAACTCGAGCTCAATGGTGTTTTTGACACCCAAACTCAAAATCAACACCCCATACACTTCCAACACCTCCAATACTCCATTTAAAACCAATAAAAACAACAAAAACACAACTTTGGATTTTAACCAAAAATCCTCAAATTCCATAAACAACATAATACTCAACCAAAATCCACCATACTACTATCAAATCGAAGATAATGTGAGGGGGAGATTAATACCTGATTATCTTTGAGAAATCCGGCTCCCGAGCCAAGCTTCTAGCCATTTTTCTTCAAAGAGAAAAAGAGGGTTTGGGGGGGGGGGGGCGGGGGGGAAGAGAGAGGCGTGGATGAGAGGAGAGAGAGAGGGAAATGATTTGTGTTATTCCGTAACACCGAGTCCACTTGGTATATATAGTATCAAGGCTCCAAAATACCAATTACTCCATAAATACATCATGACTCATTAAAAATCATCTGTTTTCAATAATTACCTCTCAATCTCTATTTCTATTACCAGCCCCAGCACAAAGTACTCCGGACCCCCGATCCCACCAAAAGCCCAATTCCAAGGTTTACGATGAGAATTACCCGATTTAACATCCTCGGGTGTTCCAACATCGCAATTAACTCATAATTGCCACAATTAAAAACTATTGAGGGTCATTACCACACCGGGATTAATACCATTAATTCACGGGCATCACAATTATCCCCCACTAAAAAAATTTTGTCCTCGTAATTTTCACCAGCGTACCCCACGTATCGTCGAGACCACACAATCCAAACGGATCTACATCGTCGAGTCATGAACATATCATGAACGACACCCCAACCGCGAGGACACCAATCTCACACCAAAACCTGGAATGGAGTAAATCTCCCAGATCATCACCATCTCAAAAGAACGTCAGTTTACTCCGATGCTAACCACCCAAAAAGCAGTTGGTCAACCCTAACTGCTAACCAAACGAATCATTCATGATTCCAACATAGATATCATTCCCATGATATATCTACAATTTAGCCTACGTTGTTAAACATACATCGCTACCAAGGATACTACCAGTACACAAGAGTGTACCTTAACTACACCCGGTTTCCGCTTTCCAAATCCATCTCCATCAGAGGAGCAGTTGCACCACTTTGCAACACGGATAGGGCAACTCATGGCCACCGATCAACACAAATTACATCTCCAAAGATGTCTACATTCGTGTGTTCCAAGAAATCACACCTTGGTCCAAACACACTATAGAGACTCCACAAAGTCTCAAGTCCCATAGAGAACATGCAAGAAACAAAATCAATTGCATTCTCACCATCCGTGTCGACATCGACACCCAATCCAAAACCTGGTCATCCTTTGTTTACCAGGGGATTCAACAATCCTTACATATGAATGCTATTAGATTACCCAGTAATGATCTACCATGATCCCAATACCACAATCCCTCCTCAGAGGAAGTCAACTGGACCTCACGATCATTCCAGAATGCATCGTGCCATTGAGATTACCAATCTCAAGGTCCCACAATCTCTCACCGGAGATTCATTCATCCAAGCATACTAATCTGATGCTCGACAAGTACCAAAAATGCTAGCATTCGTATACACACGCCGGTATACATGCCTAAGCACCAATACTACATGCATACTCAATGCAATCGACTCGGGTATCACCAATCATACCCAGAAGTCCCCATTACAATTGTCAATCCCCAACTATTCTCACCCCGCGGAGAATATGATTGACGGACCAACGACCAATGGTGTGTGTCTAACAACAACATCACACAAACCGACTCATCGGATCTCTTAAAGATTCTCATTAGGTATACCAATAACGCCTTCCTCGTAAGGAAAGTGTCATGAACCATGATCATCCAATCTCGAACCACCGTTTGGAAAATTTAGATACATTTATACCAAAATATATCTCGGAACCAATAAATATACAACTGGTTCAGAATAGTGCATCAATGCCACTATTACCAAATCAAAACCGGAATACATCACGCATATTCATTCTAACGATGCTCTGTACTAATGCCATAGTACTCCACAATCTCGAGCATTTCCTCGGAGACGTCTCCTTGTACGTCTCTCGAAAAATAAAAAGCCATTACTTCCAACACCAGTAATGCTTACCATGACTGATTCACAATCAACCCACAATCGATACCAGCTGTCTCCATGACAGTATATCTAAATCTCTCCAAGAGATACAATCAATATAGTAGTGCTACCCCCACTAACTATATCCCACAATTCCATTTGCGTCCCCCATTGCATTCCATATGCAAGGATTCTCAACCAGAACCAACAACGACTTGTCGACACTCACGTTGGTACCCCCAACAAAATTGAGCTGTCCCAATACAAGTCCCTCAAAACATTTAACGTATAAACGTTCCCGTGAGGTATTCTTTGACTCAAACCTCATGCCACAGAGTGGACTATAAGAGTCCACCATCATCCTTATTGTATCATCATACGATTCACTAGACTCGGTTCCAACGAGCATCACAAAGGCTATATCCAGCTCACTATAGTACCGCAACAATACCTGGCTAGCAAATCACTGCCTCATTAGGTTTATACCAAACCTACCAACGTATCATACGTTCCATCCCGGTATACCGTACCGTACAATCAGTTAGAGTATTGGGTTATAACCCAATATTTCTCTAATACCAATGCATAACGGACATCTCAGTGTCTTCACTCAACCATAAGCCAATCCTACTCCATTAGGATTTATTCCACACCCTCATGGGTGAGTGTGACCATGTCTACCACACGTCACATCGGTACCAGCAAGCAGTTTCCTCAATAACTACTCTTACCACCAGTCACTTGGCCATAGCCATCCTAGCGAGTATACCCAAAGGTATCACTACTCGTAAATATTTACCTCAAATGTGTGCTGCGGTGCACTTCCTGTACGGCGTATCCAATAATCATCGAGCAAACCTGCTCGGCATAATGGTCTCGTCGACCCGTGACACAGATACCACCTTGTGCCCACCATCGGCACTCCAAGTCATACGATCAACACATATACCCACATGTATTATTTGTTGCAATGACGACATGCGTCTACAGAGAACACACACCATGCCATCGTCACCCTTTGACGGTACATGTCAACATATGACATCCAAAATAACATCGTCAACTCATGACAGTACGTGTCGATACATGACACCCACAATGTCCTTGTCAACCCGTGATGGTATAAGTCAATATATGACATCCATAATATCATCGTCAACCACGTGATGGTACATGTCAACACATGACATCAACAATAATGCTAACAAAATAGCAATATACTATAACGCATCGCTAATAAGATAGAGCATACCCATCTCCGTCGTCCATAGCGGTACACAATCAACACCCACAGCTCGTGGGCGGCACAATCTCGTGCTACGTAGATAACGTCATAACCCATAGCTATAAAATCAGCGGCATGATCCCTTGCCATAGAGTCAGCGGCATAAAACATCGCTATATAGATACCCGACGACATGGACCGTCACCAACAGAATAGCGGAATGAACCATCGCTATATATATAACTGGCGGCATGAACCATCACCAACCGATTAGCGGCATGAACCATCGCTATATATATACCCGGCGGCATGAACCATCGCCAATAGAATAGCGGAATGAACCATCGCTATATATATATCCAGCGGCATGAACCATCGCCAATAGAATAGCGGAATGAACCATCGCTATATATATACACGGCGGCATGAACCATCGCCAATAGAATAGCGGAATGAACCATCGCTATATATATACCCGGCGGCATGAAGCATCGCTAATAGAATAGCCGAATGAACCATCGCCATATATATACCCGGCGGCATGAATCATCGCCAATAGAATAGCCAATCCATAGCCTTGTTATAGCAATGTATTTTAATGCACCTCGCTTATCATGACCGCGGCACTAATACCCCTCGCTTCGACATATCAGCGGCATTGAATAACCTCGCTCAAATGCGACATGCGGCAATACCCTGGCTTCAACATTTGGCTGCAAATATTCTTTCCTCGCTATGATATGACAACGGCAAGTATTCTATCATCACTTCAAGTGACAGCGGCAAAGCATTAAAATCATCACTCGTCTATAATAATGACTCGTGGGATATTCATCAAGCATCCAATCTATACCTGCAACCACAATGCATAACCCATATTCCAATATATATCGCTATGAGTGTATTTTAATGCACCTCGCTTCAAATGTGACATGAGGATACCGATCAACTAACGCTTCTGTTGGGAAGCCCCCTAAACTTTCTTTATTATTATATAACTACAGCTTGTGAGAGCAACGAAAGGTCTTGAAAAGCGAGTGTGAGGTTCAGGTACAATGAGGGCAATCCAGTGAATTCACTTGCATGCGGAATCTACCATCGCTTCAACATTTAGCGGCAAAGCATTAAAATCATCACTCAAATATATATGCAACCACAATGCATAACCCATAGCTACGAGTGTATTTTAATGCACCTCACTTCAAATGTGACATGCAGAATCTACCATCGCTTCAACATTTAGCGGCAAAGCATTAAAATCATCACTCAAATATATATGCAACAATAATGCATAACCCATAATCCAATATATATCGCTATGAGTGTATTTTAATGCACCTCGCTTCAAATGTGACATGCGGAATCTACCACCGCTTCAACATTTAGCGGCAAAGCATTAAAATCATCACTCAATTATATATGCAACCACAATGCATAATCAATATCCAGTATACATTGCTATGAGTGTATTTTAATGCACCTCGCTTCAAATATGACATGCGGAATCTACCATCGCTTCAACATTTAGCGGCAAAGCATTAAAATCATCACTCAAATATATATATGCAACCACAATGCATAATCCAGGATGTATACAAAATACATGTTACCGTTTGGTGCCCGTCAACCCTGGCCTTAGCCCTCCATGCCAAAGCGTCCCTACAAGAACGACCCCAAACCATGAGCATATAATAATCCATATTCACCACAATATGATTATAATGAGTAAATGCATAAACCATAAGTACAAGTACTCCATGTATTCCAATGCATTTAAAGATGCTGCCCTTGGTTGTCCCCGTGTCACAACTCATAATCATAATCAACGGATTATATTACGGTTCTATAAATATCATGCCATATAATTATCCCAATTATATGTTCCTAGGCCCTCAACAGCCCCAAAGAGCAAACCACTGCTCAGATACCACTAATGTAAGGACGTTCGTGCCCTTAACCCATTATTAATGTATTAACCCATGCAATTAGTGCATACAATTATGTTATCAGGGGAAAAGACTACATGCAACCATGTCATAAAATACCATCCATAAAATTTTGTGCATCCTTTCATTAATATCAAGCTTCCCAACCAAGTCCATTTAACATATCATGCACCCTTGTAATACACTAACACATTCTCAATTCATTTTGCAATTCCTAAATAATTGCATGCATCACATAAATGAAAAGAGAAAAATCCTTGCCTTTTTATACAAACCATATACACATAATAGTGCTCACATTCGAGCATCAAATAAGTATATGTGTATCAAATGTATAAATCACTATGCTCAATACCGTCACTGGTGCTTCGATCATGGAAGCACCTCCCATCCATAGCTTGAGCTCAACTACAAAGCCATAGATGCACCTATCCACCCGCCCCAACAGGGACAGCCCCCACACGGCGTGAGCATACCAATATCCCAAATCCAATAAGCAAAATATTATAATTCATAATTTACACAATGTAAAGGCTATGAATATTAAAAAACTCTGTGTGGCATCATCCTCATCCGGGATCCCCTGTGTTGTTCCTCTTCTCAAAATAACCAAAACCATCAAATTCCCAAATGCCGGTTAACCATTACATTGGTTAACTAATCCATTTTCCATATACCGATACCATAATCAATAATATCAAATCATTAAACAATGATTACAGATATTCCATATATTTCACTTTCTATTCATTCGCTCGCTCTACAATAGCGGCATCATAATCGGTGTTCGCTCAACAGCGACAACATCCCAAACATTGCTCGCTCAAAAGCGGCACCATATAATTCCCAATGCATATCAAGTAATTGCAACAACCATATATTATTCATGCACAACAATTGCAATAATATATTTAAAGTTATGCTCGTACGTTATACGTACCTTACGATTCCGTAGTCCGAGCCATACCTTGACTGAGTCCCGCGACCCGATGAGTTATGTGCTAACACATAAATAATTCACAATTAAACACAAGCATGCAACCACGTGCCCAATCACGTTCACAATCTCCAACCTATCGTCAATTCATGACAATTAGCCATTTTAAAAGACTTCGGGTTAAGCATGCATTGTTAGGATCGGTCCGGAGTGTTTAGAGGGGGGGTGAATGAACACTCCTTATAAAATTTTTCCCTTGTGAATTCTTTCGGATTAGTGAAAGAAATCTGTTACTTAATCAACTCTTTGAACAGAACAGACCACTAAAAAGGTAAGTGCGGAAACGGTCTGCTCTTGTAAAAGTAAGAACGGCTCGATGGCTAAGTGCAGAAGGATAAAACACAGGATATGTTTCTGGAAGTTCGAAGGTGGTGTAATCCTTCTACGTCTCCCCTTCTTCCAATTAAGGAAGGTTTATACTAGAAGACTTTGATTTATACAATCCTGTTGTACAAACCCGATTCAGGCTGGATTTACCTCACTACCAGTCTGAAACTCCTAGTCACTCAACCTGCTCAGACACACTCTGTCTGACAGTTACAATAAGTTGCTCACTTCTATTTTTCAATACACAATGCGCACAGTGATCCTACAATGATCAAATGTTACAAAGTAATCGCGCTTAAATAAATAACTTCAGCTCGAGAGCTTCTGAACTTTGTAAGCGTGTGCAGTTGCTTTCTTGTGTGTTTTTCAATTGATCAGCGTGAGTTCGAATCAAGTATATATGTCTTCCTTTTGTTGCATCCTTTTATAGTTGAGGGTAGCAACGGCATTGTTTCCCTTAATGTGCAACTTTGACTCTTTTTAAACTCTGAGAAAGCTACAGTCTTCTTCTTCAGGACACTTGCCGTTCTGGTGTATGCTTTCGGCGACTGTCAGGTAAGCTCTTCTTTGTCTTCTTACCTTTAATGGCAATCTTCAATTTTTGATCCTTTGTAGCATTAATTACAGCATTAAATGCTACAATAAATAACCGTTAATGGTTCGGACTGAGAAGCCATCCTTTATGTATCTTTGACTGCTCTGATCTGATAAAGGTTGAGATCGATCTGAAGTATCGATCTAGTCAGTCTGAAATCCATCGATCCGGTCTGATATGTGATATTCTTTATCAGCTTGCTCTATTTTGCGCGATCGATCTGGTATGCCTGATTTCCATCGATCCGGTCTGAAATGTTCTGTCATCTTGCTCTGTTTTGTCCGATCGATCTGGTCAATCTGATTTCTATCGATCCGGTCTGAAATGTTTTGTCATCTTTAAAATCTCATCGATAAGGTCCGGAACTAACAAATTCCCCCTTTTTGATGATGACAAAACCTAGCTTCTAAGTCTTTTTAACCAGTCTTGATAAGAGCTCTGAAGCGAATGCTTTCGGATCGATTACTTCTTTGTTCAAAATAAATGAACATCATTAAGTTGGATCGATTAAATCTTTATTATTAAGCCTTATGATGAGGTTCAAAATAAATGAACACAGACTTAATCAAACGAGGATTTTATTGATCACCAAGAAAATCCTAAAATACACAGTCTGAAAATATTATTTTCTAGAAGGCGGCCTGAAGTCTGTCTTCTTTTCCCCCTTTTTGTCAGCAGCAATCTCTTGAAGAAAGTCGACAACTTGTGCTAGCTGCGCGCTGATAGCGTCAAGACGAACGTCTTGAGCGCGGAGGGAATTGGCAACAGATGCTCTGACTTCAGTGGCTAGCTCGATCTGCTCTTTTCTCAGACTGTTCTTGTAAGAGGCCTGTTGAGAAAACAGATCGTTTATGCCGCGCTGAAGGCTTCCGATACTTGCAGTCATCTTCTCTTTGAAAGAAGCAAAGTCCAAGGCTGTGACCCTCTGACCTTGATGAACTTCTAGAATGCGTTGAGTCAAGGACAGACAGGTATCAGAGAAGTGCTGGATAGTCCGTGCCAGGGATGGAGGTGCATCAGATAGCTTGCTGGGAGAGTGATCTGATGATGACATGGCATGGTCATCTTCTTCAGCAATCGGCACGATGGAAGAAATGGCAGCTTGATGACTTTCGGATCGGATCAGAGTGACCAGATCCGAAGAAAAACCTTGAATGAAGGCCAAATCTTCATCTGATGGTCCCGGAGGAGAGTGGGGACTGGGAGGTTCCTCAACTTGGAGAGCTGCAACCACTGTAGATACCACGAAATCCGGATCGATGAGGTCTGGTGCTTCAGTTGTTGCACATGGTTCAGCTGGACTGGGTTGTGCACGGGAGGCTGATGACTTCAATGGAATAGATGTTGTCGGAGAGTCCAACAGAACATTCATTGGTTCATCATCTGTTGCAGACGGAGCATTAGGCAATGGCTGCTCCGCTGTCTGGTCTGGTACGTGCTCTGCAGGCTGATCCTCTGTCTGTTTTGCTGCATCAGAGGGAATAACCTCGATAAATGGTTCTGCCAGAGTCTTGCTTGCAGAAGGATGATCCGGGCTTGTGGCTGGAGTGGAGGTACCTAGCTTCTGTCGTTGAAAATGGACAGCTAAGGATAGAGCATGAACATCCATCTCGAGTTGAGCAATCACAGCCCCATCATCTCTGGCAGTTGGAGCAAGCGGATCGAAGTTCTTCTTTTTGGCAACTAGAAGCAGATTGGTCAGTCTGAATCTGTGTTTTGCCGTAAATAAATCTCTGCGCTGCACGGCAAGTCGAACATCATCAGTCTTTGTTCCTTTCAGAGCTTCCTCTTTCATCTTCTTCAATCTGTGCAACTTACCGTAGAACAGCTCAATGTGGTTGATAGTCCGGTACTGGACATATTCATCAAAAACCACAATGAGTTCCTTTAGCTTCTCATCAACATCCTCCATAGCGATGTCGATGGCAGTCTGCGCTGCAGATTTGGGTTTAGAAGAGAGGGGTTCGGTGAGAATGGCTTTTCCCTTGCCGGTGGAGGAAGGGGACTTAATCCCTGATTGGGTATAGTCTCCCAACTCAGTGATAACTATCCCTTTGACCACGGGATTGGCAGAGGGAATTCTAAGGGTGACTTTGGGTGCAGGGGTTGAAGCTTGTGAAAGCTGGGTGGAAGGTTGAGGGGCAGGAGTTGCTTTAGGGGGTGACAGTATGGGTGGAGGTAGAGATTTGGTTGGTTTGGTAATCTGGGTTCGGGGCTTTTTGGGAAGTGGCTTGGTTGGTGATGAGTGAGCAGACTGGGTTTCTTCCGAGTCAGTCTGAATGGTCAGCTTCCGCTTGACCCGAGGTTTGCGCACAGCAACTTGTTCCTCGTCCTGCTCAAACTTGACTGCAGTCAGAGTAGCAGGAGTAGGCGGAACACTCTTGGACTTCAGCAGTGCAAGCCCTTTGGAGTTAAGGATCTTAAGGGGACGGAGAGCAGACGGCTTGCTCAGCTCGAGGCCTAAGGACTCCAAGAGCTTGCTGAGAGGAACAGCAAAGCATACGGCGTGCTTGGATGCAATCACCGTTTCCAGCAGTACTCCAAACAAAATCATGGACCAGTTTATCTTCTGGCCGGATACAATAGCCGCCATAGCCCTGAACTTTTCGGCGGTTACAGCATTGAAACTTCCTGCTTTACCCAAAAGTGGCTTGCCTACCACTTCGCACAGCACCTGGAAATGGAAGAGCATTTCCTTCTTCTTAAAGGAGGGTTGCAATCGGTGGCCAGAAATAGAAATCTTCCCCTGAAGATCTAAGAGTGACGCTTGAGGAGTCTGTCCGAACTCTGTCAGTCCGGAACTGGGGAGGCCAAAGGTCTTGGCCATCGTCATTGGCGAGATCTCGAAAGATTTGCCCTTGACAGTAGTAGAAATGGATGTCTTCCGGGAGACGGCGTTAGCGAACAGCTCGCGGATTTCTGATTCATAAACAACTGTCCCGCACTCCAAAAAGTTCCTTAAACCAGATGAATCCAGGGCTCTAAAAATGGACACCATCGCAGCATCTTCTGCCCTGTAAATGTCATCAAACTCAACGGAGAGTGAGTTATGAGTGATGGTAGCCATTTGAAAGGAGTTTAAAGAAAGTGCGAAGAGTAAGAGAGTGAGAGAGTAAGAAGGTAGACAGCGGTAAATTGTAAAAAGTGAACAAGTATGAAATGTTCAGCCCGCTAAATAGGAGAGAGAAGACACGTGTCTTTATCTCCAAGACTGAGAATTAAATAATTCAAAATAAACGGTCAGGATAAAGAAAGATAAGGCGATTAAAGTACAACTAGTTAAAATGGTCAATCAGTCCGAGCTGTTGTTATTGTCCAGACAGATCATAGGATAAAATCAGACTGACAAGGATCGGTCTGAAAGTTCGGACCGGTCTGTGTCTTTCTGAACATTGTATTATCGATCTGTGGTGACAAAAAAATCTTCAAGTGCGAAAAGAATAAAAACATCTAAACTAATTAAGATAAGTCAATTAAACCAAGAATTTGACGGAAATAATTAAACTTAGCCTCAGGAAGCGGTTTAGTGAAGATGTCTGCTGCTTGCTGCTCTGTTGAAATGTGCTCGATCCGAATTTCCTTTTTGCCAACATGATCTCGAATAAAATGATGTCGTATATCAATATGCTTTGTTCGAGCGTGCAGAACTGGATTATACGTTATAGCAATTGCACTTGTGTTGTCGCAAAATATTGGAGAGTCAACAGCTTGGATGCCATAGTCTTTGAGCTGGTGTTGAATCCAGAGCATTTGAGCACAACAGCTTCCAGCGGCTAGGTATTCTGCTTCAGCTGTGGATGTGGCAATCGATGTCTGCTTCTTACTGAACCAAGAGATCAATCTTTCACCTAGAAATTGACATGTTCCACTGGTGCTTTTACGATCGATCTTACACCCAGCGTAGTCTGCGTCTGAATACCCGATCAAGCTGAAGTTTGAATCTTTGGAGTACCAAAGACCAACGTTCTGAGATCCTTTTAAATATTTCAGAATACGCTTGGCAGCAATAGGTTCTGACTGAAATCTGGCGCACATACAGACTGAAAACATAATATCGGGCCGGCTCGCTGTAAGATACAATAGCGATCCGATTAGTCCTCTATACATGGTTACTTCAACTGCCGTTCCCCCTTCATCTTTGTCTAACTTGATTGTTGGACTCATTGGAGTTGATGCAGTTGAGCATGTTTCCATTCCAAATCTCTTGAGGAGCTCTTTGGTATACTTGGTCTGATTGATGAAAATGCCATTGTTGAGCTGTTTTACTTGTAGACCCAGAAAGAATGACAATTCTCCCATCATGCTCATCTCGAACTGTCCCTGCATTAACTTAGAAAATTTCTCGCACAATTTGGGGTTAGTTGACCCAAAGATTATGTCATCAACATAAATCTGAACTAATAGGGTATGTTCCCCCTTAATGAATTTAAATAGAGTTTTATCTACTGAGCCGATCTGGAAATCATGGTTCAGCAGAATTGAGATAGAGTGTCATACCAGGCTCTTGGAGCTTGTTTCAGACCATACACTACTTTATTCAGTAGATATACATGATTGGGATACAAATGGTTCTGAAATCCAGGTGGTTGCTCAATGTAGACTTCTTCCTGAAGCTTTCCATTAAGAAAGGCGCTCTTGACGTCCATCTGATATACTTTGAAGTCTTTAAAGGCAGCATAAGCAAGAAAGATTCGGATAGCTTCAAGTCTGGCGACTGGTGCAAATGATTCATCGAAGTCGATTCCTTCTTCTTGTCTGAATCCCTGTGCCACCAGTCTGGCTTTGTTTCTAACCACAGTTCCATCTGCGTCTAGCTTATTTCTGAAGACCCATCTGGTTCCAATAACAGGCAGATCGCTTGGTCTGGGGGTTAGACTCCAAACTTGATTTTGTTCGAATTGATTAAGCTCTTCTTGCATTGCTTTAATCCAGTTGAAGTCAGTCAGAGCTTCATCGATCTTCTTGGGTTCCAGAGTTGAGATGAAGGCAGCATGAGTGAACTCATCCATCATCTGTCCTCTGGTTCTGATCGGTGCAGAAGGACTACCAATCACTAGATTAGGTGGATGCTTCTTAGTCCATCGATAGCTTGACTCTGGATTGTCTGGTCCGGTCGGATGAACAGTAACAGCATGATCAGCATCCGCTTTAATATTTGAGCCAGGAGCATCCGGATCAGCTCGATCTGAAGTTTCTTCAAAGCCTTGATCCGGTCTGTCTGGTACTTCTGGTTCTGGTGGATTGTCTCTTGACCTGTTAGCTACAATCTCATCATCACTGTTAGCTTCGAGATGGATATTTTCCATCTGATTTTGAATTGATTCTTTGTTGCCCTCAACACATAAAGTTTCATCAATGACTACATGAACAGATTCTTCTACAGTTAAAGTTCGATTATTAAAAACTCGATAAGCTTTGCTAATTGATGAATATCCTAAGAATATACCATTATCTGACTTAGCTTCAAATGCTGTAAGATGACTCTTACCATTGTTGTGAACGAAGCATTTACAGCCAAATACATGAAAGTGAGAAACAGATGGTCTGTTACCAGTCCATATTTCATATGGAGTGAGATTCAGCTTCTTGTTAATCATAGATCGGTTTTGAGTGTAGCAAGCAGTATTTACAGCTTCTGCCCAGAACTTTTGAGAGATTCCAGAATCAGCAAGCATTGTTCTTGCTGCTTCCTTGAGCGTTCTGTTTCTTCGTTCTGCAACTCCATTCTGTTGAGGAGTTCGAGCAGCTGAAAACTCATGCTTGATTCCATGATCTTCTAGAAAGGATTCAAGATTCTAATTTGAAAACTCGGTGCCTTTGTCACTTCGAATCCTGTCTATGCTGGATGATTTCTCGTTCTGAGTGCGTTTCAGCAGCTTGATCAACTTCGGACCGGTCTGATCTTTACTGCTTAAGAATATAGTCCATGTAAAGCGTGAGTAATCATCAATAACAACAAGAGTATACCGCATTCCCCCTAAACTTGTTATTGGTATAGGACCAAACAAGTCCATATGCAGTAATTCTAAACAGCGGGAGGAGGATTTGGCATTCTTGTTTTTGAAGGATGATCTGATCTGTTTGCCCATTTGGCAAGCTTCGCAGATCTTATCCTTAGCAAAATCGATCTTGGGCAGACCGATAACTAAATCATGTTTACACAGGCTAGCAATGGTCTTAAAGTTGATATGATTCAAGCGCTTATGCCACAGCCAATGTTTATTATCATTGTTAGCGATGAAGCAAGTAGGATTATCAGGTTGAGCATGATTCCAGTTAATCTTATAAGTGTTTCCATTCCTGATTCCTACGAGCATGGTTATACCGTCTGATGATTTAACAGTGCAAGTGTGTTTATGAAATTCTACAGCATAACCATTATCACAGAGTTGACTTATACTAATCAGATTATAGCACAGATTTTCAACTAACAGCACATCATTGATAATAATGTTACCATGGACAATCTTACCCTTGCCCACGGTCTTACCCTTTGAGTTATCCCCGAAAATGATTTTGGGTCCAATACATTCTGTCACTTCAGACAGCAGCTCGATGTTTCCAGTCATGTGACGGGAACACCCACTGTCCAAATACCAGTCTGATGCGAGTTTCTTCGGTACCTGTCATCAAATATAATTATTGTTGGTACCCAATCCTATTTGGGTCCAGAACGGATTAGCCCTTTGGGAACCCACACCTGTATCAGCTTCAATGGCTTGTGTGTGTAGGGTGTGCTGTGTGCTGGTCTGTTTCGATGCTGTGTGTGATAATGTGTGCGCTGTGAAAACCTTTGATTCTCATAAGGTAGTCTATATCTTCGTTGAATCGGTTTTGAGTTATAGTAATTGTATTGTATTCCTTGCCTTCGATCTTGCACCTTTGGATTTGGTCTGATAGACGCAAATCTTGCTGGTGCATTTTCTTTGGCTTGGTCAACATAACCAATTCCTTTTCTCAGATTTTGATTCTCGTAAGAGACTCCTGTTTGAATCTTAGGTGCTTCAGTTTCATATACTGTGCTGGATTTAACAAATGTCATTTGTTTGACTTGATTCTTTACCAGCAACAGCTCAGATTCATCTTTGGTGCATTCTTTGGTGTCAAAGCCTATGCCGGTGAAATCACCGACGTTTCTTTGAACCTCTTGTAATTCTTCCAAGGATGTTCTGGATTTTGTCCATGTTTTGAATATATGTGAGAGCTTAGCATTTTGTGTGCTAATTCTCTTATTTTCTTCATGGAGCTGATCATAAGAGATTTTCAGCTTATTCAGCTCGATCTGGAGATTTTTGCACTCACCCTGCTCAGAGCAGCTTGGTTTGTTGTGCTCATCCATTTGAGTACTGATTTTGGCTTTATTCTTCTCAAATGATTCAGCTAAGATCCTATAATCATTAGCCATGTCTTGCAGTGCGAACATGAGCTCTTCTCGTGTAAATTCATTTGAGTCAAGATCATATACCTCGTCTGTCTGACTCATTTCTTCGTCTGCCATAAGACATTGAATATCTTCTTCGCTTTCGCTGGAAGAATATTCGGAGCTTTCCGAGTCTGAGTCTGTCTGAGCCCATTTGCTGTTTCCTTCTTCAGCTACTAGGACTTTTTGGGATTTTCCATGATTCTTGCGGTCTTTGTAGTGCTTCTTCTTTCTATCATCACGATGCTTCTCTTTCCGTTCTTCTTTCTTTGGTCTGGTGCAATCTGCAATGAAGTGTCCGGTCTTACCACAATTGTAGCAAGCCTGACGTTAACAGTATCATCTTTTCTTGATTTATAATGATGAGAGGGTTTGAAGTTCCTCTTATTTTTAGACATAAATTTACCGAATTTCTTGATAAATAATGACATAGCATCGTTACTCATCTGTTCAGCAGATCGGTCTGATGTTGAAGCGATCTGGTCTGGAGTGGCTGCCAGGGCCTTGTTTGGTTGAGAGATGAATGGCTCTGCTTCACCTCTGCTTATCAGTTCAAACTCATAGGCCTTAAGATCTGCAAACAGATCATGAAGTTCAACCTTGTTAAGGTCTTTTGATTCCCTCATGGCAATGGTCTTTACATCCCATTCCTTTGGCAGAGCTCTCATTACTTTCAGAGCGATCTCTCTGTTAGAATATTCCTTCCCCAGACCATTCAGTTCATTTATGATGCCGGTGACTCTTTCATCAAACTCATTTAGAGTTTCTCCACTTTTCATCTTTATGCTCTCAAATCTTTGAAGAGCAACAGTTAACTTGTTTTCTTTGGTCTGGTCGTTGCCTTCACATAGCTGTGCTATCTTCTCCCAAATTTCTTTGGCAGTAGAGCACATTTTGATTTTGCTGAACATGTTCTTGTCCAAAGTCTTGAACAAGATGTCTTTGGCCACATTATCGAGATTTGCTTTCTTTCTTTCCTCATTCGTCCAGAGGGATCTGTCTTTTTCCACCATTTGTGGTTCTCCACCAGAGATGGCTACTGCTGTATTGGTTTTTAAAATCTTCATTGGTCCATCAGTGATGACGAACCACATATCGTCATCCTGAGCTGCCAGATGAGCTTGCATTCTGATTCTCCAGTCATCATAGTCTTCTTTTGAGAACATGGGGATTTTGTTGAATGATGCCATCAGCTTAGTAGTCTTTGTGCTGATTAAGATGACCTGCTCTGATACCACTTGTTAGGATCGATTCCGGGGGTGGGTTGTCATTCCACACACGAGTTCAACCAACTTGAGCTTCAATAGCTCGTGTTCTTGAATTAATGCACAATAGATTATATCGAGTTCGATTACAAAATCGAGCGGAAGACACTCGACATAACCCGCTCTAAAACCGATTAAACATTTGAAAGACATTTTAAAATTATGCAAGTAAAGTAAAAAAACACAGGATATGTTTCTGGAAGTTCGAAGGTGGTGTAATCCTTCTACGTCTCCCCTTCTTCCACCTCATGGAAGGATTCCACTAGAAGACTTTGATTTATACAATCCCGTTGTACAAACCCGATCCAGTTGGGAATTCCCCATCCAACTAGAACTCCTAGCAACTCAACTATGTATGTTCTTTAATGTCTCACATACAAAGACCTCTCATCGGTTGTGATAAATCATCAACCGTTACAATGATATTCACTCATCTATTAAGCTCTCAAATACAATGAATAGAGTGAATATATATGGCACAAATGATCTCTAACTAGATCTGATATAGCAAGGTAAGAGGTGCCAAAGGTTTGAGGAGTGCTCTTCATTTAGCAACTTTTGTCTTTTAAGTTCCTCAATTGAATCCCAAGTGGGTTTGCTTTGGAAGGCTTGGATTGATCTTCAACCAGCTGTTATTGAGCTTCCAAATCATTTATATATAGCCCCAAGTAATGATATATACGTTAGACACAAGAATATGCCCGTTGGAAAGGTTCTGCACTATTCCCGAGCTTGCAACGGTCATATTCTGGTTTCTGGGCTATTTGTATTTCGGACCGGACTGGTCTGGTCTGCTGGTCTGGTCTGCTGGTCTGGTTCAGTCTGGTCTGGTCTGCTGGTCTGATCTGCTGTTCTGTTTCAGTCTGGTCTGCTGGTTTGGTTCAGTCTGGTCTGCTGGTTTGGTTCAGTCTGGTCTGTTGGTCTGCTGGTCTGGTTTGGACAAGTCAGTCTGATGCAAGACAAGCTTGATACAAAAACAGATTGATAAACTTGCTCTTCGATCTGTTGCTTGTAACTCTTCATTCTTTGATTTCTGGGCAAAGTGATCTATATAAAAGTTGTAGCCCTTTCTTCTAGCTTTCCACGGAATCAAGAATCGCTTGATTTCGATTTTGTATGAGAGAGTTATGCTCGAAATACGAGGCGATGCTCCTACTGTCTGTTTGCTGGATGCAGCAGCACATGGCGTGATTTGCAGAAGCTTTTTGGCCATCTTAACGTCCGATTCAGTCTTTCACTTCCAAAGATGAATTGTAGATCTTTGTCGTATCTTTCCAACCCATACTGAATCGTTCCGTTCCGATAAGCGAGCTAAGAGTTATGCCCACCAGACTGACAGGGACTTTGCTGTAACAGCTCGATCTTACAGGCGTCACATGGCGTGACTTGCAGAAGCTTTTTGGCCATCTTAACGTCTGATTCAGTCTTTGTCTTCCAAATATGACTTGTAGATCTTTGTCTTAGCTTTCCAACCCATACTGAATCGTTCTGTTCCGATAAGCGAGCTGAGAGTTATGGCCACCAGACTGACAGTTGCTTGCTGAAACAGCTTGCTGAAACAGCTTGCTGTTTCTTCGCGGTTCATCTCGATCTTGCAGGCGTCTTTTCTCCTTGATAACATTTGAACTAGCCGGTCTGTTGTGAAATATGACTTTTAGTATTTTGAGTTGGCTGTTCAATCTCTTTGGAAGCACGCCATTTCGATATCCGAGCTATGAGATATGATCGAAACAATCCGCTCTGCCAGAATTTCAGACTAGGTCCAGCTTGATATTTTCAAGCTATTTCTTTGTAATTCATCAAGCTCTAAATTATGATCTATAAACTGCACACTTGATGAAATATGTTAGCAACACAATAACAAGTTTTGTTAACATCAAAACCAAGATTATTCGGGTTTCCAAAACCCAACAATCTCCCCCTTTTTGATGATCACAAAACTCGAATAAAAATATGAACATTAAAGCACAATGTTGCATAACAGGAAAAATCATATTTTTTAAACAACATATTTCTCCCCCTTTTTGTGTGAATCAAAAAGGAAGACAAATAAAATGTTCTCCCCCTAAAGGATTGAGATTAAACTCTCCCCCTTAATTTTAAAATGTTTGAAAATTTGAGCAAGTGAGGGGCAAATGGGGTAGGCTAAAACAAATTAAAAAAAAATGCAATGCACATTAAATTTTTGAACAAAAATAACCTCGTTTGATGATGCATGTAGCATACTTTGCAACAAATTTGAATTTCTTGACAAAACTCAACAATGTTCATTTCATCTTTCAGCGGTGGCAGCACACTTGGTCCAACTTTGCAGAATAAACTGCTTTTCCTCGTGAATAATTAGGCTGCAATATCTACACCGTTGCGATCCTCTATAAATCTAGTTTGCAACGCAAAAAACGGTTCGTCATTTGGACATCCGAGCGAGAAGTTATGCCAATTTTCCCAAAGTCGCTGCAAGCTGCCAGAAAACTAAAAATGCTTCGAAAATTGTTAGATAAAATTTCAAAATAAAAATTTTAAACTAAAATGAGTTTAGAGCATATTGAACGAGAATTTGAACATTTAAAATAGATTTTAAAATTATTTTCGTGCAAAATGAATGCAATGAAATTGATTTTTATGCTAAAATATTCATACACCATATTTTGAAAAAATATGCTATGAAAATATTTCATGCTCATGAGAAAATTTTGAAAATGATTTAAAAATATATCCGCTAAAAAAAATCGGTTCAAATGCTTTCCAATAACAACCTGGCTCTGATACCACTTGTTAGGATCGGTCCGGAGTGTTTAGAGGGGGGGTGAATGAACACTCCTTATAAAATTTATCCCTTGTGAATTCTTTCGGATTAGTGAAAGAAATCTGTTACTTAATCAACTCTTTGAACAGAACAGACCACTAAAAAGGTAAGTGCGAAATGGTCTGCTCTTGTAAAAGTAAGAACGGCTCGATGGCTAAGTGCAGAAGGATAAAACACAGGATATGTTTCTGGAAGTTCGAAGGTGGTGTAATCCTTCTACGTCTCCCCTTCTTCCACCTCATGGAAGGTTCCACTAGAAGACTTTGATTTATACAATCCCGTTGTACAAACCCGATCCAGTTGGGAATTCCCCATCCAACTAGAACTCCTAGCAACTCAACTTGCTCAGACACACTCTGTCTGACAGTTACAATAAGTTGCTCACTTCTATTTTTCAATACACAATGCGCACAGTGATCCTACAATGATCAAATGTTACAAAGTAATCGCGCTTAAATAAATAACTTCAGCTCGAGAGCTTCTGAACTTTGTAAGCGTGTGCAGTTGCTTTCTTGTGTGTTTTTCAATTGATCAGCGTGAGTTCGAATCAAGTATATATGTCTTCCTTTTGTTGCATCCTTTTATAGTTGAGGGTAGCAACGGCATTGTTTCCCTTAATGTGCAACTTTGACTCTTTTTAAACTCTGAGAAAGCTACAGTCTTCTTCTTCAGGACACTTGCCGTTCTGGTGTATGCTTTCGGCGACTGTCAGGTAAGCTCTTCTTTGTCTTCTTACCTTTAATGGCAATCTTCAATTTTTGATCCTTTGTAGCATTAATTACAGCATTAAATGCTACAATAAATAACCGTTAATGGTTCGGACTGAGAAGCCATCCTTTATGTATCTTTGACTGCTCTGATCTGATAAAGGTTGAGATCGATCTGAAGTATCGATCTAGTCAGTCTGGAATCCATCGATCCGGTCTGATATGTGATATTCTTTATCAGCTTGCTCTGTTTTGCGCGATCGATCTGGTATGCCTGATTTCCATCGATCCGGTCTGAAATGTTCTGTCATCTTGCTCTGTTTTGTCCGATCGATCTGGTCAATCTGATTTCTATCGATCCGGTCTGAAATGTTTTGTCATCTTTAAAATCTCATCGATAAGGTCCGGAACTAACATGCATAATACCCAAAATATTCAATTTTAAGTTGTACAAAGGTTAACCAAATACTCAATCGAGTATTCCATTTTCTTATTAAAATTTGGCTCCAACCATTTTATTTTAAAAGTATAGCATTCCCATTGGAATCTAGACATTGCTCCAAAAATCGGCTAATTAAACCTCGATTCCAAAATCCCGACATTTTCCAAAATTTGGAAAAAACACTTTTCTTCGAGCCGCGATCGATCGGCGATTTCATCGCGATCGATCGTGCAATCCAGCGGCCAAACAGAACACTATCGCGACACCTTGCGATCGATCGCTGAGACTTAGCGATCGATCGCCAGCACTGTGCATCTTCACCAAATTCAAAATCTCGTCGCGATCGATCGGCGCCAAGCCGCGATATCGCGACCTGCGATTTTCCGAAAAACTCGAGCTTCAATGGTGTTTTTGACACCCAAACTCAAAACCAACACCCCATACTTTTCCAACACCTCCAATACTCCATTTAAAACCAATAAAAACAACAAAAACACAACTTTGGATTTTAACCAAAAATCCCCAAATTCCATAACCAACATAATACTCAACCAAAATCCACCATAATACTATCAAATCGAAGATAATGATGATGGGGGGATTAATACCTGATTATTTTCTTGAAATCCAGCTCCCGAGCCAAGCTTCTAGCCAAATTTCTTCAAAGAGAAAAAAGAGGGTGGGGGGGGGGGGTGGTGGGGGGAGAGAAGCGTGGATGAAGAGAGAGAGGGAAATGATTTGTGTTATCCCGTAACATCGAGTCCACTTGGTATATATAGTATCAAGGCTCCAAAATACCAATTCCTCCACAAATACATCAGGACTCATTAAAAATCATCTGTTTTCAAAAATTACCTCTCAATCTCTATTTCCATTATCAGCCCAGCACAAAGTACTTCGGACCCCAGATCCCACCAAAAACCCAATTCCAAGGTTTTTCACCACGATGAGAACACAATCTCAACCTTTGGATCCCAAAATACCCGATTTATTATCCTCGGGTGTTCCAACACCCCAATTAATTTATAATTGCAATAATACCATTGAGGGTCATTACCACACGGGATTAATACCATTAATTCTCGGGCATCACAACATTGGCCCAATCATTATCGATGAGGAGAATATGTTACCTGCTGCTCCATATGGTGCAATGTAATAATGTAATTATGTTTTGTGCTATTTTATATGTTTTAATATATTTATAGATTTTGTAATTGTGGTTCTTTTCAGATGGGCATGGCATTTAAGGTTTACGGAAACAGGGAGGCATTCTGTACGTATCATTAAGGACATTCTTGATGAGCAACCATCAACTCAAGTAAGCAATATCTTAGTTGTGTTTGTTATGAAAAGTTAATAATGTTGTTTATTATTTTAATCCAATTTTGTATTTTTAGTTTAATTGGCAGCCATACCCTATTGAGTGCACCGAGCATCTGAGCCACCAGTTATGGACATATGCCGGCCCATTAATTTGTTATGATATTGTTGAAATGCACCGTCCTGATAGGGTTCTTCGTCAATTTGGAATGCTACAAGACATCCCTACAGATCCACAATCAAGGGATGATAAATTACATTCAGTTGACCGAAGGGGAAGTGTCAATAAGGATTGAAGAGCACACCATGTTGCATATATACAAAAATGGGAGATGGCACGTGATTTATGTGTGGACAGACCACTATATTGTGCAGTAGTGGTTGGAAATAGCGGGTGGTATGAACGAGTCACACGTAGATATATTGGCCATCAAAGACAATTTGTACAGGCTAGATACCAACATGGTGACGGCCCAGCGTGGCATCATGTGGTAAGTGAATAGATTTAAACATTGTTTTTTTAGAATATGTCATATGGATTTATAAATTAAAAATTTAATTACTGGTTTTCACTTTCCAGACTGATCAGATGCATCAGTTGAGTGTTAGCTGAGATCATTATCCTGCTGAGGGAGAATATGTTATAACGTTTATGGAGTCGATGAGAGAGCATCATAGGGCAATAACGCAAAATGTGATGCAAGTGGCTCGTGAACGATGAGACATAAACTTCCCACCATACGAAGAAGTTCATGAGGCTGATGAAGAACTAGTATAGTCGGTCCATGCACGCAGCGAGAGTGATATCGCAGGTCCTTCTATGTATACACCTATCTCGACAGATGCGACAGGTCCTTTTATGTATATACCTATACCGACAGATGGGGCAGGTCCATCTACATCTTTTATTGTTTATTATGTCCCCGAGCCACATATATATGATCATTCATCATTCACTCCATATGCTCCGATCTACACACAGCAGGGTACAGATGTAGGGATTGAATTTGCACAATCATATACCACATCTATGGGTCTCAATTCTGATGTATCACCTGTTGTATTTCCACAGTTCACACCATATCGTCCACCTACTGATGTACCTGTGGTACAACAGAGGAATGACCAGGTGGATAGGAGACAGAGAGTTCGAAGAGAGATCATTCCTCCTCGTTGTGGTACCGGAGGACATTTACAAACGAGGCCTCGTGGTCGATAACATTTGATGCCTTCCTCTTGTAAATATTTGATAGTTGAAACAAATATTGAACAATGTTGTTTTGTGAGCAATTAAACATATACTAAAATCTTGTTATAAACGAACAACCAAGGTACTATGATTTTGTAATTAAACTTACAATAATTATTCACAATAACGTATAATCATTTACAAAATAAACTTACAATCAATTACACATAATTTATTGATTTCGAGAAGTTGAAGCCATTTGTTGTCTTGCACGGGCTTCTGGCCAGTCCATCTCATTCTGAATGCGCGTTGTTCGATCTCGACCAACTCTTCTGGTTTTTCGCAGAGTGGAGTTGTGGTACAACTCAAAACATGGGGTGTCCCAATACTCCTCGCCCCACATTAGCTCGAATCGCCCTTGATATGTGCTCTAATATTCATTCATATTGTAATATGGTTTGACAAATATTTTAGCATTTAAGCCATACTTTCGACACACTTGGATCACACGTGAGCAAGGTATTCCGAACTCTTTCCATTTTCCACAAGAACATTCCCCTGATTTTAGATGCACAACATGCGTATTACCCCCACGTCCTGGTCGTACTCTTGTGATAACAGAAGCTGTTAGATGTCTACGATCGAACATCTGGACATCATGATGGATGGACTGATAGTCAGCACGACCATATCTTTCGAACACATAATCTGGTCATTCTTGATTATTTTGAATCATTCGTTCTGTCTTCTTAAGCCGTTCGAAAAAATATAGCACACAACGATCAAAAGTTAATTGCACAATGGCTGTGATTGGAAGGCAATTTCTGAACGGAGCTCTCCCATGTTCCATACACATTCTCAACAGCGCGTCGCAAACTAAGCCATCCTTTTGCATAGGAGATCTCAAATCCATATTTATCTTTAACTGTTTGAATTACATACTTTATTCGAAAGCTGGATCACGCCGAACAATTCTCACTAACAAGCTAGCAATCATGTTTTTGTCCAAATTTGCATGATCGATAGACAGCTCACTCAAAAGGCAAGTGTGAGAACCTCCATACTTGTTTATTTTGAATAATCCTACTTTTTTCTTCAAGGAGGCACGCAGGTACAATCTACAAGGTGTATCTTCTGTACTGTGTTTGCACACCACTTTCCACAATGTTTTTGTACTCTTGACAATGCGGTACTCCCATGTTGCAACACGTACAGAGTAATCCTTTACAGCTGCCTGCAGATGAGCTTTATTTTTTAAGACCATATCTACATGGATATCCCCTTTGGAGTAATTGTAATAACTCCCCATTTACCTGTTGGAATGTCTACCGAGTTTGCAAATACTTCGGGATGTGTCATTGAGAAGAATGGAATTGTTGGATAAATGACATGAGTATTTGTCATGGTTGTCACCGGTACAGTAACTGACACTGCTTGGGTGATTGGGATATCCTCATCTTGATCTGCAATTGTTTCTGACATGACACAAATGTCAACCTCATCGTCATCAGCATCATCCTCAGACGGAATATCATATGGTTCAGACTGAATATCATTTCCCAATTCAGCAAAACTGTCTGCTAGTGGCTCAGGAGCAATAACATCAGCATCTATGAGATCGTCATCTGGATCTCTACCAGAGATAGTCATTCCTTCTGCAACTACAGGCAAACAATCTACATTTTCTGGAATACAATCATAGTTTCTTTGTTCTGTTTCTATGTAAATTTCCAAGCAACTATGACCCTGTTTTAAATTCAATAGCCATGCTAAATTATAATCATTATCTATTGCCAAAATTGTCTGTCGTAGCCCGGCAAAATCTCTGAACATATGTCTTGCATATATTTTCAGAAGAAACTGGTTGCGGTCGATGCCAATGATATTATATATTTCGTTCAACAACTGCATAAAAATTGTGCGAGATATTGTGGTACCTCTTAATGGACCACGATCATATCTAATGGTATCTGAATCTTGTAATATATTACCTCCACAATACAATAATATTAGAATCGACATCTCTTAAAAAAATATTAAATATTATAAGTAATTAATACATTTCTATAATCAGGATGATAGAATCAATAATATAACAAGATTTTTATCTGAAAAATACTTGAAGGGTGGCTAATTAAGATTGGAGATTCAACAATTTCAACAATAAAAGAAGATGATAAACTATAAATGGTATGTGATTTTCGTTTCTGTGTAGAAAAAGAAGGGTTCGATCGGATGGTGCCTTCAATAAAAATATCTGAAGGCGCCATCTTAGATGGAGATGGCGCCTTCAATAAAAATATCTGAAGGCGCCATCTTAGATGGCGCCTTCAATTATTTTTTTAACCAGGACTGAAGACGCCATTTGAGATGACGTCTTCAGCTGAAAGACACCATCTCAAATGGCGTTTTGGGTTAGTTTAAAAAGTTTTTAAAATTTCGATTATTTTGTTAAATTACTTTTTTTTTTATTAAAAAGTTAAAAAGCCCATTTATTTATGCTACATTTCTTTAAAATTTACATTATTATTATTATTATTATTTTTTATTACTAAATTGAGTGTTTCTCAAATATAATGATAATTACTAGGTCAAAATCCCAATTATATATAATTTTTAGGGTGAACTTACCCTCTAGTTTATATAATTATCATTTTAGCCTCTTTAGTTTGAACAATAACATCTACCCCTACAATGTATTTTCAAATCATAGGAATATAGTTGTAATTTTTCTTATATATTTACAAAAAAACTAGAGCTATTGCAATACATCTATTCTACAAGGGAGACATATGTAATTATTCAAACCATATGGAGAAATTTGTAAAACAATTATTTTATAAGGGAGACATGTAATTATCCCTACTTTTTAAGAGGTTCTATTAAATGGGATGTTGTATGGCTTGGCTTGCTGTCTATGAAAAAAAAAAAAGATGAAATATATACATAACTATAATTATTATTGTAAGCTTAGTTTAATGATTGTCATCATCTTCAAAGTGGGATTGACTCAAGTTTAGAGTATTATAAGTTACAAAAACTACTTGGCCTATAATAGAAATAAATTAATTATTATTGTTAAAGAATATCTAATGAGGTATTTCTTTTTCTAGATTCCATCTCTAAAGAATTTGTTGCTACATTAGAATTACTCATTTATTGTTGATTTTTAGTGTAACGTTACACAATGTACTTTGCAGCAGAGTCGATATCGATTCAGAAGCAAATATTAAAGTGGTAGGGAATAGGGAGGAAATTAAGTAGGACAAAAAATAAACATAACTGGTAGAGATAATATAATCGATGGTGATAAACCATATGGTAAGATAGATGTCTAAAAGAGACAAATATTCGGTACGCACAAAGCATCTACAAGAAACAAACATGGAGCGAAGATTAGAGCCGTCAAAAACGGATCAGTCCAACCCATGACCTAACAGTTTTGATGGCTCAAGGAGACACATCTAAAGTAAAAGAGTAAGATTTTATGGGTAGTACGCGTATTTTAATCAAATAAATCATAAAACGAGAATATTGCATGATCATTAGTAGGTAAGTGATGATAATTTAATTTCTCAAAATAGAAGAGCAAAGTTCTTTTATAAGCATGAGATTACTAGTTTTTAGTGGGTGTTTGCAAATGTTTTTGCAAACTGCTTATCAGCTTTTCAGTTTAAAAAAAAAAAAAAATTTTGAGTGTTTTATTTTCTTGTTTCTGATATTGCTTCTCTAAAAATAAACAGAGAAAAACAGAAGTTGAGAAGCAGGTCATGACATGCTTTTGACTACTTTAACTTGTTTGGTGGCAATTTTGTAATTAATTGAAGTTTATTAAGCTGATTTCATTTTATTTTAATAGCAAATACTCAATGTTTTTGTTTAAAAATAACTTTTTTCAACTTTAAGTAAAATCAAAGTTCTTTGAAAAAGCAATTGCATACACACCATTAATAAGATTTCTCCTTCTCATAATTATAGTCCTCAAACATAGTAGTAAAAAAAATTGATTTCTACAAACCACTGCAAAATAAGTGGGGTTATTTAATTAAATAACCCAATTTTTAAAAATATTTAACAAAATAACCCAAAATATAAAATCTTACTTTTCTAACCCAACACGCCAACCAGTTGGCGTGTTCAGAAGTCACGCCAACCCAGTTGGCGCGCCAACTTTGGCTTTTTTTTTATTTTTTTTTATTTTTTTTAAACATTTGTTCTTTTTTTAATTAAAAAAATTAAAACTAAAATACAATACATAAAATATAGAAATCAACTATCACTTCTGCACAATGATTAAATGTACACTTACTACAAAAGCAACTACCAAGTCCATACATGAGTAGCAATCTTTCAGGAGTCACCCAGCGGGCCTAGTGCGGGGAAATACTTGTATTGTCTTGGTTTGCGCACAACTTATAAATCAATTCAATATGATTAGTAGAGCCATCTAGAAGATGATAGAGTCATAGACGTGATTGTGGAACTGAAAGACATATTTAAAGGTTAATATAAATATAAATTCAGTTTGTACTATTTATATCAAAATAAAAATTTGCTTTAAATATTATTTCAACTGTTTCAAGCCTTTATTTTTCATTCAGTTTTATATGTCTATAAATTTTAATTTCAATATTCAAACTTATCCAAAAAAACTCAAACATTACTAAACCCTGAACCAAATTTAAAAACAGAATTTGACGGAAAAAAAAATGAAATTCAACAAATGCACGACTAACATGCGTTTCTTTAATATATTTTTTTTCTAAATTCACCAAGAAACACAATTTAATTTTGAGTTATTTAAATATAATTTTAAAAAATTTATAACTGTTGTATTGTTGTGATTTTTTAAAAAATTAATAATAATTAAATACTAAGCCCACAAAAAATTCATGAAAAAAATAAGGATGTGTCATTTTCTTGAATGTATAATATATATCACATGTGTTGTTTGATATTTACTAGTGTTGATTTAAAAAATGACAGCTCATAGGGTACACTCATGCACAATTCAATATAAGAAAACTTGAGATGAACTTTTGCAGATGTTAGTGCTTCTACATTGGTAAGGAGTTTCTTACTTTTTTACAGTAAGTGAATATTTAATCACGGTGCAGAAGTGGTAGTTGCTTTCTATATTTTATGTATTTTATTTTAATTTTAATTTTTTAATTAAAAAAATAACAAATGTAAAAAAAATAAATAAATAAAATAAAATAAAAGGCCAAAGTTGATGTGGCCAAGTTTGGAAAGTTGGCCACGCCAACCAAGTTGGCGTGACCAACTTGAAACCCAGTTGGCGTGTTGGGTTAGAAAAGTAAGGTTTTATATTTTGGGTTATTTTGTTAAATATTTTTAGAAATTGGGTTATTTAATTAAATAACCCAGTGGGTAGAGTGAAATTTGGAGGAAATTTCGGTAATCTAAGATTTGATAAGCACTTACAATAATATGTTATCAGTTTTCGGACACAATAGTTATCTATATCAGGAGAATGATCGAAATATGATATTTGGGCTACTCTATGACTTTAAAATATTTTAGTTATATTACTACCATGAGCTATAACTTTTTGGCAAAACTATAAAATTACTTGTACAATTAATAACAGTCAAAATCACGTATTTAATTTTCATGAATAACAAGATTACACAAATTACCAAGATGGAAAGTGCTTGGTAATACAAGATTTAATACATTTTATATCAAATACTTCATGCATCAAAATTGTGAAATGTTTTGTTCCAATAAAATTGTGAAATGTTTGTAAAATTTATTTTCCAATAACAACCCATGACAACACCAATAATTTGGGAATAAAAATGATAAATTTGTAGCAGAAAAGATGAAGCCTTGTAAATTAGAAATGGTAGCTACAAACAAACACATCACCACCATTTTCAGGATAACGAAATTAGTGATACTGGCAGTAACATAAAATGCTTCTACGAAATCAACTTTGTAGTAATGTAATTATTTATCATAATTCTACAATGCTAGTGTTTGAATACACGAGACGCATTAATTAGTGCTATCGCATTCAGTCAACTATCGGGGAATGTGACATGCGTTACGTGTTTGTATAATTGTTTTTTTGTGGTTAATTATTTTGGAATTTAGTTAACTTTATATAAAATTACGAAAAATTTATTTTGAAAAAATTTGATGATTATCTTTGTTATAGTTTGTATGTGTGATTTTTCTTAAGAAAAATAATGATGCAACTATATTAAATATTATTGTCGTTTGTATTGATAATGCTTAGTTTTTTATGAATTTTGAAAGGTATATGAGAGATGATAGTTATGATTTACGGATAAGTTATGAATAGGTTTTATGACATTTTTTATTAAATGAAACTAGATTAATTTTCTAATTTTTTTTGAACTATTAATTTTCTAAGTTATATGAGTATTTTTGTAAATTTCAGTCGATGACAGAAAGTGGGGGGTTTTTAATCAAATATTCTATTTTTTTAAAATGATTTAACAATTTAACCGATTTTTTTTTATATTATCAAACTAACCTAAGTCGCCATGTCAGATGGCGACTTTCATAAAAGTTATTATTTTTTTCAATGTCGCCATCTGAGATGGCGACACCAAATTTTTTTTATTGGTGTCGTCATCTCAGAAGGCGACACCAATGTAATTTATTGGTGTCGCCATCTCAGTTGGCGACATTAATTTAATTATTGGTGTCGCCATCTCAGATGGCGACACCAATGTAATTTATAACCCTAGCCTTTTACACGCCCGCCGCACTCACAATCTCATTCTCATTTTCTTTCTTCCGTGCTGCGAAAATTTCTTCCGTGCTGCGAAAATCGAACATCTCTTGCAAAAATCAAGCCATTTCTTTCCAAAATATTTAAGGTAAGCTTTTTTATTTTGTTATTTGTGTATTGTAGATAAATTATGATTTTGATATATTTAGTGGGAGTATATTATTTGTTGGTGTATATTTTGATGATGTGAATGATTAAAATTCAAGTTGGCTCTGGAGGGCGGGGGTGACAAGTGGCGGCGGCGGCCGGTGGCGGCGATGGCCGAGGGTGGCCGGCGGCGGCGTGGTCGTCGTCGGCGTGGGTTGGCGGCGGTGGGCGGCGGTCGTAGACTGTCGACGAGTAGTTTTTGTAATGTTGAGATTAATGTTGTTAATTTTTGTATTATATTTCAAGATGGATCAAATGAGACAACCAGGCCCAGTTGACATACATCTTTTGTCGTTGCAGTCTTCACATCGATCTGAGGATGTATGGGGAGGTGATATAGATAGTATACTTCGTGTGGGAAACCCAGATAGCTATTTTTGGGATACGTATCCATTAGATATACATGTTGTTAATTTGTTGCACGTTATTGGATTTTATGGTATATACATGCACCTGATCACGGCTTTAGTTGAGAGATGGCGCCGTGAAACACACGCATTTCATCTTAGATCGGGAGAAGTGTCCATCACACTGCAAGACATTGCAGTAATATGGGTGTTGCCAGTAGATGGCATCGTAGTGTCTGAGATAGATTATGATAGGACTCTACCTCAATGGCAAGAATATTGCCATACATATCTTGGATTCATACCAGATATCAAAGATTTTAAAGGTGCGATGTTGAGATTAGTTGTTTTGAAAAATCATTTGCTGCAAAATCCCTTTGGGGGTACATAGTACGCCAGATGATGTTGCTAAGTTTACAAGGGTTTGTGCGTAATTGATGTTAGGGGAGATTATGTGCCCTGATTCATCAGACAGTTTTGTTAGGTTATTGTATTTACAGAAGTTGGAGGATATCGACTCTGCCAGTACATATAGTTGGGGCAGTGCTGTGTTGACATACTTGTATCGTGAGTTGTGCACGTC
Organism: Haberlea rhodopensis; assembly: GCA_907163345.1. NCBI lineage: Eukaryota > Viridiplantae > Streptophyta > Magnoliopsida > Lamiales > Gesneriaceae > Haberlea > Haberlea rhodopensis. The sequence goes on from CAJQUN010000001.1 coordinate 28,629,227, forward strand.
ATCAGAGAGAGGGAAAAAAGTTATAGGTGGTGCATTGCAACTCTTACAGGTAAATGATCTACGTGTAGACAGACCACGATTTACTGACGGTGGTTACTACGTTGTTGGCGGATACAGTGAGTGGTATGAACAAGTCACACGTAGATACATTGGACGTCAAGAATATTTTGTAAAGACAGGATATCAAAATGGTGATGGCCCGGCATTGCAGCATGTGGTACGTTAATTACGTGAAATTTTATTTTTATATTTGTGTTTAGATGTATAAATTTTATATGGACTTTTGGACTTTGCATATGGAGCAGTTAACTACAAGTTATGACCGACATCTGGCTGATGGAGTGCCTATTACGACAGAGTCGATGAGGCAACACAAAACTATGTTCGACAATGTGGTGCGAGTGGCTCGTGAACGACGAGACAGAAACTTCCCGGCATACAATGAAGTCCAGCCTGTTGATACACGTCGGTTCCATGCAGGCACTCCATCTACACATATGCATACAAATATTGCAGGTCCATCTACGTGGACAGATATTGCAGGTCCATCTGCACATATGCAGACATATATTGCAGGTCCATCTACGTGGACAGAGCCAGATATGTGTACAGACTATTATATTCCTGTACGTGTACCATCATATGATTTATCTCCCTTCACGCCATATCCCCCCATGTCCACTCAACCCCAGTTCAGCAGCATGGATACAGATGTCAGTCTTAGGTTTGCGACATATGCATCTATGACTTCACCTTTCGATGTCTCGCCAGTTCTATTCCCTCAATTGACGTCAATTCAGCAGCCTGCCAACATACCTGTGGCAAGGGAAAGGGGCGAAGAAGTCGTTCAACAACGAAGAGTTAGAAGACAGACAAATCCTCCTCCTTGTGGTACTGGAGGAAATTTAGCTCGTCGTCGTCGTTGAAGTCATCATTATGTTGTAAATAGTAACCGATTCTTATAGATTAAATTTGAAAAAAATGTTTGTTCTTTGAGCATAGAATCAACATACAATAATTTCGTAATTAAACGTACAATAATGTCACAATAACGTAACGTAAACATACAATAATGTCACAATAACGTAAAATCATTTACACAATAAACATACAATCAATTACAAATTAAAAAATTTATTGATTTCGAGAAGTTGAAGCCATTTGTCGTCTTGCACTGGCTTCTGGCCAGTCCATCTCATTCTGAATGCGCGTTGTTCGGTCTCGACCTACTCTTCTGCTTTTTCGCATAGTGGAGTTGTGGTACAACTCAAAACATGGGGTGTCACAATGCTCCTCCCCCACATTGGTTCGAATCGTCCTTGATATGTGCTCCAATATTCATTCATATTGTAATATGGCTTCACAAAAGTTTTAGCATTTAAGTCATACTTTCGACACACTTGGATCACATGCGAGCAAGGTATTCCGAACTCTTTTCATTTTCCACAAGAGCATTCCCCGGATTTTAAAAATACACAACATGCGTATTACCCCCACGTCCTGGTTGTACTCTTGTGATAACAGAAGCGGTTAGACGTCTACGATCGAACATCTGGACATCATGATGGATGGAATGATAGTCAGCACGACCATATCTTTCGAACACATAATCTGGCCATTCTTGATTATTTTGAATCATTCGCTCCGTCTTCTTAAGCCGTTCGAAAAAATATAGCACACAACGATCAAAAGTTAATTGCACAATGGCGGTGATTGGAAGTCGACGAGCACCTTTCATAACTCCATTTATGCATTCTGACATATTTGTGATCATGATACCACAACGCCAGCCTCCGTCAGATGGCGACAACTTTTAAAAACAAAATAAATTTATGTCGTTATATACCGACACCGGTGAAAAAATTATTTTTTTAATATGATGTCGCCATCACACATGGCGACATTAAAAAAATATGTTTTTTTAAAGATGTCGCCATGTACGATGGCGAGATCAGAAAAATAATATTTTTTTAAGAATTTTTATAAAAGTCGCCATGTCAGATGGCGACTTCACTTGAAGTCGCCATCTGACATGGCGATATCAAAAAAATAAGATTTTTTAAATAACTTTTATGTAAGCCGCCATGTCAAATGACGACTTCATTTGAAGTCGTCATCTGACATGACGACTTAGGTTAGTTTGATAATAATAAAAAAAATCGGTTAAATTGTTAAATCATTTTAAAAAATAGAATATTTGATTAAAAACCCCAGGGATCACTAAAGGCATTATGTTTTATATAGAATATATAGATATATAAAGAGATGAAGGTTGATAGACAGTCAACTCTATTATATGTTCATTGAGTAAGACATAAATTAACATTCTAAAAATAAAAGACAAAATAATTATAAGAGCCTTGTGATTAGATTAGTAAATACAAATAATTACCCTATACCCTTTGGTATTTTAATTATTTTATAACATCCCCCAAGAGCTGAATAATTTAAAAAAAATTAATAGCAAAAAGTAACATTCATTAATCACAAGAATCTAACTTACAATTGACCTCGATGGTTTGTCATATTTTGAAATTAATGAATGATGGCTTCATTATATACGCGATTGAATATACATTTTTCAATATAAACTATCAAATTATCATTCATCTATTTATCACCAATTCGATTACGAAGCCGATTCTTCATGATATTTATAACAGAGAATGCTCTTTCACTGTAGCAATTGTTACCGGCAAAACCAAGGCTATACTTATAAGCATATAAACCAATAGGTATGCTACATCTCTTCTAGTTTGGATATCACCGAGCCCTTTTACATTCGAAGTATCAATATTTGAACGCATATCCATAATGAAATTCTCGAGTTGATCCGACAATGGCAAAAGTTGATACCATGAAAATCCTTTGGATAAAATTCTGCCAGACGAACTAACTTCAGTTTGTTAAAAGCTTCAAAAGAGTTGGATGGTTTCAAACAAGCAACACAAATCAACAATTCAGTACCTCATTGAATCGACCATTTAACTCGAGCAATTACATATCTATGACGGTATTAAATACCACACGATAACGGTGCGAGTTTGTCATCTCTTCAACTCCCCTCTTGGTCTTTCTCCACTCATGACCTAAATAAAATGTGTAGTGCTGTTAACTCAGTTTATTGGTTGGATTTTTTTACAAACAAAAAATTTAGGAGAGGGGAAGGACTCAAACCCGAGATACAATTTAACCAAGTACCTGGTCGCGCTTTTCTTTAGCAAATAAATATTAAGCGGTGCATGATATAAATCAACAACACAAATCGACCGCAAGCATACAGTGTCAAGTTTTAATATAATGATTCGTAAGTACGAGTGTCAAACATTGGACTAACAAGCAAGTACCAAATAAGATTTCTTTAAACTATATTTAACCTACGATAATTAATAAATAAATTAACTAATAACTAAATTAAATTACTCTAATCCAACCAAAACAATCGATGATCACGAGAAAATCCAAAAGCAAGAATTATCAAGACAATGGTTAACTTAACCCAACCATATAGTTCTTTTCTCCATACATCTCTAAGATGACGGGTTTTCCAAATTTATTCAATATACTCTCTCGAGCTATATTAAACCTATCACCAAATTGCAACAAGTAACTCTAGTTCACTTAATTAACAATTCGATATTGAATGAGTCTTTATGAAAACCACGAACTTTAGATTGAATAACCTAAATCTATCACTCGTATGTGATTTTATCTCTCGATCTAATCTTAAACACACGACACAAATTATGATATCGTATTATAATATTATCTTTCGATCTCAATTATAGTAAATTATCATTCAAAGGGATCAATCCTTCAAAAGCATGAAGAACAATAACACACGCACATAGTAGCTGTATGAATGCAATCACAATATCAATAGGAAAAAACTATGTTTAAGATATCTCTCAATCATAAAAAACACAACAAATCAAATATTCATTCAAAACTAAAATAGAAAAGTAAAGCAAACTCCCAAGTCGACTTCGTTCGTTGATTCTCGATCCTTCCTCGCTTCTTTCTCGATCGTGCTCCTCGATTATCTTTGTGGCTTGTTCCAATTCCTAGAATGGGTTGAAGGATGGAGGTGGATGATGGTGATATGGAGGATGATATGATGGATGCTATTCCTAGGTTGTAAAGTCTGATTTTAGATGTGTTTTTCTTCCAAATATATAGAGGGAAGGGAATCATTGACTTCCTTGTTGGACACAAACTCTATAAGGAATTTATTTTTCAGAAAACTCTTCCAGGCGATCTTGCTCGATCGATCGAGCAAACTTTCTGGGCAGGTCGATCGATCGAGAATATAACTCGATCGACTAGCTCATATATATATTTATTTTATTTTTCTTCCTTGGTTTCGACGTGTTCGTTCGGTTTGGTCATTTTTCATCATTTTTGGCTTATTTCCTCTACTTTTATGAATTTCAACATTGATTCCTAAAACATACAAATGTATACCAAAAAGCGTAAAATCGTCTAGGAATCAATACAAAAACCATTAGAAAATCTCATCTAAATAAGTGTAAAAATGACACTTATCAACTCCTTCAAACTTATCACTTGATCGTCATCGATTAAGCATTAAAATCACAAAGTATAGTTCATTCTCGATACTTGAAATAATTATTTCACGACTTGCATTATTCTCAGAAATCTCATACATATATACAAAAATTGAACAAGACATTATTTCTCTTAAGTCAAGCAATTCATCTCAAAATGAGAACATGTGTGTATGTTATTGTCAATCTCAAGTTTCATACACATATTCAAGATCAAATCATGTTAGTCAACTCAAAGTCGAGATTATCATCAAACATCCAATAGGACTATTTTCAAACAACTTCTCCACTAATGATAGTCAGTCCCTAGTCTTGGATCAAAAGGACTTTTTAAGCTTTAATGTAAGGCCTTTGGTGTCGGTTTCAATTAAAAGATAGGATAAGTGCACAGAAGATAGTATAACCATATACACTTCAAATTGTCGCACATTTCGAGCTCCTCTTCTTTTTCTTTTCTAGCATTGACCACTTTGGGTCTTATATACATGCTTTTTCTTTCAAGGCTCTTTCTTTATATCTTTTCTTTTGCTCTTCTTCTCATTCATAAATCTTTTTCAATAAGCTCATCATGATATAACAATTCACGTGCATCGAATGAGATTAATTATACTCCCTTAGGGTATGGATAATTTTCAATTTAGGCTCATAAAGGTGGCAGTCGCCGCGTGGCTCGCAAGAGATGCCAAACTGCTCCTCAACTAGAGGATCAGTTCCTGTCACAGCTGGTCCGGACTGCAGCAGGGGAGCTAACGATGTTGATTGTTGTCGGTAGCTCTGGGAGGTGAGTTGGTATAATGAGTTTACCAATGAATGTTGAATGGGGGTCTAATTATATGCAATGCATATACCATTCTTTTTTCTTTTTTTTCAATAAAGCTCAAAATGGGACACTAGGGATTGATATAGACTAGGTAAGCTTGAAAGGCACAAACGTTCCAAAGATCACCTAAATCATTTCCTAGTCAAGTTCATCATCAAATAGGTTCTAGGATAACTCTAAGATGCTCAAGATAAATCATCAAGTTCACAACAATTATCACTATTCAACATGCAATCCACAAGATCATGACTCAATGTGCTCAAAGTATTCCTCATTCTTGACATGTTAACTCAAAACATGATATCTATGTACAACTCTAACAATCATTAAAACTCAAGTCCATATGAATAGTGAGATTAATTTCATCATGGAATAGAGTCACTACTATAATTCATTCTTCTCAAGTTTGAACTCATAATTTTTTTATTTGTTTAGCTCAACGATTCAAGTGTCAATTAAGCACACAACATGTGAATTAAACAAGTAAAACATGCAAGCCACTCCCCCAAACTTAAATCAAACATTGTTCTCAATGTTTAAAAGAATCAAAAGGGAAAAAAAAAACTCCCTCTGATCAAGATGCTTGGATGAGGGTTGATGAAGATTGGCTTTTGAAAGCTCCACTACCGTAGGGGTTCATCACTCCAACTGAGTACCTAGCAAGAGAAGAATGCAAATAAAATAGTCTACTCGAGAGATAAACAAACTAAATGCAAAAAGTGAAAATAAAACAAAACTAAATAGCAAAAGGATATGCTTGGGTTGCCTCCCAAGAAGCGCTGATTTCTAGTCGTCGGCTTGACCATCAGAAGCAACCATCAAAGAGCGGCTGCCGCCCATAGTGAGTATCACATGTTACCACTAATGGGTCTTCTTCAGTATGCCCTCAAGATTGGCATGATTTGAACAGTGTAAGCTCGTTGATCCAACAACATTCTTGAATTGGTAGGCAAGAGAATGATTCTTAACTTGGCTTCATATCTTGGAGGATATATTATGGTGATGTTGGCATCGATAGAAAGAATGGATCCACATATGGCATATAACAAGTCACTATCGATGGGTGCATATCAAAGTTCTCGAAAATCTCCTCCTCCAACATCACTCTTGGCTCAACTTCCCTTGACTTTTTCACATGCGTACTTGATTAGTGAGTGATCATCATCATGTAACCATGCCTGATTTTTAGATCTCGTCTCCTACTCTTGACAGCTAATTAAAATGGTTTCTACAAGGATTGCTAATTGCTGCTCTAGATGACGTATAGAATTGGTCTCGTTTTCTAAACGTTGCTCAGTTGACGCCATGAATCTAAGTAACATATCCTCTGATTGAGCTATTACTTCTGCAGAACTATCTCTATTCTCTGCAAAATGCTCGAATGGTTGGTTTATAATATGAGGGTAGTGAGGCTCCGGTGGGTATTGGTGACTCCAACCTTGAAGTTAATGATCACAGTGCCAGTGGTAATCGAAGTCCGCCATATCATTGAACAAATGCAATGCACTGTCTTCATCTCTATCAAATAGGGACCGGTTGCCAAAGCTCCATTCAATATCCATCCTTGTATCTCCAAATCCAATCCATTGTAGAAACATTGCAAGAGTATAGTTCGAAAGTCATGATACCGGAATGTGTTTGCTAAATTGTTGAATCTCTCCCAAACTGTATAGAACGGCTCGGAACGTTGTTGGGCAAAGCTAGTGAAGGCTTGTTGATATAGCATCTCCAAGTACCTCACAAGACAAACAAAACAAAAATAAAATAAATTTATTTATTATTTTTTGTCGAAAGAAATAAACAAAAAATGGTTAAATTACAGTCAAAGAACCTCGGATGATATTACTAAAGTTAGTCCCCATCAACGGCGCCAAAAACTTGATCGCGTTTTTCTTTAGCAAATAAATATTAAGCGGTGCATGATATAAATCTACAACCCAAATCGACCGCAAGCATACGGTGTCAAGTTTTAATATAGTGATTCATAAGTACGAGTGTCGAACCTTGGACTAACAAGCAAGTACCAAATAAGATTTCTTTAAACTATATTTAACCTACGATAATTAATTAATAAATTAACTAATAACTAAATTAAATTACTCTAATCCAACCAAAACAATCGACATCACGAGAAAAATCAATAAGCAAGAATTATCAAGACAACGATTCACCTAACCCAACCCTTACAATTCTTTTCTCCATACATCTCAAAGGTGACGAGTTTTTCGAATTTATTCAATATACTCTCTCGAGCTATATTAAACCTAACACTAAATTGCAACAAGTAACTCTCGTTCACTAAATTAACAATTCGATATTGAATGAGTCTTTATGGAAACCACTAACTTTGGATTGAATAACCTAAAGTTATCACTCGTATGTGATTTTATCTCTCGATCTAATCTTAAACACACGACATGAATTACTATGTCGTATTATAATATTATCTTTCGATCTCAATTATAATAAATTATCATTCAAAAGGGATCAATCCTTCAAAAGCATGAAGAACAATAACACATGCACATAGTAGATGTATGAATTCAATCACAATATCAATAAGAAAAATTATGTTTAAGATATCTCTCAATCATAAAAAACACAACAAATCCAATATTCATTCAAAACTAAAATAGAAAAGGAAAAACAAACTTCCAAGTCGACTTCGTTCGTTGATTCTCGATCCTTCCTCGCATCTTTCTCGATCGTGCTCCTCGATTATCTTGTTGGCTTGTTCCAATTCCTAGGATGTGTTGGAAGGATGGATGTGAATGATGGTGATATGGAGGATGATATGATGGAGGCTATTCCTAGGTTGTAAAGTCTGATTTTAGGTGTGATTTTCGTCCAAATATATAGAGGGGAGGGAATCATGGACTTCCTTGTTGGACACAAACTATATAAGGAATTTATTTTTTAGAAAACTCTTCCGCGCTATCGATCGAGCAAACTTTCTGGGCAGGTCGATCGATCGAGAATATAGCTCGATGAAGCTAGCTTATATATTTTTTATTTTATTTTTCTTCCTTGGCTTCGACGAGTTCGCTCGTTTTGGTCATTTTTCTTCATTTTTGGCTCATTTCCTCTACTTTTATGCATTTCTACATTGATTCATGAAACATACAAATATATACCAAAAAGCGTAAAATCGTCCAGGAATCAATACGAAAACCATTAGAAAATCTCATCTAAATAAGTGTAAAAACGACACTTATCAGTACCCAATAGTTGTCGTTTTACTAAAATAATACTTGGTAATAATTGTACAACTTAAATCTTTAAATTTGAGAGGGCAACTTAACAACAATAAAAAGTTGAGGGTAGAATATGAAATTGCGGAGAATTCAAGGGAGCGAAATGGAATTAACCCAATTTATTTTCTAATTTTCCGTAAGTTGGCAGTCTTCTTTATAAGCTAATAAGTGTTGTCGTCCTTAAAAGCCTAAACCATGATGAAACCCTTGTGTGCCTTTGTCCATCCACTTTCTCTACATTAGTTTGAATATTTGGGTACTCTTTTAGACTTCGAGGGACCCTTTTGCTGTAAAGGAAATGTGAAATGGATTGAAAGAATTCAAAACAACTTGAATTTCACCTAAAATAATCCATTGCTGCTTTTGGATCAAAAATGAAACTATCATTCATGTCATAAAATATCCCACGTTTATTTATATAATTAATTTTAAATTATTTATAAAATTAGATAAATAGACTCTTGGTTTATAATTTTTTTCATAAAATGAGCATGGACATAAAATTGATGCTAGTGAAGTTGGCTCTAGTTTTACTTGTGTAGTTCAAGGTTGTGTGACCCTGAGCCTAGTAAGCTTTTTGTAGATTGTTTTATTAAGGATGCGTTTGTAATTGCTTATTCAATGCATTTTTATGTTGCTTTTATATATAGTTGGAAAAAGATGGTTTTAAGCAAAAGTAAAGAGCGTATGCTATTAAAATAAAAATAGTTTAATAAACTTCAATTAATCATAAAATTATCACTGCTCAACTTAAAGCAGTTAGAAGTAACTCATAACTCGCTTCTCTGCTTCTGTTTTTAACTGTTTTTTTAGAGAATCAATAGCAGAATCAAAATAATCAAATACAAAAAATCTGATTATTTAGTCTGAAGGCAAATAAGCGCTTGTGTGAAGCATTTACAAATAGACATCATTGAGTTTTATCTTTGCTTACAGTTTACTCAACATATGATTGCTTTGGTGGATTATTCTCACTAAAATTATTGTTTCTTTTATGGAAAATATCGATTACTGTGTAATAAGTAATGAATATACAATTAAAATATAAGAGCATAAATAAAATGTCAACTGCTGGAAAAAAAATGAGACATAGGATTTGAATATTTTCTTTGTATGTTTTCGGTGTTATGATGTTGCCAGAGAAATTATTGTTCTTGCCAGGGCAATTTTTATATTTGCTTTGACAGAAACAATAATTGCTCTGACAATACAATTTTCCTTATTTTCCTGGTCGAACTAGATATGAAGTCAATGTCAAGAGAACGATGGTATACCTGTAAAAATGGTGAAAAAATATTCAACATTTGAATATGCACGTTTGTTCCATAAAAAGGCCTTTTAAGGCTTCGTAGCATTAACAAAGAGTGATATTAGTCATTATTGAGTGCATATCTCTCGACTCAGTTTTTTAAAAATATTAAACAAAGGTTTCATAATATTTATATAAATTTTTCGAATTAATGATAATCTGTATGCCATAATTAGTGTTTTATAGTATCAAAATTGTGAAAGTGTTTTTGCAATTTGTTTGCGAAGTATAACATGTTTATGCAATTGTTTGACTGTTCAATATTTCGTCAGCATTATTTGGATGAGAAGACATTCCCTATCCATATACCTACTAGAAACAAAGACACCTTTTATTAGGCATGACTATTATGGGGGTCATGTTGACGTCTATAGTCAAGATCTCTGTAGACTTCCCATGTGATCGAGTGTTCCATTACTTGCCCCCCCTTGTATTCCTCTCTCGGGTGTTCAGTAGCTTGCCTGAGTAAATTTTGAGGGGAAAAAGAGATCCGAGAAAAATCAAGAATTCAACAAACAATATACAACTCATAATGAATCACATTATTGTGAATTTGTTTTTCTTAGAATGGTCGGTAAATTTGCTGGTCCACTGTAAATGTCACTGCAGAGAAAATTGTATCTTATGTAAGAGAGAACCTACAATGAAGCTCCCAGTATAACTTTTCATATGCTCGGTTAGATATCAAACTAACTTCTATGCTAAATATTATTTCCCATCAATCCCTTTTTGGTTATTAGTTTGCAGGACTGAATAACATAAATAGTACAGATTATTGTATTATATGCCAGCATTCATACCTTTCTTGATCTTGGAAATATATAAATGTAGGATTCTAAAAAAGTTTAAAGATCATAATAAGACTATTTCTGTGTGTCTCATAACAATATGTCCTGCTACTATATGCAGTCCACAGATGCAATGACGGTTGCACTTGATCCGATACAGAATTTTCCGTGAACCCTCATATGAAAGGCAAACGATTTTCTCTTCTTTTTTATTTTTCGACTTCTTTTATAAAAGATGAAGTTTACACATCGATTATCATCTAGGACAGCAAATTTAAAAAATATACTCCAAATTCACCTCTGTCTCTTTGCGTCTACATTCTACAAACATAAGATGAGAGGCAAACTAACAAACCCAAAAGTGAAACTCGGTATTCAGTGTAAGTAGTAAATTAAGTAGTCTATTTTCCGTAAACTTTGAAGTAATTCTCACATCTATGAGATCAAAACTCAGTCTTTTTCAGCCCCTTCGCGCCAAATATTGTGATCCTCCTGCAAAGAAACCTCTCTATTAGACTCTGTTGGGTTTTGGCTCATTACCACTTAATTCTTTGTTGGGCTTTTGGCCCTCTTCCTCCATGCCCTAAACCGTGCCCCCCAATTACCATCTCAGCCTTTCTCTTCATCTCCCCCCAGCGAGCTCCAGAAGCTTCCTCCGCTAGTGCCTCTTCGGCTGGACCATCCTTGGAAATTGCACCCTCCTCTTGGTCTCCCTCGGTGCCTTTATGTATGGTATGGTTCATGATGAGGTATAACCACTGAAACCCGAAAATTACTCTGTGTATTTTCGCCTACCCCTTCCCTTCGTGTTCCTGTTCCAGTGGTGGTTGGCCGTGAGTTTTGTGCTCCGGTCGTTGGGTGGTTCCCGTCGCTGGCCGTGTGAAAAGCTTGGTGCTTTTGTGGCTGTGTGCACGGCTGTGCTCTCGGGCAGTGCTTTGGGCAGCGTTCGGGCTGTGTGCTTCGGGCGGTGGTCTCGGGCAGTGTGTGTCTCCATCTGTTGGATACGATACCTTGGTTCCCCGGTGACGACGTTGATTGGATACACAGCTCGACCTGAGCCCTAATTCCTTAACTCTTGTTTGCATTTCAGTTTATTGATTTATATTGAATTGTATACTTTGAGTGCTTTGTTTCTTGATTGCAGGTTGTTAATCGAGATCGAAAGCGGAACCTACACCTTACAGTGGTATCAGAGCGTTCCGTGCCTGGTGGAGTGCTCGGTTGACCTCGGGCAGTACTCTTTTGGTCTCGGGCAGTGCTCGGTGGACTTCGGGCAGGAGCAGTAGGCTTCGGGCAGACCTCGGGCAGCGACTGGTGTGCTCGGTGGTCTCGGGCAGTGCCTTGGTAGGGCTTCGGGCAGCGGCAGTGGGCTTCGGGCAGCGGCAGTAGGCTTCGGGCAGCAGCTGTTGGCTTCGGGCAGCGGCTGGTGAGCTCGGGCAGCTACTGGAATCTCGGGCAGATTCCGGGCAGGCGCTTCGGTGCTTCGGGCAGTGTGGTTTCGTCACCCCAGAGCTTTGTCTCTGGGTAGTAAGTGATTATTCTAACCCTTTAATCATTTTTTACTATCTTGTTTCTAGGTGTAATTGTGTCCCTTACCCGTAGGAAAATCTCAATCTGAAGCCCCATGCTCGTACACCGTTGAGTGTATTGTGATCTTGTGGGTGATTGTGATTTTTCCTTCCCTTAGCTTGGTTAATTCTTTCATTGTGTTTTGTGTGCCTTGTGGTCCTTGCTTCTGCTGTTTGGTTGTTGAAATTGTGTGTGTCTCTCTGCTTAGTTGTGATGGCTTCAATTTCTGGATATAACCTTGAACCGTTTAATGGAAAATCCGATTTTTCTATATGGCAACAAAAAATGAAAGGAATTTTAATACAACAAAAGGTATTTAAAGCTATTGATGGTAATTGGGCTGAGAACATTACTACTGCTAAGAAACTTGAAGATGACGAATATGCTTATTCTTCTATTATCTTGAACTTGTCTGACTCTGTGCTCAGGAAGTGTGGTAAACTATCATCTGCTAGAGAACTTTGGGAAAAATTAGAAGAAATGTTTACTGAGAAATCTTTACCTAGTAAACTTTTCTTGTTGGAAAAATTTTTCAGATTCAAGCTAGACTTGAACAAAGACGTAGATGAGAATTTAGATGTGTTTACTAAGTTAATTCAAGATATTAAATTGACAGGAGATAAGAATATTGACGACTATTCACCTATTGTTCTTCTAAATGCTATTCCTGAGAATTATAGTGATGTAAAATCCGCCATTAAGTACGGTAGAGATTCTATTACATTGGATACTGTAATGAACGGCTTGAAAAGCAAGGAATTAGATTTAAAAGTTAACAAAGGTAATAGGCAATCCTCTGGTGAAGTTATGCATGTTCGTGGTAGATCACAACATAGGCATAATAACAATAACCAATATCAAAAAGGTGATAAAAGAGGAAAGAGTAAGGCTAGATCGAAATCTAGGTGTAGTAAGAGAAAATGTTACAATTGTGGTGACCCAAATCATTTCATAAAAGATTGCCCTAAAAAGAAAAACCAGAATAAAAATGGGAATCAGACAAGTGAACAAGCGAACATTGCTTCTACCTCTGGGGAAAACATGGGGGATATTTTTATGGTGACTGAATTATGTGATTCTGTGAACTCTGTGCTTTCATTACCTGTGTGTGAAAATGAATGGCTTGTTGATTCAGGTTGCACTTATCACATGACACCACTTAAAAATTTGTTTTCTAGCTACAGAGAAATTGAGCATGCTTCTGTTCCTATGGCCAATGAGAAATTGTGTAAAGTTTTTGGTATTGGTGATGTTTGTCTGAAATTTAAATCTGGTTATTCTGTGACTTTGAAAGATGTTAGGCATGTTCCTGCTTTGTGCAATAACTTGATGTCCTGTGCAGCTTTAGAGTCTGATGGTTATGAGGGTAAATGGGGAAATGGTTGCATGAAAATTATGCGGGGGTCTTTGGTAGCTTTTAAAGCTGAGAATAGGAGGAATTTGTATGTTTGCAAAACCGTCTGTGATAAAATCTGTGCTAATTCTGTGTCAGATGATTTAACTGATTTATGACATAAAAGGTTAGGTCATATGAGTTCTAAAGGATTAGAGATTTTGCACAAGGATGGTTGTTTTGGTAGGGATAAATTGTCTTGCGTGACTTTTTGTGATTCCTGTGTGTTAGGCAAACAGCAAAGAGTTAAATTCCCTATCTCCCCTTCCCCCAATGTGACTAAGTGTTCTGATATACTTGAATACCTGCATGCTGATGTTTGGGGACCTTCACCTGTCCCAACTCAAGGTGGTAATAGGTATTTTTTGTCTATCATTGATGATTACTCTAGAAAAGTGTGGATTTTTCTAATGAATAATAAATCTGATGTTTTTGATAAGTTTAAAAACTGGAAGATTTTAATTGAAAACCAAACTGGAAAAAAGATTAAACGGCTTAGGACAGATAATGGAATGGAATTCTGCAATATCTTGCTTGATGACTTGTGCTGTGAATCTGGGATTCTGAGACACGAGACTGTGCCCTATACTCCCCAGCAAAATGGTGTTGCTGAGAGAATGAATAGAACTTTACTCGAGAGAGTTAGAAGTATGCTTGCATCTTCTGGACTCTCAAAGAAGTTCTGGGGCGAAGCTGTCGTTACAGCTTCTTATTTGATAAATAGATCCCCTTCCGTGCCTTTGAATGGTAAGTGTCCTGAAAGTGTTTTTTCTGGTAAGCAATTAGATTTTTCAAATCTGAAAGTGTTTGGTTGTTCTGCATTTGTGCATAGGAAAGGAGACAAACTTGAACCTAGGTCAGTTAAGTGCGTCTTTCTTGGTTATCCTGAGGGTGTAAAAGGATATAGGCTGTGGTTAAGATGTGAACCTGGTTTTAAAACTATTATAAGTAGGGATGTCATTTTTAATGAATCTGAAATGCCTTGCTTGCTTCCATCTTTGCCTGAATCTGACTGTGTGTCTGAGTCTACACCGAGCAAGGTGGAGTCTTTGCCTATTGTTACCCCTGTTATTGAAAACGATGAGCTCCCTAATATGAATCATGAGAACTTGCCTGTTAATGAACCTGATTTGCATGAAAATGTTGACGAACATGTGCATAATGAATTGGTTGCTGATGAACATGAAGATCTGCATGATTATATGTTGACTAGGGATAGAGTTAAAAGAAATGTGAAACAACCTGCTAGGTTTAATGATTTTCACCTCACATCGCATGTTTTCAATATGTTTGAGTCTATTGATAATTGTGAGCCTAAGACCTATAATGAAGCTTTGAAATCTAAAAATGCTGTGCATTGGCTTAGTGCCATGAAAGATGAGATGCATTCTTTAGTGGTGAATCATACATGGACTCTTGTACCTAAACCTGTTAATTGCTCTTTGGTAGATTGCAAATGGTTATTTAAGGTAAAGAATGAAGTTGATTCTGTTAGATATAAAGCTAGGCTAGTTGCAAAAGGTTTTACTCAAAGAGAGGGTATTGACTATACTGAAATCTTTGCTCCTGTTGTTAAGTTTACTACTGTGAGAATTTTATTATCACTTGTTGCTCACTTTAATTGGGAACTTAAACAGATGGATGTTAAAACCGCTTTTTTGCATGGTGACTTAGATGAAAAGATTTTCATGAAACAACCTGATGGTTTTGTTGACTCAAAGAACCCTAATCATGTTTGTTTGCTTAATAAATCTTTGTATGGCCTAAAGCAGTCACCTAGGCAATGGAATAAGAAGTTCGATGAATGCATGCTTACCTTAAAATTTAAAAGAAGCTCTTTTGATCATTGCTTGTATTTTAAGGATAAAATGTCAGTGCCTGTTTTCTTGTTGATTTATGTGGATGACATGTTGATTGCTAGTCCTTGTCTGAAATCCATTGAGCATATTAAGAACTGTCTAAGTGATAAATTTGATATGAAGTTCTTAGGAGATGCTAGTAGAATCTTAGGCATGGACATTGTTAGAGGTAGGAAGGAATCTACTCTCTGGTTAAAGCAAACTTCTTATGTAGAGAAAATTTTAAAGAAATTTTCCATGTTTGATGCAAAACCTGTTAACGTGCCCTTAGCTGCTCATTTTGTGCTAAGTAAAGATCAAAGTCCCAAAACTGATGCTGACTTTGATGTCATGAAAAATGTACCGTATTCAAATGCTATTGGGTCTATAATGTATTTGATGGTTAGCACTAGACCTGACATTGCTTATGCTGTTAGCTGCTTAAGTAGATATATGTCTAATCCTGGTGTGGTACATTGGAATGCTGTTAAGTGGTTGTTGCGATATTTGAAAAACTCAATGCATTATGGCTTATGTTTTTCTAAATATGCTGATGGTGTTAAATTGAATGGTTATGTGGATTCTAATTATGCGAATGATAAGGACAATAGAAAATCTAATACTTCTTATGTTTTTACTTTGTGTGGAGAATGTATAAGTTGGAAATCGCAGCTGCAGCATATCGTTGCCTTGTCGACAACGGAGTCTGAATATGTTGCTGTAACAGAAGCTTTGAAGGAAGCTGTCTGGCTGAAAGGTTTGATCTCTGAACTTAGCTTGCTTGAAGGTAAGGTAGAGGTATTTTCTGATTCTCAGTCTGGTATTCAATTGTGTAAGAATCCTGTTTTTCATGACCGCACTAAGCATATTGATGTTAGATTTCATTACATTAGGGATGTAGTGGCTAAAGGATTAGTTAATCTTGAAAAGATTCCTTCTGAATATAATCCTGCTGATATGGGAACTAAGTGTTTACCTATTTCTAAATTACAATCATGTCTTAAAATTTTGAATTTTGATACAGGTGATTGATTACTAGGTGTTAACTATTTTGATTAGTATAACTGCTGTGTGCGTGTTATATGATTGTTACCCCGGTTATTGACTTTAACCTCTTTGTGTTGGTTATTGTCTGTATTCTTTGTCTGTGATGTGTGCTATGACAAGAATCTGGTCCACACAATGCTTTGTGTGTTGTGGGGACCCTTTGGGCGATGATGAGTCATCTATTGGGTTATCCTTACGTCGAGGTGGAGCCGGTATTGTCCCAAGGTGGAGATTTGTTGGGTTTTGGCCCATTACCACTTAATTCTTTGTTGGGCTTTTGGCCCTCTTCCTCCATGCCCTAAACCGTGCCCCCCAATTACCATCTCAGCCTTTCTCTTCATCTCCCCCCAGCGAGCTCCAGAAGCTTCCTCCGCTAGTGCCTCTTCGGCTGGACCATCCTTGGAAATTGCACCCTCCTCTTCGTCTCCCTCGGTGCCTTTATGTATGGTATGGTTCATGATGAGGTATAACCACTGAAACCCGAAAATTACTCTGTGTATTTTCGCCTACCCCTTCCCTTCGTGTTCCTGTTCCAGTGGTGGTTGGCCGTGAGTTTTGTGCTCCGGTCGTTGGGTGGTTCCCGTCGCTGGCCGTGTGAAAAGCTTGGTGCTTTTGTGGCTGTGTGCACGGCTGTGCTCTCGGGCAGTGCTTTGGGCAGCGTTCGGGCTGTGTGCTTCGGGCGGTGGTCTCGGGCAGTGTGTGTCTCCATCTGTTGGATACGATACAATGGTTCCCCGGTGACGACGTTGATTGGATACCCAGCTCGACCTGAGCCCTAATTCCTTAACTCTTGTTTGCATTTCAGTTTATTGATTTATATTGAATTGTATACTTTGAGTGCTTTGTTTCTTGATTGCAGATTGTTAATCGAGATCGAAAGCGGAACGTACACCTAACAGACTCTTTAACCTGCATTAATCCTATTCATCCATACTTAATACAGAAATTTGGTACATTTTTTTGAATACCAAACTTTGAAAATAAAATAAAATATATTTTACCATCCTTACAATCAAAATAAAAAGAACCAAAAACCATTTTCGTGATTGAATTGTATGTTTCCCTCGGTATACACCCTATACAGAACACCAAAGGCGACAACGCAATGGCATCACAGAAATGAGATTTTTGTGAGATACATACCTATTCTTAAAGGGTATCCTATTTCCCGCATACCTCGCATGCATTATTGATGAAAACCTAATCCGATTGCCATCCATACAGACCTTCGCGATATGGGAAATCTCTGGCCGTTGAGCATCGGCTCTGCCTCTCGGTTGTTGAGCAAAACTGTCCTTTCAAAAGTGAAAGCTTTATCTGTCTTGAGCGGCTATGAAGTCAAAGACGAACTCTCTAATTCTTGTTAATACTTCATTCTAAATCCTGCAAAAGCAACAGATTTTGAATTCCAAGGAAGCATAATATAGAATCCCTGAATGGAAAAGTTCCACTTTAAAAACAGTTGTTTTTTTCTTCACGCACAACATGACAAGAGAAGCAGTCTGAAACTGCTCCAAATATTGCTTGCAAAACATGTAGTATATTTGTTAAGCAATCATACATGAGATGATCAGACACTGCTGCTATTACCTAATGTTTATCATCCATGATGAGCAATAAAATCGATACCATGAAATCCTTGGGAATGCATGGACCAGAGTTTCAATACCATGTTCACGACACAACTTCCTGACCAAAGAAGTACTCCCCCTAATTTGTGCCTTGTCTAGATATATCATTATCCTATAGCACTAACAGATAATCTGTTGCCTTCTTTTTATAGGAAATTTTGTTTGGGAAGAACTAATTTTGGCTTGGTTAATATTTGAATTCCCAATATAGTAGTTTGGTTTGCTACATGCCCCCTTCCTAAGCCTCATGAAAATGAAATGTTTAGGTTCTTCAAAATTAATTTTGAGAGTTATAGTTGATCATTATTAAAAATTACTGCAACTTGGGGATATAACAACGTACCGAGTATAAAAAAAACTGTCAGCAGCTTCAAAGCAGAATCCAACTTTAGGTTTACATAAGCGCAAAAACGTAAGTTAGAAGGCAATCTCCTCAGTTCAAATCAAGTGTCAACGATATTGTTTTTTGTCCACAACTTCATTATCTTTACCACCACGAAACTGTAGAATCATAATAAACCAATCTTGATACCATATAAAATGAAAACATAGAGGTCTAGGTGAACTTTATAGTGGTAATTGCACTACTCGGAGAAATACTTCCTTCTAGCCTTTAAGTATGCCGTCATTTTTGCTTGAGTGGCAAAATAACAATAAATTCCATACATCAGGAATCATCAGTCTTCGGCTCTTTTTCAATCATTTCACATTTAAGTTGATGAGCCCTTATTTGTCACCCTTCTGCAAGTGACTAGAAATTAGTTCCTTATAAACATTTGGACTCGGAAGCAATGACCGGGATTTCAACATTTCCAGATATGTGTCTGCTTCTATTAGTCTCTCTCTTGCAGAGACCGACAATCAAAGAAGTGAAACCCAACATATTAGGAGATAATGATCTAAACTCCATCTCAAATACAATTGTTATAGCCCTTTCGACATCGCCATCTTTACAATAACCATAAATCAAATGAGAAAATGTATTTCATCACAAGTAAGCCCTTCATCCAACAAGTTGGCCAGCATCTCATCAGCCTGCTCGCTCTTTCCATTTTCACAAAGTTTCCAAATCATCTCATTAACAACCGAACAACTAGGAACACGCCCTATCCTTACCATTTTCTTACAAAATACCAAGCTATCATCCAATCATCCATTTATAGAGCAACCTTTAATCATCAGATTAAAAATCTCAGCCGGGTTTAAATCCCAAATTCTCCATCTTCTCTGACTATGCAATTGCCTCATCGATCCTCCCCTCCTCACAATATGCCCCAATGAACAAACTGCAGACAAAAGCATTCTCATGAAAACCTCTCTTAAGCATTTCCTCGTATATCTCCTTAGCATTATGCAGATTTCCCATCCTGACTTTGGCAAACACAACTAATGAACACGAAACAGTGTCTACGATAATGTTTTTCTGCAACATCCGCTTCAATAACACTAATCCATCTTCTATCCAATCTTCGTCTATCATATCATATACCAAACAAGTATTCACGACAAGCCCAGAAAACTGAACACCTCTTCTTCCCACACATCTGATCTACAATATCGAGAAACATTTCCAACTTTCCTTCTTTACATAAAGCATCAACCATGGTTCTCGTTGTCACTACATCTGGGCAGCGTCTTGTTTCAATCATGTGGCGATATACTCCCAAAACCAAACGGGTCTTTCCAGATTTTTGCATCACATGAAGGAGAATATTAAAACTAGTCAAGTTCAGTCGAAAACCATGATCAGACAACAATTTGCAAGCATCAAGAATAACATCCACCATTCTCAGCTTTGCACAAGTTCGAATGAACAAGTCAAACACAAACGAGATTGAGTTCACAGTCTCATAACTATTTAGCAAAGAATTAAGAACAGTAAGTACTTGAGCATTTATCATGAGTGGAAGGTTTGGTTAAACTTGTTTCAAGTAATGCCTTGGCATCCTTGATAAGCCTGCCTTTGACCAAAATATGGATTGTCATGAAAAAGGAGGAAATATCGTGCTGGAAATGCATCTCTTTCGCCGACCAATGAAATAAATTCAGGGCTTTTCTTGAATTTGTAGGTTCTTTCAGTTGCAACAGCATAGTTTGAACTAAGTGGTTGGTGAATCCAACTGACTTGAATCTTTGCGTCAGGGTCTTCCAGTTCAATCCTTCATGTAAAGTATCTAGTATTGACATACTGATGTCATCATCATTCGAAATGACATGTTTGAATTGCACCGAGGTGTGGATTAAGGTGGGGAAAGGCATCCGTAGTATATTCTTTATTTGTGAGAGGCTGTGGAACAAATTAACCATTTCCAGCGCATTTGCTTCGAGTTCTTGGCATTCAAACTGTTGAATACAAATGTGGTTAGTTGTCTAGATCAAAGTTTATTTTGCTTGAAACTAGCAGTCATGGAACACAATTTGCATTTACACATATCATGTCGTGTTTGTGATGAAAAAAATTATTTCAACATCTTGACTTAAATAAAATCAAGATAAAAAATCACGATGTAATTTACGAAATGGTAAAATGAAAGAGGAAAATGAAATATCAAATTCTACTTTGTCAAGACTTGAACAAATTGCAAATAACATGTTCATTAATTGACCAAGATCTCGAAAAAAGTAGCATCTTTATCTTCTGTATAAATTATGCAATCGATCTAACTAAGCAAGAACTCCTATTCCTATGAATCAAAAACTATACCCAATTTAGAGTCGTACAACCACATCTTAGCATTATGTTCCTCAAATATAACACTTGCAATTTAGGTAGTAATTTTGATATCTATTCTACTCAAATACAATACCTTTGAAAAGTTTTAAGCAAAAAATCAAACAGAGCAAACAGTAGAAAGTGAAAAATTATTTAAAATTTCAAAAACAGCGACAAAATATTCTCACCAGCACGTTTGAAGTAAAAAAAAAAATCAAAATTCCCTGGATACAACCTGTGAAAGGCCAAAGGTTGAATATTGGAAAAACGTAATCAGCACTCGTCTGCACTAACATAATTGCACAGTAAACCGAATTTGACCAAAAAAACGAAACGAAAATCACTCGATTCAGCCGGGCAAAAGTGAGTAGAATGAACAGCTTCTTGCAATAATCATCACTGAAACAACTTATCAAACACATATTGATCAATTTATAGCTCATAAGAAATGCACATCAAGACCACAATGATCCTATCATCATTTTCTAAAAGGGCTAGTCAATACCAGCAAACCCAGAAATTACCTCATTCAAGACAAAAAGCTTATGGTCCTTACTCCTTCGCTTAGTAGAGAACTGTATAAATGTCAAAAGGATGGAATACAGTGATTATTTTTTGAGCAAACTAGAAATAAATCCACAAACCCAAACTTTTCTTTAACTTTACTCCCCTTATCAATTATTCTATATTCTAACTTCTCAACCATACTTTCATCTTCATCATAACTCTTGACCCCACAACACTTTACCAAATTACCCTTATAAGTGGAAATAGATTAATTGCATTATACCCCTGGAGTTTTAATCACTTTTCAAAATTACCCCACAGTTTACCATGTTTCTAATAAACTTGTCATTTACGATCCGACTTTGCGAAATTGGTATCAGAGCCAGGTTCTTGTAAGATATCCCAAGATCCTATAGAGATTCAAAAGACAGTGCAGCGCTATGGCTATCTTCAAAACCATGTCCCTACACAGATCCATCAGATTCAGAGTCAGATGGAAATTATGATTAAACATCAGGAGGAGATTCTTGCAAACCTTCGCGATGTTCAAATCTGAGTCAAGGAATTGGAGTCAAGACCAAGTCCTACATAAAGAAGGAACGGAGGATGTTTACCACCGTCCTACGGAATAGAACCCCTTTTACACCAAAAAGGGAAAGCAAGGTAGGTCCGAAGACCTTTGACGGGGACTGAAAAATGATTGCAGTTCTACGAGGACAGCTCATACTTCCCACAAAGTAATGGAAAGAATCAACCTGGAAGATCTGCGAGATCTTGATGATTCGTTTGCCGGATTAAATCTTGTAGAATTTAAGACCGGAGAGCTTGTACCAAGACCTCCACCACAAGACAGTTTCGGTCACACAATCCACCCGAAGGTGATCAAAGTATGCCGCACATGGAAGATTTCACCTCAGCAACTTTGGATCCCCCAGTTGGAACAAGGAACCGTTTTCGCAGGCCAGATATACATCAAAGCGATAATAGAAATCGCAGTTAGATCCAATCCATCCATATGGTCTTATGCTCAACATGGATATCTTGGACTTAAAAACTAGAGAAGTTCTTATTGTTGAATGAGCTTCAGCAATGAGAAAAGCAGCAGGAACGCTCGATCTAAAGCAAAGAAGGATTCATTTTACTTCTCAAAATGAGTCTGGAAGGATCAGTCAAGATTGCCTGGGATATGGGAGACCCAGGTACCAAGGAAGAAGTTTTAGCCGGAGAGTCCCTAAAAGAAATCGTGGACAAGATGGCAAAATTCTTTAAAATCTGTTTCATTAGAGTAAGTTATTTCGAAGGAATGGAGGAAGAGAAGGCTAAAAAATACAGACAATCTCTAATTATCCTGGAACTACATGATATCTGTTATGTAGACGAGTACATCAAACTCTTTACAGAGTATCGATGGAAGACAAAGATAGAAGAAAAAGATGCAGCAGAACTGTTCTTTGCCAAAATACCGAGCCCATGGAGAGAAATGTTTATCTAGGAATACACCTCATGCAATCAAAACGGTGTCCAGGAGAATGTCATTTCTTAAGGTAAAGCTTGCGGAGTGGTGCTACCAAGCAAAGGTCCAAAAGAATTTCAAAAAGCTCAGAGGAATCAACAAAATGGCTTCTCTTTGCTGTACAGGGAATGATATCCCTACAATCATTGGAAACTACCCCCAGATGCGAAAGATGAAATAGCACAGAGCTCATCCATATGCCCGAGGAAGTAGTTCAAGAAGAAGTATGTCTTCATGGAGACCTAGAAAGTTCTGGTCAAAACAGAAAGCCCGAAGTTACAGATCTGGGCAAAGATCAGGACCAACAAGGAGTAGAACCTTGTTAACATGTTCTAATCAAGCTAGTTCTAGCAGAACACCAACGAAGAGAACTTTCATACGCATACATACTCATGCAAATGAGAGTTTCAAAGATTGTAACTGCTGGACATGCGGAGCAAGAGGACATATCTCTACAGATTTTCCAGAAAACCAAAGCCGTGGAGTAAGACAGTTCGAGCATACCAAAGAATTTGAATATGTTGTCTATTTCAAGGATTTGGTACAGGTGTATCAGTTTGAGGATATTCCCTCAGATGAAAGCATCTACGAAGAAGAGCTCTATTCTGATGATGGAGGTGGATCTAGCTCAGAATCAGAGTGAATGAGAGTTCCTTCAACACGTGATCAGAGAAGAGCCGTCAGGATTTATCTCTCATAGCACTGTTTCTCATAAAACTCTTATGATGATCATGAAGGAAGAGCCAAAGCTTTAGATGTATGATGGATTTACAATTTGAGCAATGGAGAAAGCCATGGATATGATTGGTCTTCGAAGGATGAGGCATCAGATTATCCATAGGGTAACAACAGGTGAATTTGCTATCCCGATGTAATTCACCTAAAAACCAAACCGAGATGTAATTAATCCCCTATAGAGAAATCCAGGAGATTAAAAACAAGGTCAAAAGGAAGTTGCTAATACACTCTCATGGATTCATATCGGAGCCATTAGAGTCATCATCAAGGCAACATTCAAGGAAGGAATTGATTCGCCTCTCAACCTAGCGATCTTTGACAAGAGAATCCCGAACATCAAGGACTCTTGTTTGGGAACAGTTGCAGGAAATTTGTATACGGGAAAGATGGCTTTCAACATCTATCCTAGAATTGCATACAATTTGGGGGATCGAGATTTCAACAAGGTTCTAACTCTTCATCAAGATTTTAAAAGAAATGAGTTGATGAAAGAAGGAAGCAGGCCTTGCTCGATCACCTACAAGGTGTCATACGCACTCTCGATACTCATCATTCAGAAGTATTCTTGAGAAAGGAATTCATTGAAGTCCCCAGAATCTTCGAGGATTTTGCCAAAGCAGTATTGCCGGACATTATTGATTCTCCGACAATATGAGAGATCGACATGAGGATACAAGATCAACCGATTCTAAACAGAAGCAGGAGCCTTATGATCGAGCCAAGAAGGATGTCTTTCCAACAGGATAGGTTAATCAGCAACTATCCGGGGGAAAAACAGAAGGCAGTCTCGAGCAGAATTCATAAAATCCCTTCAAAACAATAGGAAAGCTGAAATGCCCAGAAGGTTGGAGAGAAGTGCAGATAAATTTTGACATTACGGAGAAAGATAATATCTTCCATGTCCTCTACTATTTGCAACAACCTACAATTGGCAGCTATCAAGGAAACCTTTAAATTGGTGAAATTGATCTAACGATTCCTTTGAACTGCAGGAAGAATCCCAAAACAACTTATTCTAGGGATTGAATTTCTCGAGGAACATAAACATTGGGAATGATTACAAGACGGAATGGAATTCACAGTGGAAGGAAAGAGATATAGGATAAGATGACCACCAGTCCATTCTCCATATACATCTACGTCGGGATGTTATATGCAAAGTATCGGGCGGAATATTTTGCAGCTTACATTGACTCAGGACGTGGAATATGTACTGCCAAACACGATATCTTCCCCCAAGAGGTTGGTGAAAAGTTACCAGAAGATGACAAAGCTATAGACCTTTAAGAATAGCAATTATTTTCGCACCAATATTGTTACCAAAACCAATATAATCAAAGTAACTAATGATAACCTTCCCTCGATGATCTCTTACAATTCATCCAACAGAAGATTCACCTAGATTACCTTTAGAACAACCATCATTGTTCAATTTCACGAAACAACACCTGGGCTTATGCTTTGATATCATTATGACAAACATGCTTGAATCCTGAAACTAAAATATTCCACTAAAGAGTATCCCTTCCAGTGAATAAATTTTAACATTGGAGCACAAAGAAATAAGATGTTTACATATTTTAGCCAAATTACGATGGATTGAGAATTCAATGCCAGAATATTTAGAATCATTTTTGGAAGTCCACACAAAACATAAAATCAGAAAAGGAACCATCTCTCTAACATGACCTTTGCACCTCCAAGTATCACTCATCTTGCAATCATCAATATTAAATGGATTCTGAATATTGAAAAAGTTGGCTAAAATAAATCCATGCTAAACATGTAATAGTGCCATAGAAGAAAAGATGATTGAAGGATTCTTCCCCATCACAACATTGACATTTTGATGCCAAATTGATACCTCTCATTTTTAAAACATCATCCACCGACAACTTACGGTTTAAAAATCGCGAATAGAAGAAGGAAATCGTAGGAGAAAGACAATATTACAGCATGGAATAAATCTGCCATCAGGCGGTTTTCTATGACGAATTAGTTCCCATGCAGATTTAGAACTAAAACAACCGTTAGAACTATGCTTACAAATCATTAAATCCATAAAAGACCTCTCAAGGGTACTTCAAGGATATCATTTATCAAGTGAGCAGGTACTACACATAATAATTTATCAACATCCAGTAGGAGATCCCACTACCTCACAAATGGAAGACATTGGACCATAAGGTAACCAACAATCATCCCAGAAGTATTTGGAACCATCTCCAAGTAACCATCCCAATCAAGATTCAGCCACCAATCAGATTTTTAACAATCTACGCCAAGTTGGAGATATGCTTTGTCTCAAGGATGCTAATGCTGGAGAGGAGTGTGGACATATTTATCCTCTAGAAATGTAGCTCAAAGAGATTCCTGCTGTCGAAAACGAACCCATTATTTAATTGAGAAGGCCTTAGCATAATCTTTAAGTCTTCGAAAACCAAGGCCCCCTTCCAAAGTAGGATGACATATATTTCTCCATGATATCCAATGTATTTTCGAAGATGAATTGTTCGATCCCCATAAAAATCTTGCACGTAATATCTCAAGCTGGTGCAGTATAATTCCAGGAGGTTGGATAACTTGGAATAGATACAAAGGCATTGAACAAAGAACACTCTTAATGAGAACCATTCGACTACCAGGTGATAGAGTAGATATCTCCCATCCATTAACTTGGTTCGAGCTTTCTGAATAAGATATTGGAAGTAACAAGATTTTTTATCTCCCACAAACAAAGGAATGCCCAAATATTTGATAGGAAAGATTCCAACCGAGAATCTAGTAATACCATTATACCTAGCCACACGAGGAGTAAAACGAGAGTTAGTGATTAAGTTGCTCTTAGATGAATTAACCAATTGACCAAAGCAAGCCTCATAAATATTGAAGAATGACTTAATATGTTTTACTGCAGTCAAAGATCCATTAAAAAATATAATCATATCATCTGCATAGGAAAGTTGAGAAATCCGAACCTTGCAGCCAGAGGAATAATATAAAGATGCGTTGTTGAGAAACAATCTGTCCAGACCTCTTGAAAGGTATTCCACTGCAACTATAAAAATAAAAGAAGAAGATGGAGGATCTCCTTGACACAACCCTCTTATATTTGAAAAAACCTGTAGTATCACCATTAACATTAAACGAAAACCAACAATTAGAAAGGCAACGACGGATCGTATTAGTGACCATTTCTGAGAATCCAAATGCTAGCATGACATTTATCAAAAAATCTCATTGCAAACGATCATATGCCTTAGCTATCCAACTTGAGAACCAAGTTTCCACCATGCACACGATGATTGATTTTATAAATCATCTACTGAGCTAATAAAATATTGTCCAAAATAAGCCGTCCTTGAACAAAACCACTTTGAGATTGATCTTTTCGGTAAAGATTTTACTCGTCACATTACACAAACTAATTGGACAGAAATCCTTCCATTGTTGAGCCTTGTCTCCTTTGGGGATGAGGGAAATCGTAGTAGATGTATAGCTACGAAGGAGATCATTCCCATTAAAGAACTCAACAACTGCATCATAAGCATCTAGCTGAACAATGTCCCAGCAGGCTTTAAAAAATAGAGCCGAGAAGCCATCAGGACCTGCAGCACTATCAGATTTCAGAGAAAATATCGCCACTTTCACCTCTTCAATAGAAGGTGGAGTAACAATAAATAAATTGTCAACTTCATAAATGATTCTTGGAATGCAAGTAAGATCATGAAAATTATGCACCGTATCCTCTTCCACAAGTAATCTTTCAAATAAATTAGCTCCAGAATTTTGAATTAGTAGTGGTTCCTCTAAACACAAACCATCCCCCCAAATATGATAAATTTTACCCCTCGAACGATTTTTATTGATCATATTATGAAAGAATCTCGTATTCCTTTCGCCCTCTATCATCCAAGTAGCTAAAGAATTTTGTTAGCTCCAGAATTTTGAATTAGTAGTGGTTCCTCTAAACACAAACCATCCCCCCAAATATGATAAATTTTACCCCTCGAACGATTTTTATTGATCATATTATGAAAGAATCTCGTATTCCTTTCGCCCTCTATCATCCAAGTAGCTAAAGAATTTTGTTTAAAAAAAATTCCTCCATATTAAGTGCTTGATTGAATACAGAAAGTCGCCTAGCAAGCTCTGTTTTATGGACCTCAGAAGGATCAATTGAGCCTCCTCAAAATATCTTTCTGCAACTCTAATATTATTAAATACATTACAAAAAATATATTGATTCCACCAACGTAAATACCCCTTCAATCTTTTAAGTTTAGCAGCCTATTTAGCCACGCCAATACATGCTGTCAGGTTATTCCAATTCAAACGAACAGTTTGATGAAAAATTGCATGTTTGGTCCACATTTTTTGAAACCTAAATGACGGCGAAGGTTTAGGAAGAAAGAGAGCAGAAATATGAAGTGGACAATGATCAGAGTTTGCACAATTTAGAGGTTCAACTTTAAAGGAATTGAAAACTTTACTCCAGTTCGAAGACAGAAGGACCCCATCTAATCTTCTCCAAATTCTACCATTAGTCCAAGTGAATCTATCACCAACATAGCCAGCACCCATAACTCCTGTTGCTACTATAAAGTCATTAAAATCATTCATAGAACCAGTACGAACAATACAACCTGGATAATGATCTTCCATATCTAAAAGAATTAAAATCTCCTCCAATAAACCAAGGTGCATCTTCATCTGGCTTATGATTCAATAAATCTTCCCAAAGCAACATCCTGGTAGATATACTACAGCTAGCATAAACAAAGGAAGCAAATATTGTACAAGGGAAGGAAGGAGAAGACATCTTAACGTGAAGAACCTGTTCATGGTCTGAAATGACTTCAATATCCATCGAATGATCATATAAAAGCCAAATTTTGTTGGAAACATTATGAATGATGTTAGGAAACCCAAGTGAACGATGCAATGAGGTATCATTTAATGTGATTAAAGGTTCCAAGATGGCCATGAAATTTAAATGGAGAGATTTACGTAACAATTTCAACCTATTTTGGGAATCAATATTACCAATCCCTCTAATATTCGAAATCAAAAAATTCCTTGGGAAACAGTATAAGAGGAAGGAACTTGATTTTTAACCCTACTACGAGTAAATCGAGCAGGTGGTTATCAATATGAGAGGCTTTATGCAATTCAGGATCTTCAGCATTAACATTAGATATAGTGTCCATTTTTTTCAGGGTTATGTGAGGAGGCAGTGAGTTACTGTTCGGTTTCCGTCCCCCGGCGTTAGATCCAAACGCAGCAGAAAATAAAAATACACAGATCTAGACCCGGGGACGGATGATTGCGCATGATTCATATATAAACATGCAAATATCAAAATAAATGCACGAAAAGAGATTATCGATAACAACGAAATCAATTTGATGGCGGTGATCCTCTAGTCCAATCAACCTGACCAGATCTACAAGCTCGGCACCAGTGCTAGTGTGATGTCGTCTTATGAGAGTGTATTGAATGGTATGGAATAATCCTAGAGTGGATGTTATATTTATAGTGATAATGAGTTAGCTAATTGGGCTAGGGTTCATAAAGCCCATCGGACCAACGTTTGGCTTGCAGGGTATTTTATGCTAACAATCTTTCACTTGCCCAAAAGCCAACACAAAACAATAAACTCATAATCCAAGTAAGTCAATCAAATTGAACAACTTGATGTACAACCAATGTACATAATTATGAGTCATAAATATATCAAACGATTTAATTTTAGAACTTTATATAGATGAAACATTTTCAAATATAGAAACTCCACTAGAATGAGGAGCTTTCAAAAAATTAAATACATCTTTTCTAAATCTCTCAATTTAAGCACTTAACATTTAAGTCTCAATTCTCATCGATAGATCGGCGACCAGTTGATTGTGACCCAGCATGCAGTACATTCCTTTCACTCACATGTCCCGATTGAATCTAGGGCATTGGTTGGTCGAGGCCCCTTATGATTTCAATAACTATGTATTTGTTTCACGTTATATGATTCATTGTGTGCGTATATGAAAACTCTTTTTTCACAAGCACTACCCACTCTGGCCAGATGGTCCTTGAATCATATACGGAAAAACAGGACATCCTGGTTCATCAAGACCAGTGGTGAATCCCCTATGACAATCATAGGTCTCTGACAGCATCACTGCATACCCAAAATAACAACTTAATGACCCACATGTGATCAGTCATTAAATCAAAGTACACAGCTATCTATCAAGACCTCAATGATGCATCGGCTCATGAGGAGTAATGGTGCACAACAATGATTAGGAATTCTATACTCGACAATGGTAACCACTTATAGAATTCCGAGTAGGGCCGTTCAATGAACTCATTCCTAATGAGCACATATTCATGTGTGCTGACTTCTCCAAGCCAACGCCGATGAACTAGACACATCATGAATACCAGTATCTAACGAGCATATATCAATATCCCATTCTCGAAGGCTCATCGACCAGGAACATTTAGAAATCACAGTCGAGAATGTATTTCATGGTCACCATCATATGCGTAACCACATTCTATGGACTATAGCAATCTGAAGGACTTCATCAATGCATCAAGATGTATGGGTAAACAGATGAAGAAGTGCCATATATATTAATATTCAAACAAATATTTGTCATAATAAGATTATAGGTATAATCAATCAACTATTGATTTACTTAATCACATATGACAACAATATCTTTCACTTTCCCAAAGCCACCTATTATGTGTCTCAAGACCATATTCCCAAGATGTCTGACAGGCAACAATCATTGTAAAGGTTTGTCAGTGGATTCACTTTATTTTTCTATTGAAGCAATTCTCTCGATAATTATGTCGCCTCTACCATCTCTCTCATTAGATGGTATTTTCTCAATATATGTTTGGATACTGATGAGATCTTGGCTATTTATAACAGCTCAACTGTTGTCACAGTACATAAGGACTGTGTCAACAACACTAGAAATTACACCCAACTCTTGGATGAAATTTCATATCCAAATTGCCTCTTTGCTTCATCGTATGCTGCAATGTATTCAGCTTCAGTGGTGGAATCCGATGTGGTGTCTTGCTTGGAACATTTCCAAGAGACAACATCATCATTAAGCTTAAAATACAAATCCGAACATCGATTTGGTATCATCTACATCCGACTGAAAAACCAGCATCAGCTTAACCTTCAACTTTTATTTCTCCACTTACAGATCCAAAAACCATGAACATATCCTAAGTTCTTCATAAGTACTTGAGGATTATTTTCACAATTTTCCAGTGACCTTTACCGGGATCTGTATGATGTCTGCTCATTTCTCTAAGAACACACATCAGGCCAAATACCTAATATAGCATACATTATGCTATTAAAAGTCGAAATATAAGGTACCAATGTTTTCTCTCTTCTCATCAATCTTAAGACCCATTGACTCGAGAGATGAATACTATGACATATTGGGAAGTAATTACTTTTTCGACTACTCCATGCTAAACCATTTTAGCACAGTGTTTATGTACGTAGATTGAGAGATCTCAAGCATCCTTTAGATCTATCCCTATAGATCTATACACCAAGCACGTAGGACGCTTCTCCCAAATCCTTCATGGAGAAATTATTAGATAATCATGTTTTAATTGATTAATCCAACAACATTCACAATGAGCATGATATAATCGACTTACAGCATCACAAATGTAACCGTGCTCCCACTAACCCTTTTGCACACACGTCACTTCCGTATTTTTTTAACAAACCAAACACTCTGATAATGTTATCAAAATGGAAGTTCAAACTTCGGGATGCCTTCTTATGCCCTTAAATGGACCTCTGGAGTTTGCAAACCTTTTGCTCACTCCCAATGGTTGTGAAGCCCTCTGGCTGCCTTGTATAAAAGTTTTCACATCCATTTGTTATATCTCATAGTCATAATATGAAGATATAGCTAATAAAATTCGAATAGACTTTAGCATCATAACCGATGAAAATTTTCTCATAGACAACTCTTTGCCTATGAGAATAATCATTTTCCACCAGTCAAGCTTTGAAGGTCACTACCTTCCCATCGACTCCAAGCTTTCACTTGTAGATCCATTTGCAGCCAATGAGAACAATTCACAAAGAGGGTCTACTAAGGTCCATACATTATTATAGTACATGAACTCTAATTTCATAGCATCTCGCCAATATCCCGAAATGATGTCTAACATCGTCTCCTTGAAAGTCCTAGGATCACATCCATTGTCAAAATCATTTTGAATATTTTCTACAAGTAAATTCAATTTATCAAGAGTTCATGAAACACTTTCAGATCTCATTGGTATGTGTAGTTCAAAGGTTATGATTTACTCAATTAATTTCACCGTTTTCACTTTTCTAGTGGCTTGTGGTTCTTGAACCCTTTCAAGTTATATTATATTGTTATTCATTTCTAATAGAAACATTTTCTCTAGAAAGACTGCACCTGTGAAACAAACACTTTGTCTCCAATTAGCAATATAAATTTCCACAAAATAACATAAGATGGATCAACTATCCAATTCATCTCACACTGGCTGCTTCACATAAGCAGAACAATCTCAAATCTATATTTGGATTATTTTTCAGTCCATATCGTATATGGAGTTTTGGTCACTGTATTGGTATGAATTATGTTCAACAAATATGTAATTTAGAGAGTTACTCTCTAAATTAATGTGAAATTGTTTTTTCTTAGAATGGTCGGTAAATTTATGCGCACAGTTGTGATAGTAAACCAAACATATTTGCTGGTCCACTATAAATGTCACTCCAGAGAAAATTGTATCTTATGTAAGAGAGAACCTACAATGAAGCTCCCAGTATAACTTTTCATATGCTCGATTAGATATCAAACTAACTTCTATGCTAAATATTCTTTCCCATCAATCCCTTTTTGGTTATTAGTTTGCAGGACTGAATAACAGAAATAGTACAGATCGTGGTATTATATGCCAGAATTCATACCTTTCTTGATCTTGGAAATATATAAATGTAGGATTCTAAACAAGTTTAAAGATCATAATAAGACTATTTCTGTGTGTCTCATAACAATATCTCCTGCTACTATATGCAGTCCACAGATGCAATAACGGTTGCACTTGATCCGATACAGAATTTTCCGTGAACCCTCATATGAAAGGCAAACGATTTTCTCTTCTTTTTTATTTTTCGACTTCTTTTATAAAAGATGAAGTTTACACATCGATTATCATCTAGGACAGCAAATTTAAAAAATATATACTCCAAATTCACCTCTATCTCTTTGCGTCTACATTCTAAAAACATAAGATGAGAGGCAAACTAACAAACCCAAAAGTGAAACTCGGTATTCAGTGTTAGTACTAAATTAAAAAGTCTATTTTCCGTAAACTTTGAAGTAATTCTCACATCTATGAGATCAAAACTCAGTCTTTTTCAGCCTCTTCGCGCCAAATATTGTGATCCTCCAGCAAAGAAACCTCTCTATTAGACTCTTTAACCTACATTAATCCTATTCATCCATCACATCTATGAGATCAAAACTCAGTCTTTTTCAGCCCCTTCGTGCCAAATATTGTGATCCTCCTGCAAAGAAGCCTCTCTATTAGACTCTTTAACCTACATTAATCCTATTCATCCATCTTAATACAGAAAATATGGTACATTTTTTTGAATACCAAACTTTGAAAATAAAATAAAATATATTTTACCATCCTTACAATCAAAATAAAAAGAACCAAACACCATTTCCGTGATTGAATTGTATGTTTCCCTCGGTATACATCCTATACAGAACACCAAAGGCGACAGCGCAATGGCATCACAGAAATGAGATTTTTGTGAGATACATACCTATTCTTAAAGAGTACCTATTTCCCGCATACCTCGCATGCATTATGGATGAAAACCTAATCCGATTGCCATCCATACAGACCTTTGCGATACGGGAAATCTCTGGCCATTGAGCATCGGCTCTGCCTCTCGGTTGTTGAGCAAAACTGTCCTTTTAAAAGTGAGCTTTATCTGTCTTGAGCGGCTATGAAGTCAATTCTTGTTAATACTTCATTCTAAATTCTGCAAAAGCAACAGATTTTGAATTCCAAGGAAGCATAATATAGAATCCCTGAATGGAAAAGTTCCACTTTAAAAACAGTTGTTTTTTTCTTCATGCACAACATGACAAGAGAAGCGGTCTGAAACTACTCCAAATATTGCTTGCAAAACATGTAGTATATTTGTTAAGCAATCATACATGAGATGATCAGACACTGCTGCTATTACCTCATGTTTATCATCCATGATGAGCAATAAAATCGATACCATGAAATCCTTGGGAATGCATGGACCAGAGTTTCAATACCATGTTCATGACACAACTTCCTGCCCAAAGAAGTACTCCCCCTAATTTGTGCCTTGTCCAGATATATCATATCCTATAGCACTAACAGATAATATGTTGCCTTCTTTTTACAGGTTGTTTGGGAAGAACTAATTTTGGCTTGGTTAATATTTGAATTCCCAATAGAGTAGTTTGGTTTGCTACATGCCCCCTTCCTAAGCCTCATGAAAATGAAATGTTTAGATTCTTCAAAATTAATTTTGAGAGTTATAGTTGATCATTATTAAAAATTACTGCAACTTGGGGATGTAACAACGTACCGAGTATAAAAAAAACTGTCAGCAGCTTCAAAGCAGAATCCAACTTTAGGTTTACCAAAGCGCAAAAACATAAGTTAGAAGACAATCTCCTCAGTTCGAATCAAGTGTCAACAATATTGTTTTTTGTCCATAACTTCATTATCTTTACCACCACGAAACTGTAGAATCATAATAAACCAATCTTGATACCATACAAAATGAAAACATAGAGGTCTAGGTGAACTTTATAGTGGTAACTACACTACTCAAAGAAATACTTCTAACCTTTAAGTATGCCGTCATTTTTGCTTGAGTGGCAAATTAACAATAAATTCCATACATCAGGAATCATCAGTCTTCAGCTCTATTTCAATCATTTCACATTTAAGTTGATGAGCCCTTGTTTTGTCACCCTTCTGCAAGTGACTAGAAATTAGTTCCTTATAAACATTTGGACTTGGAAGCAATGACCGGGATTTCATCATTTCCAGATATGTGTCTGCTTCTATTAGTCTCTCACCCTTGCAGAGACCGACAATCAGAGAAGTGAAACCCAACACATTAGGAGATAATGATCTAAACTCCATCTCAAATATAATTGTTATAGCCCTTTCGACATCACCATCTTTACAATAACCATAAATCAGATGAGAAAATGTATTTTCATCACAAGTAAGCCCTTCATCCAACAAGTTGGTCAGCATCTCATCAGCCTGCTTGCTCTTTCCATTTTCACAAAGTTTCCAAATCATCTCATTAACAGCCGAACAACTAGGAACATGCCCTATCCTTACCATTTTCTTACAAAATACCAAGCTATCATCCAATCGTCCATTTATAGAGCAACCTTTAATCATCAGATTAAAAATCTCAGCCGGTGGTTTAAATCCCAAATTCTCCATCTTCTCTGACAATGCAATTGCCTCATCGATCCTTCCCTCCTCACAATATGCCCCAATGAACAAACTGCAGACGAAAGCATTCTCATGAAAACCTCTCTTAAGCATTTCCTCGTATATCTCCTTAGCAGTATGCAGATTTCCCATCCTGACTTTGGCAAACACAACTAACGAACACGAAACAGTGTCTACGATAATGTTTTTCTGCAACATCCGCTTCAATAACACTAATCCATCTTCTATCCAATCTTCATCTATCATATCATATACCAAACAAGTATTCACGACAAGCCCAGAAACTGAACACCTCTTCCCACACATCTGATCTACAATATCGAGAAACTTTTCCAACTTTCCTTCTTTACATAAAGCATCAACCATGGTTCTCGTTGTCACTTTATCTGGGCAGCGTCTTGTTTCAATCATGTGGCGATATACTCCCCAAACCAAGCGGGTCTTTCCAGATTTTTGCATCACATGAAGTAGAATATTAAAACTAGTCAAGTTCAGTCGAAAACCATGATCAAACAACAATCTGCAAGCATCAAGAATAACATCCACCATTCTCAGCTTTGCACAAGTTCGAATGAACAAGTCAAACACAAACGAGATTGAGTTCATAGTCTCATAACTATTTAGCAAAGAATCAAGAACAGTAAGTACTTGAACATTATCATGAGTGGAAGGTTTGGTTAAAACTGTTTCAAGTAATGCCTTGGCATCCTTGATGAGCCTGCCTTTGACCAAAATATGGATTGTCATGCAAACGGAGGAAATATCGTGCTGGAAATGCATCTCTTTCGCCGACCAATGAAATAAATTCAGGGCTTTTCTTGAATTTGTAGGTTCTTTCAGTTGCAACAGCATAGTTTGAACTAAGTGGTTGGTGAATCCAACTGACTTGAATCTTTGCGTCAGGGTCTTCCAGTTCAATCCTTCATGTAAAGAAACTAGTATTGACATACTGATGTCATCATCATTCGAAATGACATGTTTGAATTGCACCGAGGTGTGGATTAAGGTGGGGAAAGGCATCCGTCGTATATTCTTTATTTGTGAGAGGCTGAGGAACAAATTAACCATTTCCAGCGCATTTGCTTCGAGTTCTTGGCATTCAAACTGTTGAATACAAATGTGGTTAGTTGTCTAGATCAAAGTTTATTTTGCTTGAAACTAGCAGTCATGGAACACAATTTGCATTTACACATATCATGTCGTGTTTGTGATGAAAAAAATTATTTCAACATCTTGACTTAAATAAAATCAAGATAAAAAATCACGATGTAATTTACGAAATGGTAAAATGAGAGGAAAATGAAATATCAAATTCTACTTTGTCAAGACTTGAACAAATTGCAAATAACATGTTCATTAATTGACCAAGATCTCGAAAAAAGTAGCATCTTTATCTTCTGTATAAATTATGCAATCGATCTAACTAAGCAAGAACTCCTATTCCTATGAATCAAAAACTATACCCAATTAAGAGCCGTACAACCTCATCTTAGCATCATGTTCCTCAAATATAACACTTGCAATTTAGGTAGTAATTTTGATATCTATTCTACTCAAATACAATATCTTTGAAAAGTTTTAAGCAAAAAATCAAATAGAGCAAACAGTAGAAAGTGAAAAATTATTTAAAATTTCAAAAACAGTGACAAAATATTCTCACCGGCACGTTTGAAGTAAATAAAAAAAAATCAAAATTCACTGGATACAACCTGGTAAAGGCCAAAGATTGAATATTGGAAAAACATAATCAGCACTTGTCTGCACTAGCATAATTGCACAGTAAACCGAATTTGACCAAAAAAACGAAACGAAAATCACTCGATTCAGCGGGGCAAAAGTGATTAGAATGAACAGCTTTTTGCAATAATCATCACTGAAACAACTTATCAAACACATATTGATTATAGCTCATAAGATGTGAGGACCGGTTCCTAATCAAGTGTTTAATTATCACACAATGATTATTTATTTGTAAAATAGCGGAAGATATTTTTTTTTTTAAAGTCACTGCTAATAAGTGGCTCTAAAAATTTCAGCATGACCTCGACGTACGAGGGACATACCAGTAAAAAAAGAAAAGCACAAAATCATATCCCAGTACAGTACATAATAACATAGCATGCATCATAGGCATCCAGCACATAATCCGTACTCAAAATATTTACATAATACCATAGCATGCACAATAAATCTCCAGCACACATTTTATACTCAAAATATTTATATAATACCATCAGCAGTAAAGAAACAACAACAATTCACTTTAATCAAGACTGGACGGAAATAAACTAAATTTACATACTTATACAATCCAGGACACACCCTGGTATAATTTAACTATCATACGACTGGGAAAGAGACAAAAGAAGCAATCTTAGGTGAGACTTCAACGAGTATTCCCTCTTTGGGATCCTAGTTACCTGTAATACCTGTCATTGTCCACACACAAAGAGAACAACAGCCCCTACGGGGTGAGCCAAAACTCAACATGAAACTATCAAGTAAATACAACGTGCGTCTATAAAATGTGATATATGATGTAATGCAGTGCAATGTAATGCAATGCATGTAGGGTACGATGGATCGAATCTCAAGATGCCAAATCGGAGTCCAAAGAAAGGTATCAACAATCAATATCAAGCTCGAGCAGAGGGTGACAACACACGCACATTGCGCTAGGAGACTCATCATATGTGCTGTGTTCGTCCATCCCTCGTGTCTAGGTCCGGTAGCAACGCGCGTGACAACAGTCGCTACCTAAACTGCATGTCATCGTCGTGCCCTGTCGTCCCCGACACTCAGAGTAAATCAACTCAATCATCATCAAGATATCAAGGAAATGGATAGATCAACATGATATGCCCAACATGTATGTCATATATCGATGTATATTTATCAAATGATGTGTGTTAACAAAACATTTATTTTCCTACATCGATATGCCAATCATGAATGCTATGAATGCTTATAATTATATTAAAATCACATAGCCAAGTAATTTCATATAGCCAGGTAGTTTCACGTAATTCGCGTAAGTTCAGCAATTCATATATCAAATAATACAGATACCTATCGTATGTTACCGATCGCAACATACCTAAACTTTCTTTCTGACGGATAAATGTCGTCCTTGTAGCTCGTGGAGCTCCAGTGTCATACGTTAATCTATCAATTTCATACAATACCATTTCATTACTTCTTTATCACTTAAGTTACCTCAACATACATATAAGTTATTCTTTAACTTGAGGCGTCTAATCGGATCTAAATTATGTAAGATAGAAGAATTTTGATCCTCGTATACTCATTCTTACCATTTCTTCAATTCTAGAGTTATTAAAATGTCTATCATCATTAAAATCCTAATAACACATTTTATTTCATTCATTGATTCACAATTCACATGCATTTCTCTCCATTCTAATTCATCATGTTAAACATGGTTTAATGGAGTTAAAAGTCGATTAAGAACAGAATGAAAGCACTTCATCCTCCCAAGCATGAAAATCGATCATCATCCCTAAACATGCATCTCCCTAAACATGCATCGACTAACACCCAACATGCGTCTATTTCCTGAACTCAAAACAACAGAGAACCGAAACCAATCAAACAATGGCATTGAATTTCCATGGTATCTCCTCAAGCATGATTTATCAAGTTAAAACATGATTTAAATGGGTTAAATTGATCGAGGAAAGGAACTAAGAATTTTACACCTCAAACTCGATAACTTCGATCGGCCACCCCTCAAGCAGCTCAAAGAGTCGAACAAGATGATATTAAAAGTCATGAAATTCTGCTAAACTTGATTAACTCAATCTAAAACACAATTTCAATCAGCTAAGAGTTGATTTACCCAGAATTTCGAACATACTCCTTCAAATTATGAAAATCAATCGAAAATTTCTAATATGCATGAACAAGAACTGGACACATTTTTCATTCTCAAATAATGAACAGACATCGACCAAAAATCAACAGCTAGTTCAAAATTCCTATGCTTTTATATATGATTCAACAAGCTAAACCTGATTTAAACTAGCTAATTCTTGCCTAACTAGTAACTTAGAATCTTCACATCAAAATTCATAAAGCCAACCAGCATTTCCCCAAACCATGCAGTAATAAAAATCGATCCCAGTCCACCAATGACATGGAAATTACATGCAAGCCTCTCATACAAGATTCATCAGCTTAAACATGATTTAAATGGGTTCAAAGTCGATTAGGAACGAAATTTAAGCATTAACATTTCCAAACTCAGAAAATCAATCGGTTAACACCCAACATGCAACGATAATTTCGAACCAAACTCCACCAAATTGCAGGGGATTTCA
Organism: Haberlea rhodopensis; assembly: GCA_907163345.1. Lineage (NCBI taxonomy): Eukaryota > Viridiplantae > Streptophyta > Magnoliopsida > Lamiales > Gesneriaceae > Haberlea > Haberlea rhodopensis. Next base: position 28,668,823 of record CAJQUN010000001.1, read on the forward strand.
GGAGAAGAACAATTATGGAGCAAGGGAGGATTACCTAAGGAAAAACAGAAGAAATCGCACAAAATTTCGGATGAACCCTAGTTTCGAACTTTTCGCTTTCTGGTAAAATTCGACTCAATCCGCTACGAAAATCTCCAATCCTTGGTATGGAAAGGTGCGCCTTTGAGTGAGGAAGGTGAGGGTAGGTCGATCTCGCCGTAAAGTGGTCGGACCGCCGCGGGCGCGGAGCTTTTCTGGTGAGGGGTCGAAACACGAGCGGGAGAGAATGGAGGAAGAACAGAGTGTTCGGCGTATGTGTGTGTAATTCACATTTTAGTGCGTGAATTTAGGCTGAAGCGTTTTGATATATACGTATTTCCAATCCACATATATATACATCGAGTGTCACCTGTGTACTGATGTAAAATTTACAATTGATACATGGGATTTATATTCACTACTAAAACACAAAACTAAATTCTCCGTTTAGATAATTTATTTCAAAAATATTATCGGAGTATATTTTGCAATTTCAAAAATATTTCATGTTCCAATTATATTGTCAGTTGATATTTATATTGTTAATTTTATATCTAATTAATTAATTCCACATTAATTACTAATTAATTACCAAATTATATTTAATTAACAATAATCAAATATTGAGAAATGCACATCAAGACCGCAATGATTCCATCTTCTTACCAAATTAATCATTTTCTAAAACGACTAGTATCAATACCAGCAAACCCAGAAATTACCTCAATCAAGACAAAAAGCTTATGGTCCTTACTCCTTCGCCTAGTAGAGAACTGTGTAAATGTCAAAAGGATGGAATACAGTGATTATTTTTTGAGCAAACTCGAAATAATATATTTCAAATGGATGAAGTCGAGTTTTAATTACTATATAAATGGAAAATGGTGAGTAATATGATATAAATTTCACTTTGGAAACAAATTTTGTAACTAAGATGTATAATAAACAATGAAATGTATAAAGATTTGATTTTCAATGCATTTTGTTCAAATACAATCTTTGTTTGGAATTTGATGACCGATTGTAAGAATTTGTTCAAGATAGTACTAATTAAGATAATTTTATATGACACAAAAATATATTTATGATCTATATCTTTTCTTATTTTAAATTCCAAAAATCTGGGTTGTGTTGTGCACAAAATCAGTAGAGTAGCCAAAATGACATGGAATAGGCGATCAGTCGCTCTGGTCCAATACAATCGTCAAATAGGGGGTCGGGCTAGAATTTTTCAGCCTTTTTGGAGGCGGGTCTAAATGGGTCAGTCCATTTGGTTTGCTAATTGGAGTGGGTTTGGTATGTTTGGATTGGGTTGGCCCGCTTATTAATAAATTAGTTCATTTATATTAATTAAATGTGATTTATTAAAAATGTATTTAATAATTTTAATTCATTAAAACCTAATAAAATTAATTTTTTATTTTTTTGGCGAGTTGGTACGCCTAGCCGACAACCCGCCTCGGGTTAGGGTTTTCACAACCTGCATGAAGGGCCCATATAGGTTGAGCGCGTTTGAGTTATGGATTAGGCGGATTGGTCTATTTTGACACCTCTAAAAAACAACCTCTTGGTCTGTGGCACATAATGTCCTTGTTGGCACTGTTGGAAAAAACGTGCTTAATGAATTAAAATTAAGCATGAAAAGTCTATTGCTTGATAAAAGACAAAATCGGGCAGCGATCGAGCGCTCAGGAAAACCCGGGCAGCGGCCTTGCGCTGCCCAAAATGTTGGGCATTAGGCCAAGCGCTCGAGCGCCTGATACGGGCGCTCGAGCGCCCGGCATTTTACCAGGAAATTGTAAAGGCGGTTTTTTCTTTAAATAGTGTGTCATTTCACGTTCCGGTGCATTTTTTCATGACGGATTGCTGTGATGTCCTTTGATCAAGTATCAATATAACAACCCCTGAGTGAATAAGTGAATTAAATACACTTATGCAATATCAAAGTCATTTTTGAGAGCAAAATATGCATACACATATTGTTCATCCCTTGTTATTGTTGAAGTGTCTTTAAACCTTTGTGGTTTGAGGACTTGTAATTTGGAGTGCTCATATCACAAGTCATAATACCACAAAGGCTTAAAGACACTTCAACAATAACAAGGGATGAACAATATGTGTATGCAGATTTTGCTCTATAAAATAACTTTGATCTTGCATAAAAAGTGTGTTTAAAACGATTGATGCTAACTTTATTATTTATGTGGGGGCTACGTTAACAAAATCGTCATTAATTTGTTAGAAGAAACATAATGTCTCTAGAGTTAATTCACAATGATGTTTGTGATGGAAATATATTGTAAACTAGAGATGTGTGAAAAGTAATTTGTTAATTTATCAATATTTACACATGATATTGTTGTGGCTTCTTTGTTATGCAGTAAAAACGAGGCATTTGAGGTGTTTAAACACTTCAAGAATGAGATTGCAATCAAATTTAAAACATGAGGTTTGCTATAGGAAATTGTGAGTAGATTATACTTGTGTTGTTTAAGAATTTGATGCTTATTCTTGAACTTACAGGACAATAAAATCTTGAATTCAAGTTTCTAAGTTTTGTACGATTAAAACATGAATTTGCAAGATAAAAAATCTTGAATTCAAGTTTTCTAAGTTGGTGAGCTTAAATTGCACATTGTGAACCGAGTTTGACAATATTATCCAAGCTTCAACTTTTATAAGCAAATACGCTTAAATCCGAAATTTTCAAGAAATAAATCTTGACTTTGGATTTCTAAGTCAATATGTCTGCACGCCAGTGCAATTCGAGACTATCCGAAGTTGTGGGGGGATTGCAATTCTATGAGTCAATCACATCCTTAAGTGCCACATTTAGGCAAGGACGAAAACCTTGTGATTAAAGAAAAATAGAGTTTCCTATAATATTTGAATGTGGGAGTGCTTGGCTAAACTAGAAATATAACTGCCAAAGTAAAGTTACAACAAACGCCAAATAAATGACATGAAAAGTTTGACAATCATGTTGCAAATAGATTAACGAGTGTGACAAATGTGTACACGTCTAAGCATATGTATGCTTGTGTATTGATGATATGCTCATTGGGGGAAGCAATTTAGAAATCATAGAGTAACAAAGAAAAAATCTTGACAAGACATTTTTAACGTGTGTGTCTCAAGAACAATACTTGGAATTAAAGTTTCCAAGACATTTGAAGAACGAAATTTCAAAGATTAATTGGAGTTTCAAATGTTAAGCTTTGCGCTTAAATTTAAGTTTACAAGAAATAGAATTTTGAACTTTTAATTTTTAAGAATCTATACGCTTTGTGAATTAAAGTTGAGTATTTCATCTGGTCTCGAATTCGAATTTCGTAAGAAATAACACTTAAATCCAAATTTACAAGAAATTAAATCTTGGAATTGGATTTCTAAGTTGTCAACGCTTAAAATTCGATGGTGAAAATATCCTAAAAGGATCAAATGATGCAAATGAGGTAATGTGATTACCAAAACTGGAGATATCCTGTTGTGGAAAATTCTCCATGCAAAACATGTAAAGCTTCTTCGGTCGAGTGCTTTATAAGTTGTTAGACAAAATCCTTCTTGAAAATGGGCTTGTGCATGCAACTAAAATTTGTTGCGCCGATGTTGTAAAAGGTGTACAAAGTACTAAGTGAAATGGTAAGTCCCGGAGAGAGGTCTGGGCATAATATCATATGACAAAATGATCCCTAGTGTCATAATTTGAGTGATTATGTGAAATCACGGATCCACATATGAAATGGTTAACAAAGAGATCATAAAGAAGTTTATCGAGGGGAATGGGATTAAAACCCCATAATTGTAGTAGATACCTAACATATGTGACTGGAGATCCCAATATCTAGGTTTAAAATGGACAACCAAACTACGAGATTGTATAAACACCTTGGAGAATTAATCCCCGACACATTCCTATGATAAGGGGTGTAGCCTGTAAAAGGGGTACGAGGATATGCAAATGTCTTTAATAATTCATAAGACATATTATTGAATATGTTGGAGTATAGTGTGATACTCGTTTAGGAGATCACATACATAAGTGCGAAGTGTGGCCACTTCAAATATGGAAAGCACTTATGAAACTAAGCGTGGTTCATGGCCGAAACAGACACAACCTTAAAAATGAACAAAGGTTAGAGTTGTTATGGTGTGTGTTTAATTGTTTCGGTTTATACAAACGACTAAATAGTTCAAGACTTTAAGTTCATTATTAAGTCAGTAAATGCGATTGAATACTACTATGAAAGGTTCAAAGCCACAAGCTACCTCTCCAGATGTTATAACGATTCGTTAAAGGTGCTCATTGCATTCATGCATTAATTTTAATTCATGTGGGAGATTGTTGAAAAAATGTGCTTAATGAATTGAAATTAAAAGTCGAATAGTTGATAAAAGACAAAATGAGAGAAAATCGGACGAGAAAAATTACTCGGGAAAACTCGGGCAGCTCCCGAGCACTGCACAAAATGTTGGGAAGCAAGCCTGGCGCTCGAGCGCCCGGCGTTCTGCCAGGAAATTGTACATGCGGTTTTTTCTCGAAATGGTGTCCTTTCGCGTCCGGGTGCATTTTTCCATGAAGAATTGCTACAAAATTATGTCTATTAGGAATGTCTCTTGATCAAGTATAAATATAACAACCCCTAAGTGAATAAGTGAATTAAATACATTTTTTATGCAAGATCAAAGTTATTTTTTAGAGCAAAGTCTATATATACATATTGTTCATCCCTTGTTCTTGTTGAAGTGCATTTAAACTTTTGTAGTTTAAGAACTTGTGATTTAGAGTGCTCCTATCACAAGTCGTTGTATCTTGGGAAACGATTGCCACTAACCGTAAGCACTATAGCGGGACAATATCGTTTCAATAACAGATATTCCAAATCTCGCCTCGATAAATATTCATAAAGCCATTATTTTTTTGCTTACTATCATCATAAGATACACCTCCATACTAAGATACCTGCAGGACAGATCTTGAGATCGACATGAAATCTCCACCCGCAAGTATTAAAACAAAAATCCCAAAATCAGCTTATCCGAATATCTCGAATTAATAGTCAAGCTACAAATTATAAATATATTTTCATCTTTTTTTTGTTTATTGCCAGATGTTGTATTTCAATCTATGGCAGCTTCCAGCTTAAATACCACACACTATTAAATAAAACAAATATATATATATATATATATATATATATATATATATATATATATATATATATATATATATATATATTATATCAGGTGAAAAGATAAGCATACATACGTATATTTAACTGGAAAAAATTTATAAAATTTCTTCACCAATGGAAACGACATCAAATATAAATAGTAAAAAGATTGACCTCTCAATCATTTTGATCGTTTCTTAGGATGAATTCCATCAACAAATGTTTACAATGAATGAATTTTCATGAAAAGATTTAACCTAAAGACTACCTAAATTTTATTTTGGGATGGACTATAATTATAATTTGGTTAAATTTTCGCTTTTGGTAAAACGAAAAACATTTATATCCTTCTTTATTCATGTTTCTATGTCATATATATATATAAAGAAACTTATCTTGATATAAGGTAAATATCTTGTGAAATAATTTTCTTTTTCGATATATCAAATCATTGAATTATCAAAAAGATTGTAGTTTCGATAAGTATATGTTAGGGTGCAATAATTATCCATGCTAAGAGAATGATTGAAACATGGCACTTGACTGATGTATGGTTTAAATGATTTGAGTTATATCATAACTATAAATATAGCTTCAGATAAAATGACAGATGTTCGATCCTACAATATACCATATGTTTGAGTGGAGTCACCAAATTTGACTGCTCAAAAGGAAAAAAAATATATCTATTCAGAGATTTTGGTTATCAACATAATCTCTTATTTGGTCTAGCTCATGTTGTATTTTAAAATATGGGTTTTACCACTCAAGTCTGATTTTAACTTTGGGTAGAGTTGATTATTACATATATGATCAGTGGCGGACGCAAGATTTTTAGGAAGGGGTGGCAAAAAAATCTAAAATTAAAAATTTAGGCCAAAAAATTTTAGGGGTCAAAATATAATTTAAGGAGGTGCATAATGAATTTTTAGGGTAAAATTGTAATTTTATTTAAAAAATTTAAGGTAAAAAAAATTTGGGCAAGGGAAGGCCCTTATAAGTTACTTGCCCCCTTGCCCCCTGCTAAGTTCCGCCCCATGTATATGACTACGTATAGCTTGGCTTAGTTACAAGTTGCTATTAATATTTAAAATTAGTTTATCTAATTATCACTACATATCTCGTTAATGCTATTTTCATGCTTATAATTATGATTACATAAATATGTTATAGTACCAAACATATCAATATATTAAGCTCTATTGAATTATTTTATTCACATGTAAATTATTTTTTAAATAATTATAAACTTCTAAAACAAGAGCTTATACGTTGTTTAAAATAACTTTACCAATTACCATTTACAGTAAAACACATATTAATATACTTGAGATTGATAAAACCCTATTAATTTAGTGAATATTAAATAATTGATGAATTAATAATTATTAGTTTACAGATTAATTAATGTATTGACTTATTAATTTATCAAGTATTATTCATTTTATTAATGAAAATATTGTTCAAAGGTGAGGACACTTAAGAACGGCAAATAATCAAATCTCATAGTTGCATTGTTGTAATTGAATAGATGTCGAATATCTCTTGACTACAATAGAAGTTTATATGTTAAGAAAAATCTGTGAGATTCTATTTTTACATCAATATGTATTATCTTATTGTTGGGTTTTTGTACCCCGGCGTCAGATCCAAACGCAGCGAAAATAATACAATAAACAGTTCTGACCCGTGGACTGAAGATCGCGCATGATTCATATATAAAATGCATAAATCGAATATAATGCATTTACCGTTCACCGACGTAGTTCTGACGACGGTGAACCTCGAGTCCAATCAACCTGACCAGATCTACAAGTCAGCATCAGTGCTAGTGTGATGGCGGCTATTCTTAGAGAGTGAGTGTATTGAGTGGAATTCTTCTTTAACCCTAGAATCAATGTTATATTTATAGTGGTTATGAGTTAATCAAATTGGGCTATGGTTCATAAAGCTCATCGGGTCAACGTTTGGCTTGCTGGGTATTTATGCTAACAATCTCCCACTTGCCCAAAAGCCAACACAAAACTACAAACTCATAATCCAAGTAACTCAATCTAATTGAACAACTTGATGTACTATCAATGTACATAATTATGAGATATAAATATATCAAACGATTTAATTTTAGAACTTTCTATAAATGAAACAATTTCAAATATAGAAACTCCACTAAATTGATTTAAAAATTAAATTTATCTCTTCTAAATCACTCAGTTTGAGCACTTAACATTTAAGTCTCAATTCTCATTGATAGATCGGCGGTCGGTTGATTGTAACCCAGCGAGGCTAAAGTGTATCATAGTAGTAGGATCACAACCTTTGTGATTTTAGAAGTCAAACAACTTCTTGGGCTTATCGTGAATGCCTCATTGTCAATTAAACTCCTTTAATAGACAATAGCCGAAATATAATTTCAGCAACAACCTACCGATAGTGGGTAGCGCCTAGCATCTGCACTTCACAAAGACCAAGATACAAATGACTAGCAACGTACGAGAACCTGTCAGCCATAGTTAGCGTGCAGTACATTCCTTTCACTCAATATGTCCCGATTGAATCAAGGGCATTGGTTGATCGAGACCCATTATGATTTCAATAACTATGTATTTGTTTCACGTTATATGATTCATTGTGTGCGTATATGAAAAACTCATTTTTCACAAGCACTACCCACTCTGGCCAGAGATTCCTTGAATCATATACAGAAAAACACATAGGACATCCTGGTTCATCAAGACCACTGGTGAATCCCCAACTACAATCATAGGCCTCTGACAGCATCACTGAATACCCAAAATAATAACTTTATGACCCGCATGTCGTCAGTCATTAAATCAAAGTTCACGACTATCTATCAAGATCTCGATGACGCCTGGGGTCATGAGGAGTACTGGTGCACAACTATGACTAGGAATTCTATAGTCGACAATGGTAACCACTTATAGAATTCCGAGTAGGGTCATTCAGTGAACTCATTCCTAATTAGCACCTATTCATGTGTGCTGACTTCTCCAAGCCAACGTCGATGAAACGCGGCGCACTACACTAGACACATCATGAATACCAGTCTCAAACGAGCATATATTGATATCCCATTCTCGAAGGCTCATCGACCAGGAACATTTAGAAATCGCAGTCGAGAATGTATTTCATGGTCACCATCATATGTGTAACCACATTCTATGGACTATAGCAATCTCAAGGACTTCATCAATGCATCAAGATGCATGGGTAAACAGATGAAGAAGTTCCCATATGTATTAATATTCAAACAAAAATTTGTCATGATAAGATTACAAGTACAATCAATCAACTATTGATTTACTTAATCATGTATGACAACAATATCTTTCATTTTCCCAAAGCCAACCACTCATGTGTCTTAAGACCATCTTCTCAAGATGTCTGACAGACACCAATCATTGTAAAGGTTTTGTCAGTGGATTCACTATATTTTTCTGTTGAAGCGATTATCTCGATAATAATGTCGTGTCTACCATCTCTATCATTAGATAGTATTTTCTCAATATATGTTTGGATACTAATGAGATCTTGGCTATTCATAAAAGCTCAACTGTTGTCACAGTACCAGGGACTGTGTCAACTGCACTAGAAATTACACTCAACTCTTGGATGAAATTTAATATCCAAATTGCCTCTTTGTTGCATCGTATGCTGCAATGTATTCAGCTTTAGTGGTGGAATCCAATGTGGTATCTTGCTTGGAACGTTTCCAAGAAACATCACAATCATTGAGCTTAAATACAAATCCGAACATCGATATGGTATCATCTACATCCGATTGAAAAAACCAGCATCAGCTTAGCCTTCAACTTTTATTTCTCCACTTACAGATCCAAAAACCATGAACATATCATAAGTTCTTCATAAGAAGATTATTTTCACAGTTTTCCAGTGATATTCACCCGGATCTGTCTGATGTCTGCCCATTACTCTAAGAACATACATCATGCCAAGTACATAACATAGCATACATTACGCTATTAAAAAATCGAAACATAAGGTACCAATGTCATCTTTTCACTCTCCTCATCAATCTTAAGACTCATTGACTCGAGAGATGAATACTATGACATATTGGGAAGTAACTCTTTTTCGACTATTACATGCTAAACTCTTTTAGCACAGTGTTTATATACGTAGATTGAGAAATCTCAAGCATCCTTTAGATCTATCCCTGTAGATCCTTACGCTAAGCACATAGGACGCTTCTTCCAAATCTTTCATGGAGAAATTAGTAGATAATTATGCTTTAATTGATTAATCCAATACCATTCACAATGAGCATGATATAATCGACTTAAAGCATCACAAATGTAACCATGCTCCCACTAACCCTTTTGCACACACATGTCACTTCCGGATTTTTAACAAAACAAAACATTTTGATAATGTTGTCAACCTGAAGTTATAACTTCGGGACACCTACTTAGGCCTATAAATGGACCTCTGGTGTTTTGCAAACATTTTGCTCACGCCCATAAGTTGTGAACACCTTTGGCTGCTATATTTCTCCCTCAATGTCATCATTGAGAAATGTTGTGTTCACATCCATCTGTCATATCTCATATTTATAAAATAAAGATATAACTAATAAAATCCAAATAGACCATAGCATCACAACTGATGAAAAATTCATCACAGATAACTCTTTGCCTATGAGAATAACATCTTCCCATCAGTTAAGCTTTAAAGGTCGCTACATTCCCATATACTCCAAGTTTTCGCTTGTAGATTCATTTGCAGCCAATGAGAACAATTCCCAAATGTCGATGTGAATCAAATTCAATGGACATTCAGCACATGCCAAAGATATGTGGTGTTTAAGTTATCATTATTCTTTGAACATCATCATACTAATCGTTCATAAGTTCCTCAGATTCAATAAAACGTGCATTCTTAAAAATACTGCAAATCATATCTGCAAATTTAAAAGAATATCATTCTCTATCAAAATAGGAACAATGTTCATGATTAAATCTGAACAAATAAAAAATTGCTCAAACCAGTTCCTAACCAGTTCAAGATTTTATATTAAATAAATGTTTCAAGCAGCCTTTGCAACAACTCTTGCTACAATGCTTAGCCTCAGGTAGGTTTCACCTTCCTAGGGTTCTATACTCTTCTCAACATATGCAACTATTTGCAAAGATGTGAGCACAACTGGTATCATATACAAACGAAGTAGAATCAATAGAAACATTTATTTTTAATATAAAACATACCCTTTCTAGAACGCTTCTAGTCTAGGTATTCCTTGCAAATTTGCGCCAGTGATCAGCATTGAAAATATAGATGCCTCTCCTTTCTTAGTTGCTACTATATATCCATTTTTGTCTTTTGAGGTTGGGAACCATTTCACATCCTCTTCTTTATCCTTGAATTCTTCCTACCATTAGTAGAAGATTCGACAAGAAGAAAATGTTTCTCCTTTTGAATCAAGGATTCACGAGTTTCCAACATTTTGACTATAAGAGCAAATCTACAGTCAGTTAATGAGGTATCGTCACATTCAGATTTCAACAAGAGATATTTTTCTTACACCATGCTCATAGACCGAAGCCCCATCTCGAATGGGAAATGAAAATAACTCTTCTGACATCGCTAGTCTCAGTGATCGCGTCCATTCACCAAACAACATTTGTAGGTGTTGGAAAATATCAGCAATGTGAACGAGTTTCTCATATCTATGTTGAAACTCATTGGTGATATTGATGCTATAATATAGCACCTAGTCGAGAGATCATCGTCCCACCACTTCTCAAGTGTGGCGATCCCTTCATAAGACGAACCGGGAGACACTTCAACAGGAGGCTCCCACCAAGGGTATACAGCAACTTTTCAGAAGCAAGCATTATTTTAAAATTAATAGCCAGTCAGAATAATTTGGTGGTTAATTTGTTTATATCGAGACTTGATGTAATCGGATTCACGACAATCACAATACTGAGAATAAACAGAAAATATATGCAAATGTTTGATTATTAATTAATTCAAAAACTATGGACTTTAGTTATTGAATGCTCCCACTAAATTTTTGGAATTCATCACCCTCATGACAAATGAACGGAAAATCATATTTTCTTAGTGGGATTAGAGTCCAACTAGCTCATGAAAACCCCGGACGTGGGCCCACCGGCTTCATGATACTAAAGGTAGATCACAATGCATCATATGTAACCCCCAAGATATTTGTCTCGCGATTGGCATAACCCTACGTGGGCAGGACAATTATGCCTTCTCACGTCAAATTAACCCATCCCACGGATGGAAATGTCAAGTCCAAAAGACCCCACGTTGGTGAGTAATCTAGAAGGTTAACATAATTGCATCCTTAATTAAGTGGCAGTTAAACACACAGCTTTCCCATATCAGATGCCCCCCACGTGGGTGAGTAAGGCAATATGACGCAAGTAGCTTCTCATGGCTTAACTGTTGATGGAAGACAGGAAGCAACAAACCCTTTTGAGCTCCCTTTATTAGTTTGATATTAAAAGTTTTGAATCATATTCAAAAGAGGGATTTAATAATTTTAAAATCTCATCATGTGATTGTTTGTTTGTTGTCGGATTCATACAATTATGCTTTATTCATGCATACTAATAAAACATACAAAACAAACATTTATCATACATCATATGCATAATAAAAATAAATATGGACGATTACGACCTTTTTCTAATTGATCCACGTGAGCCATACATGGATCACAAGTCTGTCTAAGGTGATGCAGGTATGCAATGCAATCCTATTACATTTTTGCTTCCAATATACATGTCTTGATCATTGGTGCTCCATCTTTAATCTCCATCTCCCACTAATTCTAATGATTTTACATTTAAATCGTGCAAACAAGAGAATATGGATACAAATCCGGGGTGTGATACATCAGAAAATAGAGAGAGCAGGCACGCAGGCCGGATAACCAAAATCGCAATTATAATGAAACGATAAAAACATAAGCATTCACCTAAACATATTGGTCAAGGCCCGTAATCATCTACCATGCAATCACATCATATGTAATTAAACATTAAACTAAACAATTACATCATATGTAATTATACTAATCACATAATATGTAATTAGAGCACAATAATTTATTTATTTTATCATTTCCCACTAATTGCATCATTAATTGAAAATAAAATTAACAAATAAAATAAAATAATTTAATTTAATTTTTAATTAATTAAATTTTGGTAAAATCTCTATTTTACCTTTTAATCATAATGATAATCGAAAATAAAATTAACAATTAAATGAAACACTTTCATTTAATTTTTAGTTATTTAAATTTTCAATTACTTGGTAAAATCATTATTTTACATCAAATCATAATATTAGCCAAAAATAAAATTAACAAATTAAATGAAACATTTTCATTCAATTTTCAATTAATTAATTTTTTAACTAATTGTAAAATCTCTATTTTACACTTAATAAATTAAAAATCATATTTTTAATTGATTAAGTTTATGATTTATTAATTCAAAAATTAATATCCGGATATAACATATAAAATGACCCAAAACTTTTATGGACTCCAAACAATTTGGATCCAAAAATTAAAAATTGCAATTTCAACCCAAAAAATATCCTTATTTTCAGATTTATGAAAAAGAATTTTTTTTAAAATTTCCGAAAAGCACTGTTCATCGTCTTCCCAAATATGAAATTAGGGTTTAGGGTTTTTCACAATCCGCAGCCAGCCTCAAGGCAGCCGCCACCATGACCCACCAAGCTTTCACTGCATCGCCAGGATCACGTCTCGCAGCGTCCAGTCTCGGCAGGCCCAGACGAAGGCGAGTGCGCTGGAGGACCCACAAGCAGATCGATCAGCTTCGTTGGGAAACAATATTGTGCGGCTTGTCGCAGATCGAGAAAACTCACGACGTGAGGCTGAGAACTTGCGAGATGCAGAATCCCGCACGCAGCAGCTCCCCGTACCGACTTGCTCCATTTCTGCCGCTGCGAAACCTTGCTCGCGCATGGCAGGAGTCCGAGGTGGTCCATCGGCCCGGTTGCACAGGGTGGCGGAGAACCATTCTTCTCCATGTGCCGCCCACTGGCCTCCACGGTGGTGACGGAAACAATTTCCGACACCATTGTTTGGGTCTTGATTAAAACTCCTTTAATCTATTTTCTATGTTTTTCCAGATACCAAAATTTATGAAAATTCAAACACGATTAGTATAAATGTGAAACAATCTAATAAAATTTAATTATTGAATACATGAATCAAAACGCAACCCGACTCTGATACCACTATTAGGTTTCTGTACCCCGGCGTCAGATTCAAACGCAGCGAAAATAATACAATAAACAGTTCTGACCAGTGGACGGAAGATTACGCCTGATTCATATATAAAATGCATAAATCGAATATAATGCACGAAAAGAAATTACCGTTCACCGACGTAATTCCGACGACGGTGACCCTCGAGTCCAATCAACCTGACCAGATCTACAAGCCAGTATCAGTGCTAGTGTGATGACGGCTATTCTTAGAGAGTGAGTGTATTGAGTGGAATTCTTCTTTAACCCTAGAATCAATGTTATATTTATAGTGGTTATGAGTTAAGCAAATTGGGCTATGGTTCATAAAGCTCATCGGGTCAACGTTTGACTTGCTGAGCATTTATGCTAACACTTATAAATTTAACGAATTATTAATTTAGCATGTTGTCCCAAGTCGATATGGACCAAAATATTATTTAAACGAGTTATTAAATAATTGATTATCAAATTATTGAGATTCTACAAGATGTATACATACGGGAAATGCTACAGTACATCCGATGTACCAAACACCAACTCACATATCAATCTATACACATACATATACATACACAAGTATGTGTGTTGGTGTTTTGATGCATCGGTGCACCTAAGTATTTTCCGTGTACATACATGCTCCGAGTGTCACTTGATAGAAAGATTATGGATAATTATTCCAAAAATATATAGAAAATACGACAGCATTCGATTCATGTACGTAATATCAATTGTAGAAAAGTTTTAAAGCAATTTTCAACAAAAAAAAAAAGATTGAATCTCATAAAAATAACAACAAAGGGATTTTAGGAGGAAGAATTTATAAAGTGTGAAAACCTAGAGTTGTGGAGTTGTAGAGTGGGTTGGACTCCATTGTTACAGCTCACAATGGAAGAAATGCAACCTAAAAAAGTGAAAGCACAAAAGGAAAAGAGTGTTGGGGGAATCAACCAAAGTAAAATGGAAAAGGCATTCTTATATTCAAAAGTCAAAAACCTATATACAAACTTCAAGCTTTTTTTAACTCAAGCTCGATATGTCGGCCACATCAAAGCTAATTAATGTTATGATCTGAAAATTTTACATGATCATGTATACACAGCATGACATATATTTTGACATTTCATATGTGTATTGGTAAGCATAGAGGTTGTGAATAGAATAAAATTTGAAGAATAATACATGGAATATTATATTAATTGACTAAAAGTATGATATTGATTAAATTTAGTGAAATATTGATTAAATTTAGTGAGAATAATATATATAATGAATATATTGTAAGAATAATAATTGATATATTGAATAGATAGTAAATTTAATGAATAGATTTAAGATTTAATTAATGGTAGGGTATTTTGGTAATTTTTGAAATTTGTAAAAAAAAATTAAATACAAATCAGAACCGTCTCCACACTTTGGATATACACACATATCCACCATTTTGTAGGTGAGAGTGTCGTAAGTGAGAAGGGAGGAGAGAAAGAAGAGAGTTTCGGGTTCGTCAATTTTCGGACTTCGAAACGACTTCAAAACTAGAAAATATTTATATATCTGGAATCATCGCTTCGTTACCTTCCTTTTGAGGTAGTTTTTCTTCACTTTTTCTTATGTTTATGTTATGTCTTAATTTGAACTAATGCTAAAAAATTATGAAATTCATATATGTGATAGATGAAACAATGATAAACAATATATAACAAGAAATTGAGATTATGTTGTAGTTTTGAATTTATACAAATTGTATGGGTATAAAAAGTCATGTGAATTGAATTGAGAAAACGTAATTGTAACTTTGCAACATAATGAATAGTAGAAAAGTAATATTGCACTTGATATGAACATTTATGCATAACTATAATTAATTCATATAGAACATATGATACTGAATTTGGTTGTGCATTGGAAATGCACTGATATGTTCTACTTTTGATACCGGCGCCAGTAAAGTGACTTAAGCAGTTCTTATGAGATAGGAGGACCGATTGTGAGTATATCCTTATAATTTGGCATTTAACTTTATATGAGTATGTGATTTGTGTTATATAAGTACACTGAATTGGTGAATGAATTGCAATGAATGCAATATGATGTGCAAGAACTAAATTGAGTTCTGAAATGTACATGTTGAGACGTGATGTTATACGTTCTATATGATGTTATTTACCTTATTATTTCGATGTTATGCATATGATTATGACATGTGCATTCATAAGAGATTAAAGAACTCTGTTATGGTCACTAATGACCTTGAACCATGTGTTATTACATTCTGAGTACGGTCTGAATTACAGAAGCAAAGAATATCGATCCCGAGTTAATTGAGAACTCAAAAGGGGATCTACAGAGTGCCATGGCCATATCGTGATCACTGATTGTTCTTGGTATTAGTTGGTGCATAACAGAATAACAATACGGACATACATGTGCATCATTTCGTTTTATCCGAATTATGTGAATTGATGTAAAGATTATGATGAATCATGTGAGTATATTCATGTGATTATGTGGATATAAATTATATGCTTATGTGATGTTAAATACTACGTTATTTGAATATACTCATTGATAATGCAACTCACCAAATGCAAATATTGATTTTCAGTTGATGTAGATAAAGTTTGAGCATACAAGGTGTTTCTACATATTTTGGAAGTATGGATCCAAGATCGGCTGGCTGACTCTAGTTCTTCGCCCTCAGCTCATCATTTGCATATACTGTATATGTTTTTAGTTGGGTTATGAGGGGTACAACCTTGGTAATTTTTGTGGCATACATATATCTATATGCATTGTAAATTATATTATGATAGGTCTTGATTGGATGATATGAGATTGAAATTTTCGCTGCCATTAAATATTATGCTATATGTCGCATGTGTATGCGTGATATGTGTAAGGGGTGTCACAATTAAAATACGAGTGTGTGTGTATCTATGCTATGTATAATGCGTAATCCGACCATTTCAGGCCAATGTCTAATTATACTCATGTCTCTCTCAATTTAAAAATATTACAATCACACATGTCATCTATGTATCCACCAATTTACGTTATGCCTTTTCTAGTCATACAAATTATCATGATACATACCATACAAATTACCATAGATCCTAACAATTTATTAAAATCCAATATATATTAGACCATATATATAAGAGCCGTAAAGTTACTGTTCTAATGAACAGTAACTTTACGTCCTTTTTCTTTTTCTTTTTAAATTTTTTTATTTCTTTTTTCTTTTGTTTTTTCTTTTATTTTTGTTATTTATTATTTTTTATATCGGGTATTGGTCCCGTGAACAATAAACGTCAATCTTATTTTCTTTTATTTTGTTATTTATTATTTTTTGCATGAGTGCTGATTTGTTTGAAAATATTTGACCATTGACCCAACTGTGCATCCTTATCTCAATTTTAAAATTCAAAATGTTTTCTTTTTATTTTTTTTAGAAAAAAACTTGTTGTTTTTGTCAAGTATGAATTGATTTTAAAAAAAGCAGAGAGTTCAAAATAGGATATCGTTGTGGCAAATTTTGTTATTTATTATTTAAGCTGCATTTGGTTACTGTTCCAATGAACAGTAACCATACGTTTTTTTATTTTTTTATTTCCTTTTTCTTTTGTTTTTTTTCTTTTATTTTTGTTATTTATTATTTTTTTGCATCGAGTACTGTTCCTATGAACAGTAAACATCTATCCTATTTTCTTTTATTTTTGTTATTTATTATTATTTTGTATAAATACAGATTTGTTTGGAAAGATTTGATCTTTGCCCCAATAGTACATCCCTCTTATCTCAATTTTTTTTTCTTTTATTTTGTTATTTATTATTTTTTTGCATCGGGTATGAACAGTAAACGTCCATCCTATTTTCTTTTATTTTTGTTATTTATTATTATTTTGTATAAATACGGATTTGTTTGGAAAGATTTGATCTTTGCCCCAATAGTGCATCCCTCTCATCTTAATTGTTTTAAATTTAAAATGTTTTCTTTTTTTTAGAAAAAATCTTGTTGATTTTGTCAAGTATGAATTGATTTAAAAAAAAAAAAGAGTTTAAAACATGTTTTCGTCGTGGCAAACTTTAATAATACTTTTTTATATGAGCTGACTTAAAAAAACAGAGAGTTCAAAATATGTTTTCGTCGTGACAAACTTTAATAATAATTTTTATAAATATTCGGCATGATGAATTTTTGGTAGATTACAAGTCGTTAGTTTTGCTTGTTTGTATACATTTTGATTTTTGGCTAATGACATATTGCTAATATGTGCTTGTTCTCGACTAACTATATATTATTATATAATAATAATAAATAATAAGTGTGTAAGAGTTTGAAATAGTACTATTGCAAGGAATAGTAATGAATAGTATTTCACTATTTATTACAATTATTTTTCTTAAAAATGTTTTTTTTTTCAAAAATTTATTTTTGTTGATGTGCGGGTTTAACCTGAACCGACATGAAAAAATATATATTAATCGATTGTTGATACGCGCAACTTCAATTTATAGTAAGATGAACATCATGTTTTTTTTTTAAAAAAGTTAGAGTCGGTCCTTTGGTTATTTTTTTCCATTCAATTACAGTAGCATGCTCGCTTTAATTTTTTTTGTTGATGACCAGATTTGGCCTAAACCAACTAGGAAAAAAATATCTTAATCGGTTGTTCATGCGCAGAACTTCAAATGTTTTTTTTTTCAGTTTTTAATGAGATGAGCATCATTTTAAAAAAAAAAAAGTTAGAGCAAGTCCTTTGGTTATTTTTTTCCAATTCAGTTACAGTAGTATTGTCGTTTTTTTTAAAAATGTTTGTTAAAATAAGTTATTTGAAATGTTATTTTCGATCAATTTAAGAAAAAATTGATCAACATGTTGGTACCTGGCACCGCACCTTGTGCTGTGCCAATAAACTAGTATATATATATATATATATATATATATATGGACTAGTATATATAATAAGTTCTCAATCATATAATTGCATTAAATTGCATAGATGATATCACTTGCATAGTTTTTTTTTTTTTTTAAACAACTTGCGAAGTTTTTTCATTGAATCTCTCAACGCAGTAAAGAATAAAAAGAGAAGTAATTTTTTATATGATATATAGTTTACTAAAAACATGATCCACGAATAAATCAGAAAAGATCTTGATGAACTTTTGGAAAAGGAAGAAATTATGTGTAAGCAATAATGAAAAGCCCAATGGTTGAAGGAAGAAGATCGTAATACAACATATTTTTATTCACGGGCAAGTAACCAAAGAAAGTATAACACAATTGATGTAGGCATTTGGCATGATTCAACAGAGGGTATGTAGGCTATTGCTCTCAAATTCTTTACAGAGGTGATGAAAAGTCGGAATCCATCGGCGATGAGCTCTGTGATGTGTTGAGTACGAAGGCCCCAGATGATATGTCTACAATCTTTTATAAAAAATATTGGCATATCTTGCAAAAAAAGTTATTGATACATCTTGGATTTTTTGAATAAGGGGATCTTTATTGAAAACGCTCAATTATACACACATCATCTTCATCCCTAAATGTCATTCTCCAGAACTTATTACCCAATTTCGTCCAATCAAGCCCAGGAATGTTATTGCAAAATATCAGCTAAGGCCATATCTAATCGACTCAAACCAATTACATGACATGTCATATCTGAAACTCAATCTGTATTTACTCCTGGAATGTCTTTGTAGGCTTTGAAATTAATCATTCTTTATGAGTAAAGCATATGACAGAGTGGAATGGGATTTTCTTGAAAGGGTCGTTACTTCTTTGGGCTTCTTCGACCATAAATGCGTCATACTAAATATGAAGTGCGTCCGAACTGTGACATATTCTTTCAAAATGAATGGAGAGAAGTTCGGTTTTCTCCATCCTAGTAGGGGCATCCGACAGGGTGGCCCCTTGTCAACCTTTTTGTTTTTGTTCATTGCAGAAGCACTTAGTTCGATGATCAGGCGGGCGGGGCAATTTGGTGTTATCTAAGGGACAGTGGTTTGTAGAGGCGCACCTACTATCTCCCACTTACTTGTAGACGATACAATGATATTCTATCAAGCTGATGTGATAGCAATGACCACTATTAAAGATCTCCTACGTATATATGGAAGGCCACTGGGCAACAAATCAACTTCCAAAAATCAGCTGTGGTTTTTAGCAAAAAATTGATCCAGTGTGACAGAGATTGCATTAGTGGAGTGTTGGGCATTCGGGAAGTGGAAAAAGATTTAGGTTTACCATCGTTGGTTGGAAAATCTAAAGCTGAGGCCTCTGGAGGGATTCGTGATAGAGTTTGGATACGAATTCAAGGGATGGCTGAAAAAATGCTTTCAAGGGCTGGAAAAAAGGTCATCATTAAATCCATTATTCAAGCAATTCCAAGTTACACAATGGGATGTTTCGTTCTCCCTTATTGTATTCTCCAAAATATTGCGTCTATGATATCCACTGTTTGGTGGGGGAGAAAGGTTATAAGAAAAGCAAGAGGATGGGGTATGTGTTTTACAGACTTGAAAGCTTTTAATTTAGCAATGGTGGCAAAGCAAGGTTGGAGAATTTATATGAATCGAGAAAGCCTCCTTAGTCAAATTCTTAAAGCCAAATATTTCCTTCATAATTTTTTTGGCGGCCACTGCCTTACCATTCGCTTCTCGTACGTGGAAGAGCTTGATGTCAGCACAACATGTCTTACTAGCTGGATTAAGATGGAGAATTGGTGATGGCTCTAAAGTTCGTATATGGAAGGATAAATGGTTACCGCGTCCGCATGTGTTCAGCATTTTTTTCCCCACATAAGGAGCTGCCCGATAATGCGAAAGTCTGCAATTTAATCTGTCCAAATAATCAGCAATGGAATGAGGAATTGGTGAACCGTCTGTTCTTTAAGGACGAGGAGAAATTATTTTTTTCTATACATTTGGGAAATAGGACGGATAATGCTTATACCTCTTCTTCTGTCGTTGAGGATAAGAGTATGGAACTTCGTCTGGAAAACAAAGCTGCTGAACAAAATTCAAGTTTTCATTTGGAGAGATTGTCGTGGGATGCTCCCGAGTCCCGACCCAACATCTGTTGGCTCAAAGGCACTTGTGCAGGATGAGTTTTGTGGCATCTGCCTATCCGCAACGGAATCTATGTTACATGTATTTAAGGAATGCCATTTAGGTTGTGCTGGGCTTGCACTCACATCCCACATAAGCATATATCCTTTAAATGTTCAAATATCAGGGACTAGATTTGCAATTTGCGAACCAACTTGGATACGCCCGACTTAGAACTTGCGCTGATAATCTGCTGGACTGTGTGGAATGCACGAAATCGCAGGATAAGGGCAGAATTTACGTATGACGCACATGGATGTATGGAATTCAGGATGGATTATCTGAAACATAGGTTGGCCACGAGCATTATCACTTCACAACCAACACCTCATACTCCAATTACTTGGCAACAGCCTCCATCGGGATTCATTAAAGTGAATTGTGACGCCTCAATTTTCAATTATGGTTCATCGGTCGGGTCTGGGATTATTGCAAGGGATAATCATGGACAATGTATCGCATGGAGCAGCAAACATTCAGTTTTCCAGCCACACTAGAAGGAGCAAAAGCTATGGCATTAAGGGAGGGGATTGAATTGGCCCACCAATATGGTTGGAATCGAATTATTCTCCAAAGTGACTGCTCTAACGTAATACATGAGCAGAATTCCACATGAGCAGAATTCCACATCAGATAATTTGTCCTCGATAGGCCATGTCATATCTGATATTCGAAGTCTAGACTTTACATTAGCAAAGAGAGTTGGTCGTCGTAGTGGAAATATTGCAACACATCATTTAGCTAAGCATGCATTAATTTCAACATGTGAGTCGTCAAATTATCAAAATTTCATTCATCACATTGTAATGTTCGAGATGTTGTTATAATTAATGAGATCCATATTTTTGACCTTCAAGACATGTCAATTTCCTTTCTCTTTTGACCTCCAGTTTGAACAATAACGGATGGATAACTCGTGAAATAGATGCATTACAATATCATCACCTTCAGTTTGTAATAAATATAATAAAAAATACAAATGATTTGACATTAAAATACATTTCATGGAAGGTATACGTTGTTATTTAAATTAGAGGGATGTAATTTGTTATTGTTCAAAAAAGAGATGGACTATAGGTAATTGACCCTAAAATAAATGTTCAAACATAAATTTTGAGCGGAAAATAAACTAATACCATATCATTATACATTAAGGTTGCGTTTGGTTAGGTAGATAAGGGTGGGAAAAGCTGATAATCTATTGTTTGGTTCAGTATTTAGCATTACCCTATTGTCCCAAAGCACCGGTATAAAGAACTGTGGAAGCTTGAAAAAGCTTGAAATAACATCCCTCCTTGCATTAAGTATTGTTAATCTGCCTTTGTACAGTAAGCCAAGATGAGGATGGAAAATTACTAATTTGACCATTTCCTTCCCACGAAATCTTCGTAGCTCAAGAGCCTGTTGTCTCCGCTTCTTGCCTCATCGTCGGAATTGGTAAGTAATTACATTTTTTTGTGTATAAATTTACGTATAACTACTTGTAGATTTATCTTTTTTTTTTGAAAAAAAGTAAGAAAAAAATGGATTTCCCATGCTACACAAGGCGATAGGATGAGAACGCCCAAAAGCTTCGGAAAACTCGAGGAGATCTCAACAAAAAGAGGACTTATTTAAACGATTTTTCGTTCTTGAGTCATACGAACATTGGATTAGACTCGCCTCATTTTTTTGTGGATCGTGGAGGTGAACTAAACAATGATTCTTTGTCGAATAAATTAGTGTATGAATCGTTACCATGGCTGATGCAATTCATATGCGTGCTCAACATGGTGATTCATTTGAAAATGGAATAAAAGCTCGCACGGACCATGGTGAAGAGTTGATTGCAGATATGATAATCCTAGCCACTAGTCTTTCTTGGTAGTTGGGTTGTACTTTCATCTAAATTTAGGATGCATTCACTTATCACAATACATAGCACAAGTCAGAATCCTAGGTTATTAATGTGTAATATCTTCTTTGTACTTTGGAATGTATTTTCTTGTGACTTCAAGATAAATGCATTTATTATTATAAGCTTTCACATACAAGCAAATGGGTTCGATTTGTCAAATTCTGGCTCTTCATTAAGATCTACAACTCGCTGTTCTTGTCGTTCTGCCATAGATGGTTCTTCATTTTGTTGTTCAAGGTATGATGATTCATGATTCAAAAGATTATCTTGTTGCAGGATTTCAGCTTCCTTAGTTGACAGTGGTAAAAAGCTTTCCAATATCTGATGCACCAGTTATATTTTCATGCACAAATTATAAATTGCATGCACAAGTTATATATCATGCAGCAGTTATCTTTCATGCACCAGTTATGATTATGATGCACCAGTTATAATTGTATGCACCAGTTATAATTATATGGACCATTTATAATTACATTGGACAATTTATGATTATGATGCACCAGTTATAATTTACATGCACCAGTTACAATTAGATGCACCAGTGACAATTAGATGCACCAGCGACAATTAGATGCATCAGTTATGATTTACATGCACCAGTTCTAATTACATGCACCATTTATAATTTACATGCACCAGGTGTAATTACGATGCACCAGTTATAATTACATGAACCAGTTATAACTACATGCACCAGTTATAACTACATGCACCAGTTACATGCACCAGTTATAATTACATTCACCTGGTGTAATGTAGTTCGGTATTGGATGGTCTTGTTCAGCCTAGGTATGTTGTTTGATGATTTTTGTGGTTTTACTCGCAGGTATTCATGTCTGGTCAACTTATAACTGAAAGGTATGTCAAGCTCCATCATATTAAATGTTGGAGCTTTGTGAGATTTGCTCCTGTCAGATTTCGGGCAACGATGATTCCCTAGTCTTTGTGAGATTTGCTTAAGGTAAATCTGTAAACTTCATTTCACTTGGAATTTAACCCTTTTTTTTAATTCGTAGCTTATTTTGTTGTTGTTGCGTGGAATTTGTAGCTGCTTTGGTGCTTCAGGGATAGGCGCATGTTTATGGCATCTTGCTTCTTTCATGTCTTGTGATTTCAACATATAGTTTTCTTGATTTCCAAATGTTAGCATAGTTTATCTTTTTGTGTTTATTTATTTTCACATGTAGAGGTCCTCGGTGGGCTAGTGTGAACTTGGGCATATTTATATGCATGCAATGTTCTGGGATCCACAGATGTCTTCAAAGTTTGTTGATGAGATATCATTTACATCTCCATCCCCAAATTCTCCAATTGTTGATGCTCCCTCGAGAAGGATATATTTGCACAAGAATATGAGTTTCATTCTTGGTTGATCTGTCAAGTGTACTTCAGGAAGTACTTACTCGCCTTTGTTATTAATTGAAGGTTTTGAATGAGCAACATTCTTCTCTTTGCTACCTTTAATAGCCCACTACAACATTGTTCAGTTCAAATTTATACATGGCTTTGTTATCTTTTGATGGCTAGAGGGTATTCTTCTAGTTGTGCACGCATGATCAGTGTGAGATATTTGGAAATGATCGTGTCATAGGGAACATGTGGAGAGTTTTGCTGCTGTAGAACAATATGTACTGAACACGAGTCACAAAGTACCACTGGACATCAATACTGGCGTGCATCATATGTTCCATGAAGTTGAGGCAGCTTGTGAGTCAATGTCTATGTTGCAAACCCATTGTCAATGGAATGACCGTTGGTAAAAATGACAATTTGTAAATATTGGGTTACCTTTTTTGCGCACCCACATTGTTATTAATATCTTGTTGGTTGGACACATCTGCAATATTTTTTAGATATGTTTTTGACTTACCTACTCGAGTAGGTGTTTGCAACTATGGATATATAAATTATAATGAAAGAGTATTTGAACCTTATTGTTTTATACACAGTGTGATGCTTTCCGGTGTTCTTAATAGTATTCACTTTGTTCATAATGTTTTGTTGATATGGTGCTGATATGTATTTGTTTATTAATTATGATTAACTTAAATTTAATTTGATTAACATGTATTTATTATAATTTGAGATTAACTTAAAAGTTCAAGTTAAATTTGTTTTATTTATTATAATATTTTACACATGCTATTTAATTCATTATAATATTTTATTAATAATTAAATTAAATAAATTTAATTTGATTAGCTTAAATTTAATTTTAATAAAATAATAAAAATAAGTGCAAAACATATTTAAGGATATTTTTGTCATTTTACAAATAAACTTAATCTTTACCACATATTATCAAATACACCAAACACAATATTACTTATCATAGTTCACTAATCATACGAACCAAACATAATATAGTTTATCCATTAGTTTATTTATCATCCCATTATCCACTTTCTAATATATCTATCACTTATCATATCACAGCAACCAAGCGCACCCTAAGATTA
Source organism: Haberlea rhodopensis (assembly GCA_907163345.1). Classification (NCBI taxonomy): domain Eukaryota; kingdom Viridiplantae; phylum Streptophyta; class Magnoliopsida; order Lamiales; family Gesneriaceae; genus Haberlea; species Haberlea rhodopensis. The sequence continues at coordinate 28,693,791 of CAJQUN010000001.1, forward strand.
TTTAAGATGTCGAAAATTATATTTTATATTAAAATTTAATATATATATATATATATATATGATACCATAATTCACTAGTATATATCATTCATTAAGCTTAAATTTCACAACTTTATCACTGCCAAAACTAAGAAAATGTAATAAAACAATATAAGAAAAATGCAATGTCATTATATATTTTATGATATTGTCAAAACAACAACAATAATTATTCCAACATTACATTTCTCATTATATGTCACCTAATCATAACAAGCCCATTAACATTAGCAGCCCACATATACTTCGAAAAATAACAAAAAAATCCTACACCCACAAAATTCGATGTCCACCTGGCAACATTAAATAATATCCTTACTCAAAAAATATTTATTGGTGCTTCACCGAAAGCACGTAAGCTTCAGATCTTATATATAAAAAAATGCTATTATTTTTTAAAAATTTTAATTCGACATTTTGAAATATTAAAATATATGTATATAATTTTTTTAAGAATACATGGGGTTCCAACTCAAAACCAATTGTTAATCAGTGGAACAACTAATGTATCTTATAAAGAGTTAACATAGCTTGTATATTCTAAATATAAGACAATCTCTTATCCAACAGGATTGTGTGGTCCACTATAGAAATAAAGTAATCTAATCTCATTTTATATTCAAATAAGGTCAATATAATACATATTCCAATAGAATATTAGGGGAAAATAACAATATAATACAAGTATTGAGTTGTTTAGAAAACTTCAATAGAACATTAAGATAAGCATATACAGTACAAGTTTTGAATTAAATTAAAGTTTCATTTTTTTATTACTGCAGATTATTATTATAATAATAATTTAAATAAAGTATAAGTTATATGGGTTTCCGTTTTCCCAATAAAAAAAGTGGGGATGGGTCCCATTGGATCTATATCCATAAAGAATTGATCCATTATTTTCCCAATATAAGATAAGATAGTCGTAATTATTCCCATATATTTAGAGGGGATGTTATTATAATATATTTATCATACAAGGGAAAATGGCATCTGTAATAATTCAAATTACAGGGAGAAATTTGTAATATTGTATTCTACAAGGAAGACGGAATAATTATTACTAATAATAATTGGCTTTTCAATCAAAGCAAAGGATGGTGATTTCATAAAAAAAAAATTGTTATTATTTATCAAAAAATTAAAAAATATATATATTTTACAAAATATATTATGTGGATAGGTAATTGTCATAGTAACTACCAAGACGCTTCATACTAAATTCATCATAAAATGATCAAATTAACATATATAATAGAAACTAACATCAACATGATTAACTTGCTTGCCACTCATCCATGGAAATTTTTTTAAAATATATAAATCAAGATTATACTTAAATTAATTACTCAGATATTAAATGAAACTAATTATATTCACACTGTAAATAAAGGATGATAAGATGTCGAGAGTTTTTTAAGCTAGAGTTTCTCCGAAAATCAAGTCAAAAGGAAAGAAGATTTTGTGGGAATGTTTATATCGTTAGAAAAAACTTGGGATGGCAATGGGATGGGTCCAAACTCGGACCCGCATTGAATCAGCTACGCCGGGGCGGGTCTAGACCCGCTTCAACCGGGTTTGAAAGCGGGGCGGGGCGGGTCCTGGGATTGACCGAACCCGCCCCGGACCTGCCCCGCAATACATTTTTAATTTTTTTAAAAAAAAATATGATATTGATTATACATTTTACTTCTTTAATTGAGCAATAAAGTGTTATTATTTAATTTTATATCAAAATTCATGTGTTCATGTTAAAGAAATTGGACATTTTGAAGGAAATAAGAGCAAATTAATAAATATTTAGTAGCTTAAAGATAATTTTACAATGCTTATTATAAATATTAACTAGAGAAAACATGAAATTTAATCACAAAATTCAACTTTTGTGTTTCAAAAAAAAAAAATTTAAAAAAAATAAATAAATAAAAAATTGGAACCGGGGCGGGGCGGGTAAACCCGTCGGGTTCGCGGGTCTAAGCGGGGCGGGGCGGGTCTGGGTTTTATATGTCGCAGGGCGGGTTTTGTGATTGGCCAAACTCGTCCTATACCCGACCCGTTGCCATTCTTAGAAAAAACTATGGAAATTTCTAATTTCGTAGAAATATATACCACAGCAAAGAAAGTGACACACTTGATTTGATGATGTATATATTATTAGTATAATAACTATACCCGACCCGTTGCCATTCTTAGAAAAAACTATGGAAATTTCTAATTTCGTAGAAATATATACCACAGCAAAGAAAGTGACACACTTGATTTGATGATGTATATATTATTAGTATAATAACTATATCTTTTACAAATTACCACAATTTCAAATTATATATACAGACACACAAGGCTGGTAGAGTAGCCACGTCACACGGCTAGGAGAGTTGCCACGTAGGAAATACTGGTGGTAACACGTTGACACGTGGCACAAACATTCAAACCATAAAGGCTCACTAGCGACCCAAAAAAAAAACAATGGTTATCAAAACAATTTATTATAAGATATAAGAATTAAGAATACTTTATGGAATATTATGAATCCAAAAATTATTCCTACATATTTAAATATTTCGAGAAGCCACTATGAAATCAATCTCTTCTTGATTTTGAAAAGACACCATTTTGAAAGACAATTTTTGAATTCGATTAAAAATAATAATTATTAAATTGTTTTTATTTATAAAAACAGTTAGTAAAATTCGACTTTCAAAAGAAAATTATTGATATAAGGCTAGCCAATGAGTAAAACAAAGAAACCATCCTCAACGAAATGCACTTAAAAAAGCTATTTTAACTTTCATTTTCTCAACGTCGGATTTCAATTTCCATTCAATTAACGAATTATATAACATGGTTAACCCATCTCATTTATTTTGGGATCGTCAAGTATATATAAATATGTGGATCATATGGTGGATCGTTGATCTGAATTTAAGATATCATTATGTCTCCATGATCGAAATTCCAGCTTACACATATTGGATTGGATCCACCAATCCGATGTGGGGGCGAGAGGGACATAAAAAAAATGGGCATATTTTTTTTAAAATTTCAAGATTTTGTTTTTTTTTTAAGATTCAAGAATTTAATTTTGAGTGATAGTATCGTGCATAAAGGTATTGGAATCCAACCACTTAGAAGTCGACATCTTTTTTCTACTGATATAGTAAATTCGCAAGTGCGGTCATTAAAAGTGCTTGTGGTGTTACTTTATTAGAAATAGCAATAGCCTTATTTTTAACTTACAAATCCGATAAAGTTTAACCTAATAAATCATTTTGGTCGACATCTATTCTTTTGATTATGGAATAGCATTGAGCAGGGGCGTACCTAAAGTATGTGCTGGAGAGAGCTAAATATATATAAATTTGTTTAAGATAATCGGTTAAAGGAGTACACTGCAATGGTCATGGGCGTTTATGATATGCTTTGAGTCAAGGGTTCGAAACTCAATTATATCTTTTCAAAAAGTTTTTGGATTTCCCATTCCATAATGTTTTTGGATTTATTTATTTCTTCAAAAAATATTTATTGATAAAAATAATTTCAAACTTATTTCTCATTCTCTCTTTTTTAATGTCATTTTAAGCATTTTTTTTTAAAAATGTAGATATACATAATTTTAGTAAACGTTAATTTGAAATTTAGATTAAATGGATTATGAAGTGTTTATAAAAAAGTTTGAGAATGAAGTGGTGAATAAAACTTGTGGATGTGGAGAAAGATATTATTAAACAATAGCTTATCCAAAAAACATTTGTTGGTAAAAATAATTGCATACTTATTTTTCATATTCTCTCATTTTTTAGTTATCATTTTTGAATCGCATTTTTTGAAAATATTTAGATATACATATTTTTAGTAAAAAAATATTTCTTTTAAAGAACTTTTTCTTGTAAAAAGGTTTTCTATATAAATTTAAACTCATTGTATACATTAATTTGAAATTTAGATTAAGTGGATTATAAAGTATATATACAAAAGATTGAAAGTGAAGTGATGAATAAAACTTGTGGATGTGAAGAAAGATATTTGATGTCATATGACATATTAGCCTTCTCGGGTAAAATCCACTGCAAGTACCGAACAGCAACATCCGAGCATAAGATATCTGAACACTATTAAACCCTGTTCGGTATACTAACAGAGAATAGAGGAAGACCCGGGCGTAACCAACAAATTAACCGGCGAAAATAAACGTGCAATAATGGGATGCGAATTTCTCGGACACGCTGACCACAATTACGCCACGATCAGAGGAGATCGTGTTCCATATTTCCCTCCAATTGACCACCGGAATCAGCCCTATAAATACACGCTTAGGGTCTCATTGTAAGGGGTTGAACTTTGACGCAGAAAAAGACTCCGAAGAGAGCATATTTTGTCTGTTCGTTCATTTCTATTATTTTTCTGAGATTCTTGTTTAATAGTTCGATTTTTGTGTGTTGTGTAAAAGTCCTATAACAGAATCCATTTTTATGATAAAGAATTCATACTGGACAATGTCCCGGGGTTTTTTCTTCGCTTTTTGACGGTTTGCCACGTAAAAATTATGGTGTTCTTTGTTTATTTTTCGCAAACACTAAGTTCTACCGAACGTGAGAAATAACGAATCACTTCAATATTGTTAAACAATAGCTAACGCGAATGAAGTGTTGATAGGAAATTGGACTTTTCATATACATACAACTTAGCGATTACAGACTGATCAAGGTTCACTTGAAATCGTAAACCAAAATCGAAATTGTCTCTCAAAAATAATAATTAAAATCCTTTTAGGATCAGAACCGGAACCTAGTATTTATAATTTGGTTCCGATTCCTAAAAATAAGACACCAGAATCGAAACAGTGTAGAACTGTAACCGAAACCGTAAAATAGTATTAGTATTAAGGTCTTGTCCTATATATAGAAAATTATTTTATATGATTAAAGACTTAATTTAGATAAATTAATTTGACCTTTATTTTTTATATTTTATTAAAATAAATTCATAACATTTTGTATTATAACTATCAAATAATTAGCTCTAATTATGTTGATTACCTCACAAATTGTATTATTATTTTTTATGACCATTAAACTTGAATTGAATAGGGTTTAGTTTAAGTCGTTTTAAACCGTAACCTGAACCGTGAAGAATCATAACTGAAACCTGATAATTGAATTAAGCGGTTCAGTCTGATTCCACCTTTTGTTATAAATGAAACTATGATCTTGATTTTTTGAGAGGTGGGGAGGAATCTAGGCTTATATTTAAACATCGTGTATCTGTATCTTTATCATAATTATTTTGTCTTTAGTTTTGACACCATTATTTTATAAATACTAAACATAAAAAATAAAATATTCAAAAATAAAATTTTAATTTTTAAATTAAAGTAAAATATATGTCCACATATTACCTGTAAAAAAAATCACCAATAACATATGCAATTCGCGCCTTAGGAATTCATTTCTTTTGACTAAGTATACTCTTTATATGCAATCGAACCGAACACAACCAAACTTTTTTCAACCGACATAACCCAATTTTTCTTTAATAACCGATGCCGAACCAAATTTTTTAATAATCGATTTAACCGAACCAAATAAAATATCGGTTAATTCGGTCGGTAACTTAATTAGCCGATATTTGTTTTTTTAAAAAAAATAAAATATTGATTTAAAAAATATTAAAAAAATTAAAAAATAAAATTATCAGTTAAACGATATTTTTGAAAAAAATCCTAAAACCGATATTTTTAAAACTTATCACCGAACTTTAGAATTAACCAAATTTCGGAAATAATTTGATTTTCGATTCGGTTAAACCGAACTTTTAGTTACTTATACTATTTACTATGTGCTAGATGATAAATCTCTCAGGGGATTGACCAATTGCTTTTTACTCAAAATTTGAAGTTTATATTTAATTAGTATCTTACACTGAACCAGGAATTTGGACTCAGATTCAATTTATATTTTTTAGCTTCTAACAAATCACTCACACAATTACGAAAATCAATATTATAATTTTTAATGTATTCCCCTGCATGTCAAAAGCGCCTGCGGCTGTTTTGTTATGATAGAGTTTTGGTACCCGATATGAGTAATAACGAATTGAGCCGGTTCGTGAATGTTTCGAGTTGGCTCAAAAAATATTTAATTTGTATTTGAAATTATCGAATTCGAACCGAAATCGAATATGGTCGAACTTTTTTCGAGCCAAATTACTTTAGTTAATAATTCACGAGCAGTTCACGAACTTTAATATTTTATTAATACAATATATTTATATATTAAATTAATATATTCAAATTTGTGGGTATTTATTTTTGAGATATAGTTTGAATAGCTTACGAACGTTTTTGAATCTTTCAAGCCAAGCTCGAACTCTCATTTGAGCTGAACAAGAGCAAAAAAATTTAAACTATAAGAGATTCGAATCAAACTCAAGCTCGAATATATCTAATCATTATCACATCATCATTTTAGTGTTCCTATTTTAATTTGGCGGATGATAAATATTTATAGACAGATCAACCATTAGATCGACTGTGATTGGGACGGTGAGAAAGATGGGACGATATGTACCCAATAATAGGATCCAAATTCTGGGGGCAATATCTTTACGAAAGTGATCATCCACGTCGGACAATTTTTGTTTTTGGGGATATAAAAACATTATTAAATGATAATAATATAAAAGGTTATAGATACTCAATTGGGTTTATTAATTAAATAACCTTAATAAAATAAATAATTTCAAAAATAACCCGAAAAATAAAAACATTTCAAAAGTAACCTAAACCGCCAACTGGGTTGGCGTGTCCAATTGGTCACGCCAACTCAGTTGGCGTCACCTAATAAAATTTTGGTCACGCCAACTGAGTTGGCGTGACCAATTTAAAATATATTAGTCACGCCAACTGAGTTGGCGTGACCTTTGTTTTTTACGGTCACGCCAACCCAGTTGGCGTGACCATTATTCACGCCAACTGGAGCTGCAAGTTGGTTGTGAATAATTATTGGTCACGCCAACTGAGTTGGCGTGACCAATAAATATCATGTGTCACGCCAACTGAGTTGGCGTGACTTGGAGTTATAAAATTTCCGCAACCCTTCTTCTTCGGCAACAACTTCGGCGATTCTTACAGTTCTAAATTCTTCCTCGCGTTTGACCTCCAAGTTACTATCGTTTTTTTCTCATTTTGCTTCCAGTCACTTCGTAGTTTCAGATTCAGAATTTAGAGGTAAAAATCATGTCGCCGTGAATTAATTTCTGTCACACTTTTTCGCTGCCGTCCGCCGCCCCCCGCCGTCTGCTGCCGCCGTCGGCCGCCGCCGCCGCCGCCGGTTGCTGATGGCTGGTGGTTGTCGGCGGTAGCATCGTTATGTTTTATCAGTTTTAATTTATTTTGTTTACTTTATGTTGTCTATATGTACTAATATATTTTTTGTTTCATATAATAGGATGGATCCGATGAATGTACCAGGCCCGATCGATGATCATCTGTTGTTATTGCAGTCATGTCATCGTTCTGAAGATGTATGTGCAGGTGATATTGATCGGCCCTTGCGTGTGAGAAATCCGAGCAGCTATTTTTGGGATCTTTGCCCATTAGACACACGTGTTGTAAGTATGTTACATGAGTTTGGGTTTTATGGTGTATATAGGTGTAATAAGATTACCATTGACCCTCATCTAATCACGGCGTTAGTAGAGAGATGGCGTCGTGAAACGCATACATTCCATCTGAGATCTGGAGAGGCGACTATTACACTGCAAGACATTGCAGTTATTTGGGGTCTGCCAATAAATGGTCTTGCAGTGTCAGGTGGCAATTTTGATAAGACAATACCCGAGTGGCAAGAATATTGTTATCGCCATTTGGGATTTACACCAGATCCGGGCCACTTTAAAGGTGCATGTTTGTTAATGTCTGCGTTGAGTCATCATTTAATGGTAAATCGGATCCATTTGCATAGTACGGCGGATGAGGTTGCTAAATATGCACGAGGTTGTGCATTATTAATGATAGGTGGGATTATGTGCTCCGATAGCTCCGGCAATACTGTAAAATTATTGTACATACAGAAATTAGAAGATATCAGTTCTGTTGGTAATTTTAGCTGGGGTAGTGCTGTGCTGGCATTCTTATATCGTGAGTTGTGCACTTCAGCGGAGAGAGGGGAAAAAGTAATATGTGGTGCATTACAACTCCTACAGGTAATCGTTACCTTTATTTTAAAATACTGAAAAAATATATCTTGCATATTTAATTTATATTCTTCATGTTAATGTTTTAGATTTGGGCATGGTCCCGGCTCGAAAGTTTAGCTCCTCGACTCGGACGCCTGAGAATTGATATTGGGCCAATACCAATCGATGAGGACAATTACTTACCTGTTGCTCCATATGGTGCAAGGTTATGTATCACAAATTATTTTGCAATGTATAATATTATATTTAATATTTTGTTATATAATTTATGTTTTTTTATGATGATTATGAGTACACAGGTGGACATGTAAAGTAAGATTTACAGAAACTGGCACACATTCATTACGAATTATTAGGGACATCCTTGACCAGCAGCCATTAAGCCAAGTAATTTTATTTTTTATATTCATGTATAAAACATAATAGTCTTTGAACAATATTTTAATGTAATACTATATTTGTAGTTTAATTGGCAGCCGTACCTTGATGATTATATTGAAGGACTGCATACTGAGTTATGGACATACAGCGGGCCACTCATTTTGTATGACATAGTTGAGATGCATCGTCCTGAGCGGGTTTTCCGTCAGTTCGGCATGGTACAAAACATCCCACCAGATCCACGGTCAGGGGATGATATATTACATGTAGTTAACCGCAGGGGTAAAACAAATAATGACTGGTCTGCACACCATAGGCGGTACATGACTATATGGGGAAATGCACATGCTCATACCGTGGACAGCCCGCGATATGAGTCAGCTGGACAGGGTGTAATTGTCGGGTACATTGACTGGTATGGACGAGTAACACGTAGACTCATTGGCCATCAACGACAATTTGTGGAGGCTGGTTATCAACATGGAGATGGCCCGGCATGGCAACATGTGGTATGTTGCTTTATTACATATGTATTACATATTTGAAAATTGTGTTTAGATTTAAATACTTAATAAATGTTCACTCATTTCAGATTGATCAGCTGTCGCAATTAACAGTTACCTGCGACCGTAATATCGCTGAGGAACAATCCGTAGGGGCGTACATGGATGCATTTAGTGATGTCAGAAATGTCATACAAAATGTGTTGCATGTCGCGCAGGAACGACGCGATAGAAACTTTCCGCCCTACGAAGAGGGACATGCGACTCAAGGTGAACAAGTACAGCCGATGCATGTGAGTGATGAAGAACAAGTACAGTCGATGCATGCGGATTTTGGAGATGCTGGCCCTTCAAGCTATGTCCCGACATATATGCCAGGTCCCTCTTCATCATATGCCAGTGACATGTACGCTGATTATTATACTCCTCGACCACAGCATCAGTTGTATGACCAAACGCATTTCACGCCTCATCAACCCATGTACTCACAAGAACAAACCAGCCCAGATGTGAATATTAGATTCCCCGAGATATATGCATCGATGTCACCACAATTTGCCGTGTCACCGGTTGTGTTCCCTAATTTGTCACCTGATGTTCAGCTGGGCGATGTACCTGTAGTGCAAGAAGACCCACCCATTCAGGAAGGACGCGGTCAGAGACGGAAACAGCCACGTCGTTGTGGTACTGGAGGGGCATTATAGAGTTTTAGCCTTCATATATGTAGTCATGTTTGCCTATTGTGAATCTTAGTATTAAATGTAATGAATGTACTTCCATTTGAATGTCTTATTTGATATGTGACAATAACAATAACACAATAACAATAATAATAACAATAACACAATAACAATACCAATAACAAGAACAATATCAAAAACAATAACAATAACAATATCAAAAAACAATTACAACTTTATCGGTTTTGGGAACTCGATGCCATATGTCGTCTTGCCCGGGCTTCAGGCCAATCCATCTCATTTTGCATGCGTGTTGTTCGGTCTCGACCTCGTCTTCTTATAGTACGCAAGGTGGAATTGTGGTACAGTTCGAATGACGGGGTTTCCCAATACTGCTCTCCCCATAATGGCTCAAATTCACCTTGATATGTGCTCCAATATTCTTGCATATTATAATACTCCTTGACAAATGTTTTTGCGTTTATGCCATAAGCTCGACATACTTGTATCACATGTGAGCAAGGAATCCCAAATTCTTTCCACTTCCCACAAGAACATTCCCTTGATTTGAGCTTCACAACATGAGTATTACCCCCACGTCCAACTTGCATCCTTGTGATAACTGAGGCTGTTAGATGCCTTCGATCAAACATCTGAACTTCATGATGAATGGAGTGAAGATCAGCCCGAGCATATTTTTCAAAAGCATAATCCGGCCATTCTTGATTATTTTCGATCATTCTATCAGCTTTTTTCACTCGCTCCAAAAAATAATGCACACAACGATCGAATGTTAACTGTACAATAGCAGTGATTGGAAGGCGACGTGCACCTTTCATGACTCCATTTATGCACTCCGACATATTTGTTGTTAGGATACCACAACGCCATCCTTCATCATGAGCAAGTGTCCACTGAGACTTATCAATCCGATTCAGGTAATCAAAAGCCCTTGGTTCAATGGTTTTGATCTCTTCCATCGTACGCTCAAATTTTATCAGTTGATTTTCTGATCCAGCTTTCCAACACAAGTCTTTTAAGTGCACGTTTTTGAAACGACTATTAAAGTTTGAGCAAAGATGTCTCAAACAAAATCGATGCACTCCACGGGGGGGTTTAAAGTCGGGGATACAGTCGGCTGCTGCAATAAGGCCCGGATGTCGATCAGAAATCAAACACACGCCGCCAGATTCTCCAATAATGTGTTTGCTAACCATCTCCAAGAACCATTTCCATGACAAAAAGTTCTCTTCATCGACAATTGAAAATGCCAGCGGTAACACTTGATTATTCGCGTCCATGGAGACAGCAATCAACATCTTATGCTGATATTTTACATACAGATGTGTGCCATCCACTGTAATAACTTGACGACAGTGGCGGAAACCATCTATGCACGGTTGGAAGGCCCAGAAAACATAACTCAAAGTTTTTTCTCTCGGTCTTGCATTATCAAGATGATCCCACTCCACGACTGTGCCTGGGTTCCATTTTTTCAAAGCTCCCATATAGAAAGGTAATTTGTTGACCGAGCTCTCCCAGGTTCCATACACGTTCCGTATTGCACGTTTCAAACTATGCCAGCCTTTTGCATATGATATTTCAAAGCCATACTTATCTTTCACCGTTTGAATCACATACTTGATTTCATAAGCTGGATCACGACGAACGATTCCCAATAACAAGCTAGCAATCATATTCTTATCCAAGTTCGAATGATCAAGCGACAGCTCACTCAGCAGACAAGTGTGAGGACCACCATATTTGGTTATTTTGAATAACCCAACTTTTTTATCCAAACATGCACGCAGGTACCATCTGCAAGGTATATCCTCTGTACCGTGTTTGCATATTACTTTCCACAATGTTTTTGTACTCTTAACAACATGGTACTCACGTTTTGCAACACGTACTGAATAATCCTTCACAGCTGCCTGCAGATGAAATTTATCTTTGAAGACCATGTTGCGATGGATTTCACCTTTGGAGTAATCATAAAAACTCCCCCAACGGCCTGTTGGATTGTCAATCGAATCTCCAAAAACTTCTGGATGTGTCATGGAAAAGAATGGGATTGGTGGATAAAGATTATGATCATTTGTCATGGTTGGTGCCCCCTCCTCTTGGTTTTCAACTGCTTCTGCCATCACACCAATATCAACTTCATCATCATCAGCATCAGTCTCATCATCAGATGGAATCCCCTTTGGTTCAGAATTAATTTGATCACCAAAATCAGCAAAACTGTCTGCTCGTGGCTCAGCGGCAACATTATCAACATCTACTGGATGATCATCTCGGTCTCCACCACTATATGAACCCTCAGCTTGATGTCGAGCAACAGACGTCTCTTGAATAACAGATGTCGTCAATCCTTCTGAAAAACTGCCACTCATTGGCATTTCTGGAACATAATCATAATTCCTTGGTTCTGCTTGTATATAAAATTCCAAGCAACTATGACCCTGTTCTGAATCAAGTAGCCATGCTAAATTGTAATCATCATCTATGGGTAAAACAGTCTGACGTAACCCCGAAAAATCTTTGAACATATGCCTAGCATATAATTTCAAAAGAAACTGGTTGCGATCGAACCCAGTGATATCATATATTTTATCTAATAATTGTAGAAAATTAATTGTACGCCGTATAGTTGTACCTCTTGATGGACCACGATCATATCGGACGAACTCAGAATCTTGTATAATATTACCCCCCCAATAAAATAAAACTTGAATAGACATATTTTGATAACTACAGAAAACTATTACTAGTAGCTAATAAAATCTTTTCTGATGTAGAAGATCAGCTAAAGCTGCAACTACAGAGCATAATCAGAATTTTATCATATAATAAAAATATTAAAAGAGAATTTGTGAATTGGTGAGAAAACTAAGAGGCGGACGGCTTTATTTATAGCCATTTAGTGCCGCCAACTCAGTTGGCGGCACTATTAAAATAATGTCACGCCAACTGAGTTGGCGTGACCCTATAAAACAAAGGTCACGCCAACTGAGTTGGCGTGACTACTATTCAACGCTGGTCACGCCAACTGAGTTGGCGTGACCAATATTTTATATGGTCACGCCAACTCAGTTGGCGTGACCTATTGGACCCGCCAACTGAGTTGGCGGGTAAGGTTAGTTTTTAAATGTTTTCAGAATTCGGGTTATTTTTGTAATTATTTGTTTTATTGGGGTTATTTAAATAAATAACCCATACTCAATTCCTATATTTTCTCAGATTTTTTTAATAATGACCTGAGGTGTTGTTTTGTCTATTGTTTATATTACATGATAATTCAAGTTTGATATTTGAATGGATATTTATTTAATAGATTGAATTGTATTATTATTATTATTATTATTATTATTATTATTATAAGTTCTGATAGAACGATATTTATTTTATTTTAGAACTGACATCTCATCATAAAAAATTCATTTTTTCACAAATTAAATGATCTTTTTATATTCCATTCAGTAGGCCTTTTTTAGCTTTTTTTGAATTCTAGTATGGGTTTACTTATATACATTAGTAATCGTACTTATATATTGTATATAAATTGAATTTTATATTGATATATACCAAATCACTGTAAAATAATTTGTGACCTTTTACAAATAAATAAAAAAATCGTAAAAGAGAGATTCTGGATAATTTATCTTACTCGTTCAATTGTAATTCGCTTTGGAAAGCCAAAACCAACTAATGAACTCGAACTTGGCGAGAGTTTTCTCCATGGATTTCCAAGCTCTAGGGCCATCATAAGATCGGTCTCTCTTTCTCTGTTATATGCTATTTTCAGTTAACTTTTCTTTTATAGTAATCTTAATGACTAGTAATTCGAAGTCTTAAGAAAAATGGTTTTATTCGGCACATTGTTCCCTCGTCTGAAGTCAAGTTCAATTTACTTTTCATTTAAAACTCTTAGTCGAGCTGATTGCGAGATCAATTTTCTTTTGGTCGAGGTTCAAGAGGAAGAAGGGGAACCACCGCCCAAAGGTGTTGAAATACATATATAAAAAGAAAAAAAAAACAAAGATCAAATGAAATTAAAAAAAAATTATATTTAAAAATCTTGATAATATTTGTTTGTCGATAATTATTATTGAAATATTGACGTTGAAAATGAATTGCACGCATTATATTAGTGGACTCAAATCACATGACAGCTAAATCTAATTGCAATTTGGTATTGGCTTAACCAAACTGATTTTTTGACCAAATACAACCCTCATTGCACATGTTAGACATAGACCTCAGTGTCTATTACGCAATAATTACATAATTAGAAATAAAAATAGACTCACATAGTCAAACATTTAGAATTCTGTTTTTAGACAATCATGGTGTAATTATATGCTTCACTTATAATCATTATATGCTTCACGTATACACAAAACTCAATATTAAAACACAATACTTTCTAAATAAAAAATACATAAACTAGCACATCAATAATTTTAACCAATCATATATATATATATATATATATATATATATATATAAGCTATCACTCACATGTAAATAAATTTATCCCCTATCTATGTGTCGGTTATAATTTGATATTATAACAAAATAGAAAGAAAACTATTATTGTGAAGGCATCTTATAAGAAGACAATGAAGATCATCATTATTTATTTTTTTAGAATACAATTCTACATTACTTGGTAGAGGAAAGTTGGACGTTTCGAACTTGAGACCTCTCAACATTCATTTGAACACGGTGACAGCTGGAATAAGGTGCTTCAACGCATCATTAATTAAACATGGATAAATGGTATTTTGTCGAGCGGAATGAAAATGTTTATCAACATATTCACATACCAGCCAAGATTATATCTAACATAAATAAACATCCATAAGAAAGATAACTTTTTTACTTACTAGCGTGTGTATGTGCATGAATATGTGATTGTGTGCACATAATTAATTATGAATTACTGATTGTGTATAGTGAATAATTCACCAGGTCTCGGTGCGAAGGCAATGAGCGACTCTTACATTTGGAATATAAGGTATGTGTGACGTATGGGCATAAGTAAAAGTATTATTGTTATGTCCAATGGATAATATATTCATATTGTGTTTGAATTGGTACGTAGAGACTTACAAGTATTGAATATTTGTAATTGTTAATTAATGTATTGTCAAGTATTGAGGTCACCCAATGAGTGGTGCTAGGAATTATTGTGGTATCGATGTTGAACGTGCAATGGATTGTGATGCCACTTTTGTTGCGCGTGCATTAGGGCTGCTTAACGGGTCGGGTCTGGATGGACAGGGTCAATCCGGACCGGCCCAAAATCGGACAGATTAGCCCGGTTCGGAACCGAAACAAGGCTAACTGATTCTGATCGGCTCGGAACCGGTAAGATACCGGTTCGGATCGGTTCTACCGTTCCGGAACCGATATCTTACCGGTTTTGGGCTAAATGGATCCGGTTCCGGGCTGAACCAGATCCGGATCCGTTATTTTAAAAAAAAGTAATTTTTTTTTAAAATTTAGATAAATATATTTGATGTTAGTTTACAAACACAAAGGCACATTATCTCAATTGGTTAGAGTTGTAGAGTAGAAGGCGATGGTCGCGTGTTCGAATCCTCCAAGCAACAATATCCCTTGATTTTTTGAAAAAAAATAATTCAAAAAACTGGTTCCGGGTTCGAACCGATCCAACCCGGAACCGGTAGCCCTGGAACCGTATTCGATCCGGTTCCTTAACGGATCAGATCGATTTCAGAATTAGCGGATCTGAAACCTGCCGGTTTCGAACTGGATCGGGTCCGATTGACCCAATAAACAGCCCTAGCGTGCGTGGTAATATGAGTCATTGAGAAATAATTTAGAAGCGGGGTCAAAATACCGCTGTTATAGTACAATGGGGTCAAAGTGCCACTATTATAATTTAGAAGCGGGGTCAAAGTGTCGCTGGCAGTGGGGTCAAAGTGCCACTGTTATAGTATAATCACAGTGGGGTCAAAATGCCAATGTTGAAATTTAGAAGCGGGGGGTCAAAGGGCCGCAGACAGTGGGGTCAAAGTGCCGCTGATATAGTATAATCACCAGTGGGGGGACCAAAGTACCACTGTTGTAGTATAATCACAGTGGGGTTAAAGTATCACTGTTGTAATTTAGAAGCGGGGACAAAGTACCGCCATTGGTATAGTTTAGTTGTTATAATCAAGCGATGAGATTTTGAGATAAGATTGTTATTATACAACTGTTAAAATGTTATATGGAATTGTGATAATATTGTTAAATGGTCATTATATATATATGTGTGTGTGTGTGTCTGTGTGTGTTGGGTTTTGGAAATCCGAATAATCTTGATTTTGATGTTAACAAAACTTGTTATTGTGTTGCTAACATATTTCATCAAGTGTGCAGTTCATAGATGATATCTTGCAGCTTGATTATTAGAAAAGAAATAGGTTGAAGAAACTGGACCAGTAGATACAACAAGTAGACCCAGAGCGCTGCTGACTAAATTAATCATTGACCGGGATCATCTACCGACTACCAGCAGGGGACCAGTAAACATTGGACCAGTAGACATTGGACCAGCAGACCTCGAAGCTCCAACCAGTAGATGGCGACCAATAGACACTACAAGTAACTCAACCTACTGTTGCACCCAAGACCCAGTAGACCTTGGACCAGTAGACCTCGAAGCTACAACCAGTAGACCTTGAGCATTAGACGTCGACAAGCGGACTTCGAGAAGTAGAGTTCGACCAAACAGTAGATGTCGACCAGTAGACATTGAGCATTAGACTCAACCAGTAGAGGCCAGCAGACTTCGAACCAGTAGAGGTCAACAACTCGACCAGTAGACTTACAAGTAGACCTGCTCTACTGGAACAAATCAGCAGCCTTTCATAAATAGCCCAGAAAGCAGAATATGATCGTTGCAATGTTTGAAAGCTTACCAAAACTGTCCCAACGACAATATTCTTGTATCTAACATATATATCATTAAATGGGGCTATATATACATGATTTGGAAGCTCAATAACAGCTGATTGAAGATCAATCCAAACCTTCCAAAGCAAACCCACTTGGGATTCAATTGGGGAACTTCAAAGAAAAAAGCTGATAAATGAAGAGCACTCCCCAAACCTTTCGCACCTCTTACTTTGTTGTATCAGATTCATTATGGAATCATTTGTGCCTTTGTATTCACTCTATTAATTGTATTTGTGAGCTACAATAGAAGAGTGAATACCATTGTAACAGTTGGTGATTCGTCACAACTGGATGAGAGGTCTTTGTATGTGAGACATTAAAGAACATATATAGCTGATTTGCTAGGAGTTCTAGTTGGATGGGGAATGCCCAACTGGATCGGTTTTGTACAAAGAGTTTTATAAATCAAAGTCTTCTAGTGTATCCTTCCATGAGATGGAAGAAGGGGAGACGTAGCAGCGTTGTGCTTCGAACTTCCAGAAACAAATTCTTGTGTTATTTACTTTACTGCATTTATTTAGCTAACTGTTTTTACATACTTTCTTGCATATCTTTAAAATGTCTTTCAAATGATTAATCGGTTTTAGAGTGGGCTATGTCGAGTGTCTTTAGCTCGATTTTGTAACCGAACTCGATATAATCTATCGGTGCAATTATTTCAAGAGCACGAGCTATTAAAGCTCAAGATGGTTGAACACGGGTTTGGAATGACAACCCGCCCCCGGAATCGATCCTAACAATATATATATATATATATATATATCGACCGAGTTGATACGACATTATTGTATTGTTGATGTTGAGCATTTATATGCAGGAATCGTGAGACATCGATCAATATGGTACTTATGATGTGAGATTTATTGTCTTAGACAGAAGTATTGGAGATCATAGTATTTTGGTAAGGTGTGGTGCTGTAAACAGGTAAAAGCAAAGTAAGTCTCCGATAAGAAACGATATCTTTACGCTTTGCGAATCATCCAGGGAATGGTTCCTTATTAACTTTAACTATGCAGATTATTTATTGTGTTTGGTTATTATTGGTTTATGGGTATGCTCACCCAGACGTCAAGGGAGCTGTCAGAGAGTTCGAGGTGTTAGAGTTGCTGGGTCGGAGGATTAGCAGAGTCACATTGAGTTAGTACATTAGTTATAGTGTTCCTTTGTTTATTACATTTCATATGAGAATTGTAATATGTAAGTCGTTCGGTAATCATCCTATGTCATTTTGATTGGTAAATCTTATTATGATTCAGTTAGTTGCGAGTTTGAGGATTTAATTATTCGTTGTGTAATTTGGATGGTCCAAATTACGTTGAATTGATTGTCAAAAAGTTATAAAATCATTGTATCATTGGAGTATAATTTGTTTAGGGTAAGCGGTGTCTTACAATTGAACTTTCGAATTTCCATTAACAAATCTAGGTTTTGTTTGTTTATTTATCTTTACATTGATTTTATTACTTTGTTTAATCTAGGGGAATAAACGAATCGAGCCTGTTAGAGAGCTTTTCGAGTCGGCTCGAAAAATATTTTATTCATATTCGAAATTATCAAATTCGAGCCGAACTCGAGCTAGGAGTGACAGTCGGGTTCGGGATCGGGTCCCCACCCGACACGATCGGGTAAATCCCAAAAATTTCATGTTGTTCGGGTTTTTGAACCCGATCGGGAAACACTTTAATCGGGATCGGGTACCATTTTTTTTAGAAAAATAATCGGGCCGGGTACCCGTGTACTCGACCCGAAAATAATTTAATGAAGAAATGTTTTCCTGCTAGTTGACTAATTGACTTTCCCGGTTGGTTTTCTGACTTTCTCACACTCATACTTTCAGTCTTTCACAGAGCCACAACCACTCTCGATCTCGTGATTCTCATCTCTCTCACACTCGCCGTCTCCGCATAGCCGCTGAACCGCACTGCCATTCTTCAATCTCCACTCTCGTTCTATTCTCACAGCTCACAGTCGTACTTCACTCTCGTTCTTGGCTCTTCGATCACCGTTCTCGTTCTTCGTCTCGCCTTCTTACACTGTCCAAAAAATTATCTTCACTTTACCAGCCATCTCATGCTCTGAGCAGTCTAAGGTATGAGCAATTGAGCATTTTTTCAGTTTTGGGTATATATTAAATTTTTGGTAACCGTCCGAAATGTGTGCTTTTCTATACTTTCCTTTTATTGTGGTATTCCCCACGTTTTGAGCGATGGAAATCAAATAATGATATGGTTGAGTTGGAATTGCTATGTGAGTTGTGAATTGTGATAATTTGAATTGAATTGTGATTGCTTTCATATAACTGTTTGTATGAAACAGAATTACTGTCACGAGCTCAGAGTTTTAGTGCAGACGACAACCCGTGCGGCGATCCCGAATCCCCATAACTCCGAGGTTAAACCATATTCCATCTCCGATGCATATTGGTTTCGCCCTCCCATAGGCTCATCAGGGAAGCGGGAACAACTCCCAACCAGTCTAGTGTCTAGAATGCTCGCCCTTCCGTCCTAGTCAGGTCCAAGACCAGCGACAAGCTCCCCAAACTCAATTGGGTCGGTATGCCTAACTCAGGGCAGATGAACATCTAAGACACGTACTCGACTCTATGAGCTGTCCCGCAATCCCACATTATAACTAACCAGCAAGCATCTCGCGCATGTCTGCCTGTCACGATATTTGGCGCGTGACATTCTCCCCCACTCAATCCATGCACGCCCTCGTGCATGGGGGAGAACTCTTCCCTCTTTAATTTGCCAGGATCCATGTGCGACCTTCCTGCCCACACATCTTCAATTTTGAGCGCTTGTAAAAGTATCACTATTGCTTCCTGCCTACTCGTCAGACCCACTTGCGAACCCCCCCCCCCCCCCCTTTGGGTTTGAGCAACCTGCTTGCTCGTTCATTCCTCTTGGACCTGGCAGTGCAGTGAGAGAACGCTTGGCAACCAATGCATTGTGCACACGACCTGGCTCTAATACCATTTGTCACGGGATGAGAGCTTTCACCCAAACTTTCTCAAACCCGTGCGGCAGTTGACTAGTAACCCCGCGTTGCTAGCGAGTTAGCCTTCCTCCCGAGTTGGTTGTTAAAGTGCTAGAAAGAGAAAGAACACAAAGAGAGCTTGAGAGAATGCTTTGAAGAGTATATTGCTTGAATGCTTGAATGAAAGTTGATGATTACAAATGAGATTCTACCCCTTTATATACAAGTTCACCTCCTCAATGGATGGTGATGATCGATTGATCTAATGGCTAGAAATGATCTTCTAGGATGTTCTACACATCTACAAGCTTCTACATGCTTCTACTATGTACATCTTTATAAGGTTCTAGAATGACCTACATATAAAAGAATGTACAAGAGATGTCTAGAATCTTCCAGGGTGCTCCAAACTCCAAAGTGTTCTTCAAGCTTCCGGGAGTTTCCGGACATCCCATAGACTCTCGATGTATGTCAGAATCTTCTAGAAAGTTGCGGTTCGTGACATTGAATAAGTTTTGGTGCCAATTTTATGGTGCTTGCTGCTGTTTTTTCAGAGTTTTAGACTCAGGCATAACGTATAATTCAAAAAGCTACATCAATTTTTTATTTAGAAAATCAGTCGGGTACCCGGAACTCGACAATTGGGTACCCGAGACCTGAAACTCGGGTACCCAACTTTTTTGGGTTCGGGATCGGGTACCTTACTGAGATACCCGAAACCCGAATACCCGATTACCCGATTCCCACCCCTAACTCGAGCCAAAATTATTTTGTTCGAAAGCTCGCGAGCTTTAATATTTTATTAATATATATAATTATATTAAATAAATATATTTAAAGCCTTTCGAGTATTAGTTTGAATAGCTCGTGAGTATGTTCAAATTTTTCGAGCCGAACTCGAGCTAGAGCTTTAATTCGAGCCAAAAGATTAAAATTATTCGAACTTTGAATCGAGCTCGAATAGAACTATTTTGAGCTGAATTCGAGCCTTAAAATTTTCTTCATATTCGGTTTGATTCGGTTCGTTTACACATCTAGTTTAATTAGTTCAGAGCATATTAATTTGTGTTACTTCATCTTGGTTTCTTAAACCAAACTCGATCAAATGTCTCGGTGCAAACACTTTAAGGATACAGGTTATTGCAGCCCAACTTGACTGGAACTAGTTGGGTAGAATGGCCACCCCAAGCATCGATTCTAACAAATTGTATCAGAGCAGTAGATTCAACCCGCATTTTTCAGCTTTACCAAGAAAAAAAAAACCCACATTTTTCAACAATCGGTATTAGAGCGGGTTGTTCTTGAACGCAATTAACTTATTATATTTTGTTGCTGAATGTTTAAAATTATTTTAAATATTTTCATTGCATAATTTTCAAATTTCGTGTAAAATACTTTTTTTCATGAAATATCTTTTCGAAATATTTTTAAATGATTTTATGTTCATTTTCGTCTTTAAAATATTTTTCTTGGTAATTGTGCGGTATGTGTTACCTTTTTCTATGCAACTGCACATATTATCTTTATTTTTCTTGAGATTTGGCAACCGGATTTATGGCAGTTAAATCATCGATTTTTCAACTACTTTTATTGAACAATTGATTTTCATCATTTTTCGGATCTATGTCCAAGTGGTCCGACTTTCTAAATTCTTTTTGTTAGATAAATCAACCCTTTACGATTTGTATGTTTTTCTCTCTCGATGTGAATGTAGTAACCAAATAACAATGATTTCAAAGTTTTATGTTGATGCAAGATTTGTAATCTCCGTCCTTAAGACAATATTGTCTTGCCTTGGTGCTAACAGTTTGCTATGGCAATTTGTCTCCCAAGATACGACTCTGACTTGTGATATGAGCACTCCAAATCACAAGTCCTTAAACCACAAAGCCATGTTCTCCAAATACACTCCAATAAGTGGGCGCCAACTCTATATGGGAAACTCCACTACATCTCCGGTAGTTGGACTGTGGAAGGTGGTTCTAAAGATGACTTCGGGAAAGAAATTGACTTTGATAGATGTCCTACATGTTCCGACATCCGAAAGAACCTGATATCTGGATCGTCTCTAGTCAAGGCGGGTTTTAGACTATGTTAGGATCGGTCCGGAGTGTTTAGAGGGGGGGTGAATGAACACTCCTTGTAAAATATAATCCCTTGTGATTTCTTTCGGATTAGTGAAAGAAATCTGTCTCTTAATCAACTCTTGTACAGAACAGACCACTGAAAGTATGAGTGCGGAACGGTCTGTTCTTGTATATGTAAGAACGGCTCGATGGCTAGTAAGAAAGAACAAGTGCAGAAAGATAATACACAGGATATGTTTCTGGAAGTTCGAAGGTGGTGTAATCCTTCTACGTCTCCCCTTCTTCTAATTAAGGAAGGTTTATACTAGAAGACTTTGATTTATACAATCCTGTTGTACAAACCCGATTCAGGCTGGATTTACCTCACTACCAGTCTGAAACTCCTAGTCACTCAATCTGCTCAGACACACTCTGTCTGACAGTTACAATATGTTTCTCACTTTCTGATTTTCAATACAGAATACACAAAATGAGCACAGTGATCCTAAATGATCAAATATTACACATTAATCGTGCTTAAGAACAACTTCAGCTCGAGAGCTTCTGAGCTTGTAAGCTTGTGCTGTTTTTGCTTTCTTGTGCGTCTTTCAATTGATCAGCGAGAGTCAGTAAGTTCCTTTTGTTGCATCCTTTTATAGTTGAAGGTACCAACGACATTATTTCCCTTAATGTGCAACTTTGACTCTTCTTAAACTCTGAGAAAGCTACAGTCTACTTCTTCAGGATATTTGCCGCTCTGGTTCATACTTTCGGCGACTATCAGGTAAGCTCTTCTTTGTCTTCTTACCTATTATGGTAATCTTCAGTCTTTGGTCCTTTGTAGCATTAATTACGACATTAAATGCTACAATAAATAGCCGTTAATGATTCGGACTGAGGAGCCATTCTGTATGTATCCTAAGCTGCTCTGATTTGATAAGGATAGAGATCGATCTGAAGCTTCGGTTTAGTCAGTCTGATATTCATCGATCCGGTCTGATAAGTAATGTGTCTTATCAGCTTGTTCTGTTGTTGAGCTATTGATCTGGTTAGTCTGATTACCCTCGATCCGGTCTGATATGCTTTGTCATCTTATCAGCTTGATCTGTTTTGGGCGATCGTTCTGGTCAGTCTGATTTCTCTCGATCCGGTCTGATATGTTTTGTCATCTTTAAAATCTCATCGATAAGATCCGGAACTAACGAATTCCCCCTTTTTGATGATGACAAAACCTAGCTTCTAAGTCTTTTTAACCAGTCTGATGAGAACTCTGAAGCGAAAACTTTCGGATCGATTACTCTTTCTTGTTCAAAATAAATGAACATCATTAAGTTGGATCGATTAAGCCTTTTATTATTAAGCCTTATATGTAGTTCAAAATAAATGAACACGGACTTAATCGAAAGAGGATTTTTATTGATCACCAAAATCCTAAATACAGACAGTCTGAAAATTTTATTTTCTAGAAGACTGAGACGGAGGCGGCCTGAGTCTTTCTTCTTTTCCACCTTTTTGTCAGCAGCAATCTCTTGAAGAAAGTCAACAACTTGTGCTAGCTGCGCGCTGATAGCGTTAAGACGAAAGTCTTGAGCGCGGAGGGAATTGGCAACAGATGCTCTGACTTCAGTGGCTAGTTCGATCTGCTCTTTTCTCAGACTGTTCTTATAAGAGGCTTGTTGAGAAAACAGATCGTTTATGCCTCGCTGAAGGCTTCCGATACTGGCAGTCATCTTCTCTTTGAATGAATCAAAGTCCAAAGCTGTAAGCCTCTGACCTTGATGAACTTCGAGAATGCGTTGAGAGAGTGACAGGCAGTTGTCAGAGAGGTGCTGAAGAGTCCTTGTCAGAAATGGAGGTGCATCAGATTGTTGGCTGGGAGAGCGATCTGATGAGGACAAAGCCTGTTCATCATCCTCAGCAGTAGGTTCAATGGACGATATGACAGCGTGATGACTTTCGGATCGGATCAGGGTGACCAAATCCGAGGAAAAGGCTTGAATGAAGGCCATATCTTCATCTGATTGGACTGGAGGAGTGCTGGGCCTGGAAGGCTCCTCAATTTGTAGAGCGGCAACAACTGTGGACACAACCAAGTCCGGATCGACGAACTCTGGTGCGTCAATTGTCGTAAGAGCGTCGGTCGGACTGATTTGTGTACGGGAGGCTGAGGACCCCAAAGGGATGGAGGTTGTTGGAGAGTCCAACAATACATTCAATGATTCATCATCTGGCACAGACGGAGCATTAGACAATGGCTGCTCTGCTGTCTGTTCTGGTACTTGCTCTGCAGTCTCATCCGCTGCTTGCTCGGCTGTCTGGTCTGCTGCATCAGAAGGAATAACCTCAACGAAAGGTTCTGCCAGAGTCTTGCTTACAGAAGGGTGATCCGGGCTGGTGGCTGGAGTGGATATACTGAGCTTCTGTCGTTGAAAACGGACAGCTAAGTGAAGAGCATGAACATCCATCTTGAGTTGAGCAATAACAGCCCCATCATCTCTGGCAGTTGGAGCATTTGGATCGAAGTTCTGTTTCTTAGCATCTAGGAGCAGAGTGGCCAGTCTGAATCTTTGAATAGTCGTAAATAGCTCTTTGCGCTGCACGGCAAGCCGAACATCATCAGTCTATGTTCCTTTCAGAACTTCCTCTTCCATCTTCTTCAGTCTGCTCAACTTACCGAAGAATAACTCAATGTGGTTGATAGTCCGGTACTGGACATATTCATCAAAGACCACAATGAGTGCCTTCACCTTCTCATCAACATCCTCCATAGCGATGTCGATGGCTGTCTGCGCTGCAGATTTGGGTTAGAGGAGAGGGTTCGGAGAGAATGGCTTTTCCCTTGCCGGTGGAGGAAGGGGACTTGATCCCTGATTGGGTATAATCTCCCAACTCAGTGATAACTATTCCTTTGACCGTGGGAATGGCAGAGGGAAGTCTAACGGTGACTTTGGGTGCAAGGGTTGAAGCTTGTGAAGGTTGGATGGAAGGTTGGGGTGCAGGGGTGGCTTTAGTTGGAGGCAATATGGGTAAGGCTTTGAGGGGTAATGTTTTGCTGGGCTTGGTAATCTGGGTTCTTGGTTTTTTGGGAAGTGGCTTGGTTGGTGGCGAGGGAGCAGACTGAGTTTCTTCAGAATCAGTCTGGATGGTCAGCTTTCGCTTGACCCGAGGTTTGCGTGCAATAGCTTGTTCTTCGCCCTTCTCAATCTTGACTGCAGCCAGAGTAGCAGGAGTAGGCGGAGCACTCTTGGACTTCAGCAATGCAAGCCATTTGGAGTTTAGAATCTTAAAGAGGCTGAGAGCGGACTGCTTTCCCAGCTCGATGTCCGAAGACTCCAGTAGCTTGCTGAGAGGAACAGCAAAGCATACAGCTTGTTTCGATGCAATCACCGTTTCTAGCAGAACTCCAAAAAGAATGATGGACCAGTTCATCTTCTGTCCGGATACAATAGCCGCCATAGCCCTGAACTTCTCTGCGGTTACAGCGTCAAAACTTCCTACTTTGCCCAAAATAGGCTTACCCACTATTTCGCACAGCACCTGGAAATGGAAGAGCATTTCCTTCTTCTTAAACGAGGGTTGCAAGCGATGGTCAAGAATAGAAATCTTTCCTTGAAGAGCTGAGAGTGACGCTTGAGGAATTTGTCCAAACTCTGTCAGTCCGGAATTGGGGAGGCCAAAGGTCTTGGCCAGCGTCATCGGCGATATCTCAAAGGATTTTCCCTTGACAGTAGTGGATATAGATGTCTTCTGGGAGACGGCATTGGCGAATAGTTCGCAGATTTCTGATTCATAAACAACGGTGCCGCATTCCAGAAAGTTCCTTAAACCAGATGATTCCAAAGCTCTGAAGATGGACACCATCTCTGCATCTTCTGCCCTGTAAATATCATTAAACTCAACGGAGAGAGAGTTATGAGTGATGGTAGCCATTGGAATGAAATTAAACGAATGCGAAGATTTAGGAGAGTGAGAGAATAAGCAAACAGATAGCGGTAAATTGTAAAAAGTGAAAGAAGATGAAATGTTCAGCCCGCTAAATAGGAGAGAGAAGACACGTGTCTTTATCTCGATGACTGATAAAAAAGAATTCAAAATGAACGGTCAAGATAACAGATAAAGAAGGCGGTTAAAATGCGATCAGTCCGGGCTGTTTTTGTAAAAATAAAGTATTGACCAGACAGATCATGGGATAACATCAGATTGACATGGATCGGTCTGAAAGTTCGGACCGGTCTGTGTCTTTCTGAACATTGTATTATCGATCTGTGGTAACAAAAATCTTTAAGTGCGAAAGGAAGAAAAACATCTAAACTATTAAGATAAGTCAATTAAACCAAGAATTTGACGGAAATAATTAAACTTAGCCTCTGGGAGCGGTTTGGTGAAGATGTCTGCTGCTTGCTGCTCTGTTGAGATGTGCTCGATCCGAATTTCCTTTTTGCCAACATGATCTCGAATAACATGTCGAATATCAATGTGCTTTGTTCGAGAGTGAAGAACTGGATTGTACGTTATAGCAATTGCACTTGTGTTGTCACAAAATATCGGAGAGTCAACAGCTTGAATGCCATAGTCTTTGAGCTGGTGTTGAATCCAGAGCATTTGAGCGCAACAGCTTCCAGCGGCTAGATACTCTGCTTCAGCTGTGGATGTGGCAATCGATGTCTGCTTTTTACTGAACCAAGAGATCAATCTTTCACCTAGAAATTGACATGTTCCACTGGTGCTTTTACGATCAATCTTACACCCAGCGTAGTCTGCATCTGAATATCCGATCAAGCTGAAGTTTGAATCTTTGGAGTACCAAAGACCAACGTGCTGAGATCCTTTCAAATATTTTAGAATACGCTTGGCAGCAATAAAATGTGATTGCTTTGGTTCTGACTGAAATCTGGCGCACATACAGACTGAAAACATAATATCAGGCCGGCTCGCTGTAAGATACAATAGCGATCCGATTAGTCCTCTATACATGGTTACTTCAACTGCCGTTCCCCCTTCGTCTTTGTCTAACTTGATTGTTGGACTCATTGGAGTTGATGCAGTTGAACATGTTTCCATTCCAAATCTCTTGAGGAGCTCTTTGGTATACTTGGTCTGGTTGATGAAAATAACATTGCTGAGCTGTTTGACTTGGAGACCCAAAAAGAAAGAGAGTTCTCCCATCATGCTCATCTCAAACTGTCCCTGCATTAGCTTAGAAAATTTCTCGCACAATTTGGGGTTAGTTGACCCAAAGATTATGTCATCAACATAAATCTGAACTAATAGAGTATGTTCCCCCTTAATAAATTTAAATAGAGTTTTATCTACTGAGCCGATCTGGAAATCATGGTTCAGCAGAAATTGAGATAGAGTGTCATACCAGGCTCTTGGAGCTTGTTTCAGACCATACACTGCTTTATTCAGTAGGTACACATGATTGGGATGCAAATGGTCCTGAAATCCAGATGGTTGCTCAATGTAGACTTCTTCCTGAAGCTTTCCATTAAGAAAAGCGCTCTTAACGTCCATCTGATATACTTTGAAGTCTTTAAAGGCAGCATATGCAAGAAAGATTCGGATAGCTTCAAGTCTGGCGACTGGTGCAAATGATTCATCGAAGTCGATTCCTTCTTCTTGTCTGAATCCTTGTGCCACCAGTCTGGCTTTGTTTCTAACCACAGTTCCATCTGCGTCTAGCTTATTTCTGAAGACCCATCTGGTTCCAATAACAGACAGATCGCTTGGTCTGGAAGTTAGACTCCAAACTTGATTTTGTTCGAATTGATTAAGCTCTTCTTGCATTGCTTTAATCCAGTTGAAGTCAGTCAACGCTTCATCGATCTTCTTGGGTTCCAGAGTTGAGATGAATGCAGCATGAGTGAACTCATCCATCATCTGTCCTCTGGTTCTGATCGGTGCAGAGGGACTACCAATCACTAGATTAGGTGGATGCTTCTTAGTCCATCGAAAGCTTGACTCTGGATTGTCTGGTCCGGTCGGATGAATAGTAGCAGCATGATCAGCATCTGCTTTAACATTTGAGTGAAGAACATCCGGATCAGCTCGATCTGAAGAAGTTTCAATGCCTAGATCCGGTCTGTCTGGTACTTCTGGTTCTGGTGGATTGTCTCTTGACCTGTTAGCTACAATCTCATCATCACTGTTAGCTTCGAGATGGATATTTTCCATCTGATTTTGAATTGATTCTTTGTTGCCCTCAACACATAAAGATTCATCAAAAACTACATGAATAGATTCTTCTACAGTTAAGGTTCGATTATTGAAAATTCGATAAGCTTTGCTAGTTGATGAATATGCTAAAAATATTCCATTATCTGACTTAGCTTCAAATGCTGTAAGATGATTCTTACAATTGTTGTGAACGAAGCATTTACAGCCAAAAACATGAAGGTGAGAAATAGACGGTCTGTTACCAGTCCATATTTCATAAGGGGTGAGATTCAGCTTCTTGTTAATCATAGACCGATTTTGAGTGTAGCAAGCAGTGTTTACAGCTTCTGCCCAGAACTTTTGCGAAATGCCAGAATCAGCAAGCATTGTTCTTGCTGCTTCCTTGAGCGTTCTGTTTCTTCGTTCTGCAACTCCGTTCTGTTGAGGAGTTCGAGCGGCTGAAAACTCATGCTTGATTCCATGATCTTCTAGAAAGGATTCAAGATTCTGATTTGAAAACTCAGTGCCTTTGTCACTACGAATCCTGTCTATGCTGGATGATTTCTCGTTCTGAGTGCGTTTCAACAGCTTGATCAACTTCGGACCGGTCTGATCTTTACTGCTCAAAAATATAGTCCATGTAAAGCGTGAGTAATCATCAATAACAACAAGAGTATACCGCATTCCCCCTAAACTTGTTATTGGTATAGGACCAAACACGTCAATATGCAATAATTCTAAACAGCGGGAGGAGGATTTGGCATTCTTGTTTTTGAAGGATGATCTGATCTGTTTGACCATTTGGCAAGCTTCGCAGATCTTATCCTTAGCAAAATCGATCTTGGGTAGACCGATGACTAAATCATGTTTACACAGGCTAGAGATGGTCTTAAAGTTTATATGATTCAAGCGTTTATGCCATAGCCAGTGTTTATTATCATTGTTAGCGATGAAACAAGTAGGATTATCAGGTTGAGCATGATTCCAGTTAATCTTATATGTATTTCCATTCCTGATTCCTACAAGCATGGTTATACCGTCTGATGATTTAACAGTGCAGGTGTGTTTGTGAAATTCTACAGCATAACCATTATCACAGAGTTGACTTATACTAATCAGATTATAGTACAGATTTTCAACTAACAGCACATCATTGATAATAATGTTACCATGGACAATCTTACCCTTGCCCACGGTCTTACCCTTTGAGTTGTCCCCGAAAATGATTTTGGGTCCAATACATTCTGTCACTTCAGACAGCAGCTCGATGTTTCCAGTCATGTGACGGGAACACCCACTGTCCAAATACCAGTCTGATGCGAGTTTCTTCGGTACCTGTCATCAAATATAAATATTGTTGGTACCCAATCCTATTTGGGTCCAGAACGGATTAGCCCTTTGGGAACCCACACCTGTATCAGCTTCAATGGCTTGTGTGTGTAAGGTGTGCTGTGTGCTGGTCTGTTTCGATGTTGTGTGTGATAATGTGTGCGCTGTGAAAACCTTTGATTCTCATTAGGTAGTCTATATCTTCGTTGAATCGGTTTTGAATTATAGTAATTGTATTGTCTTCCTTGCCTTCGATCTTGCACCTTTGGATTTGGTCTGATAGACGCAAATCTTGCTGGTGCCTTTTCTTTGGCTTGGTCAACATAACCAATTCCTTTTCTCAGATTTTGATTCACGTAAGAGACTCCTGTTTGAATCTTAGGTGCTTCAGTCTCATATACTGTGCTGGATTTAACAAATGCCATTTGTTTGACTTGGTTCTTTACCAGCAATAGCTCAGACTCATCTTTGGTGTCAAAGCCTATGCCGGTGAAGTCACCGACGTTTCTTTGAACCTCTTGTAATTCTTCCAAAGATGTTCTGGATTTTGTCCATGTTTTGAATATATGAGAAAGCTTAGCATTTTGTGTGCTAATTCTCTTGTTTTCTTCATGGAGCTGATCATAGGAGATTTTCAGCTTATTCAGCTCGATCTTTAGACTATTGCACTCACCCTGCTCAGAGCAGCTTGGTTTATTGTGCTCATCTATTTGGTTACTGGATTTAGCTTTATTTTTCTCAAATGATTCAGCTAAGATCATATAATCATTAGCCATGTCTTGCAGTGCGGACATGAGCTCTTCTCGTGTAAATTCATTTGAGTCAAGATCATATACCTCGTATGTCTGACTCATCTCTTCGTCTGCCATAAGACATTGAATATCTTCTTCGCTTTCGCTGGAAGAATATTCATAGCTTTCCGAGTCTGAGTCTGTCTGAGCCCATTTGCTGTTTCCCTCTTCAGCTACTAGGACTTTTTTGGGATTTTCCATGATTCTTGCGGTCTTTGTATTGCTTCTTCTTCCTATCATCACGATGCTTCTCTTTCCGTTCTTCTTTCTTCGGTCTGGTGCAATCTGCAATAAAATGTCCGGTCTTACCACAATTGTAGCAAGCCTGATCGTTAACAGTATAATCTTTTCTTGATTTATATTGATGAGAGGGTTTGAAGTTCCTCTTATTCTTAGACATGAATTTACCGAATTTCTTGATAAATAATGACATAGCATCATTACTTATCTGTTCAACGGATCGGTCTGATGTTGAGACGGTCTGGTCTGGAATGGCTGCCAGGGCCTTGTTTGGTTGAGAGATGAATGGCTCTGCTTCACCTCTGCTTATCAGTTCAAACTCATAGGCCTTAAGATCTGCAAACAGATCATGAAGTTCAACCTTGTTAAGATCTTTTGATTCCCTCATGGCAATGGTCTTAACATCACATTCCTTTGGCAGAGCTCTCATAACTTTCAGAGCGATCTCTCTGTTAGAATATTCCTTCCCCAGACCATTCAGTTCATTTATGATGCCAGTGACTCTTTCATCAAACTCATTTAGAGTTTCTCCACTTTTCATCTTTATGCTCTCAAATCTTTGAAGAGCAACAGTTAACTTGTTTTCTTTGGTCTGGTCGTTGCCTTCACATAGCTGTGCTATCTTCTCCCAAATTTCTTTGGCAGTAGAGCACATTTTGATTTTGCTGAACATGTTCTTGTCCAGTGTCTTGAACAAGATGTCTTTGGCAACGTTGTCGAGATTTGCTTCTTTCTTTCCTCATTCGTCCAGAGGGATCTTTCATTTTCTACCATTTGTGGTTCTCCACCAGTAATGGCGACTGCTGTATTTATTTTTAGAATCTTCATTGGTCCATCAGTGATGACGAACCACATATCGTCATCCTGAGCTGCCAGATGAGTTTGCATTCTGATTCTCCAGTCATCATAGTCTTCTTTTGAGAACATAGAGATTTTGTTGAATGATGCCATCAGCTCGAGTGATTTTGTGCTTAAGATAACCTGCTCTGATACCACTTGTTAGGATCGGTCCGGAGTGTTTAGAGGGGGGGGGGGGGTGAATGAACACTCCTTGTAAAATATAATCCATTGTGATTTCTTTCGGATTAGTGAAAGAAATCTGTCTCTTAATCAACTCTTGTACAGAACAGACCACTGAAAGTATGAGTGCGAAACGGTCTGTTCTTGTATATGTAAGAACGGCTCGATGGCTAGTAAGAAAGAACAAGTGCAGAAAGATAATACACAGGATATGTTTCTGGAAGTTCGAAGGTGGTGTAATCCTTCTACGTCTCCCCTTCTTCCAATTAAGGAAGGTTTATACTAGATGACTTTGATTTATACAATCCTGTTGTACAAACCCGATTCAGGCTGGATTTACCTCA
The DNA here is from genome assembly GCA_907163345.1 of Haberlea rhodopensis. Taxonomy (NCBI): domain Eukaryota; kingdom Viridiplantae; phylum Streptophyta; class Magnoliopsida; order Lamiales; family Gesneriaceae; genus Haberlea; species Haberlea rhodopensis. Next base: position 28,725,493 of record CAJQUN010000001.1, read on the forward strand.
CTACCAGTCTGAAACTCCTAGTCACTCAATCTGCTCAGACACACTCTGTCTGACAGTTACAATATGTTTCTCACTTTCTGATTTTCAATATAGAATACACAAAATGAACACAGTGATCCTAAATGATCAAATATTACACAATAATCGTGCTTAAGAACAACTTCAGCTCGAGAGCTTCGGAGCTTGTAAGCTTGTGCTGTTTTTGCTTTCTTGTGCGTCTTTCAATTGATCAGCGAGAGTCAGTAAGTTCCTTTTGTTGCATCCTTTTATAGTTGAAGGTACCAACGACATTATTTCCCTTAATGTGCAACTTTGACTCTTCTTAAACTCTGAGAAAGCTACAGTCTACTTCTTCAGGATATTTGCCGTTCTGGTTCATACTTTCGGCGACTATCAGGTAAGCTATTCTTTGTCTTCTTACCTATTATGACAATCTTCAGTCTTTGGTCCTTTGTAGCATTAATTACGACATTAAATGCTACAATAAATAGCCGTTAATGATTCGGACTGAGGAGCCATTCTGTATGTATCCTAAGCTGCTCTGATCTGATAAAGATAGAGATCGATCTGAAGCTTCGGTTTAGTCAGTCTGATATTCATCGATCCGGTCTGATAAGTAATGTGTCTTATCAGCTTGTTCTGTTGTTGAGCTATTGATCTGGTTAGTCTGATTACCCTCGATCCGGTCTGATATGCTTTGTCATCTTATCAGCTTGATCTGTTTTGGGCAATCGTTCTGGTCAATCTGATTTCTCTCGATCCGGTCTGATATGTTTTGTCATCTTTAAAATCTCATCGATAAGATCCGGAACTAACAGACTAGTTTTAGAATCTGGAAAAATTGTACTATCCAAAAATGGAGTTTTTGTTGGAAATGGCTATATGGAGAAGTTTTTTCAAAATGAATGTAATGACGGTTATATGTCAATTTGAAAGCAATAAAGTGAATGATTCTACTTATTTGATTGAGTCTTGTAATTTATGGCATGATAGTTTGGGTCATATGAATTATGGATCACTTAACAAATTAATGAAATTAAACTTATTGCCTCAAATGAATGTTAACTTGAAACATAAGTGTGAGACTTGTGTCGATGCCAAGTTAACGAAACTGTTCCATTCAATTGAAAGAACTACGACACCTCTTGAATTAATTCATACGGATCTATGTGATCTAAAGTTTTTGGAAACTAGAGGTAGGAAAAAGTACTTCATTACCTTCATTGATGATTGCACGAGATATTGTTACGTCTATTTGCTAAGAAGCAAAGACGAGGCCTTGTAAGTATTTAAACAATACAAGAATGAAGTTGAAAATGAACTTAGCAAAAAGATAAATAATGTTCGAATCGATAGAGGTGGAGAATATGAAACACCGTTTGAAGAATTTTGCACTGAGTATGTCATTATTCATCAAATCACTGCCCCCTATTCACCACAATCAAATGGTATTGCCGAACGAAAAAATCGTACTCTAAAAGAGATGATGAATGCTATGTTGATAAGTTCTAGATTATCACAAAACTTGTGGGGGGAAGCAATCCTGTCGGCCAACTACATTCTAAACAAAATACCATACAAAAGTAAGGATGAAACTCTTCATGAGTTATGGAAGGCCACAAACATTCCTACAAATACTTGAAAGTGTGGGGGGTGCTTGGCTAAGGTAGAAATACCAAAACCAAAGCAAGTGAAAATTGGGCCTAAAACAATATATTGTGTATTTCTTGGTTATGTTAACAATATTAGTGCATATCAATTTTTAGTACATAAATCTGAAATAAGTGATGTGCATGAAGGTACAATCATTTAATCAAGAAATGTGGCATTTTTTGAAGAAATATTTCCCTACAAAACAAACAAGGAAATATGTCCTAAGAAAATGACGTTTGAAGAAGCTATTGATGACTCAAAAGAAATTGAAGAGTCACGACGTAACAAGAGGACCAAAGTGGCTCAGGCTTATGGTCTTGACTTCATGACATATATGTTGGACAATTAACCAAGATCGGTTAGTGACACATTATCTAGCCCTGATGCTCCTATGTGGAAAGAGGCTATTAATGGCGAAATAGAACCCATAATACAAAACAACACGTGGGAATTGGTAGACCTTCCAACTGGAAGTAAACCATTAGAATGCAAATGGATTCTTAAAAGGAAATATAAATCTGATGGTTCAATTGATAAGTACAAGGCGAGACTTGTGGCAAAGGGATATAGACAAAAATAATGTCTTGATTACTTTGATACATATTCACCAGTCACGAGAATTACGTCAATTATAGTGATCATTGTTATCGCTGCTCTAAACAATTTAGAGATACATCAAATGGATGTAAAAACAACATTCATCAATGGGGAACTTGATGAGGAAATTTATATGAAGCAACCCGAGAGGTTTGTGGTTCCCGGACAAGAGAAAAAGGTGTGTAGACTCGTTAAGTCATTGTATAGGCTTAAGCAAGCACCAAAACAATGGCAAGAAAAAATTGACAAAACAATGTTGTCAAATGTTTCAAAATTAATGAGTGTGACAAATGCGTATATATGAAAAACACGCATATGTAGTACGTTGATGATATGCTCATAGTATGAAGCAATTTAGAAATCATCAATGCAACAAAGAAAATGTTAATAAAACATTTCGAAATGAAATATATGGGTGAAGCTGATGTGATACTTGGAATTAAAATCTCATATATATCCGAAGGACGAGTGTTGTCACAGTCTCATTATGTTGAGAAAATACTCAAGAAATTTCTCGCTAATGACACGTCGTCTGTAAAGACACCTTATGACCCGAATCTACATTTGGTTAAAAACAAAGGATACCTTGTCATGCAATTAGAATACTCAAGGATAATTGACAGTCTCATGTATCTCATGAACTGTACATGTCTTGATATTGTGTCATGCCTCGATATGACGTATACATATGTTAGATGATTATGGTATAATTATGATTAATTTCAGTACGATGTGGACTCGGTTTCGGGTTGAACCGAGCACGATTAATGTTATACATGAATGAAATCACATAGTTGACTTCTAATGTGTCTTGCCTTTAACATGAATTTGGAGAGCATGTGTATTTGCATTTGGAGTGCATGTCGAGGTGATAAGATAGAATTCAATAGCAGCTTATAAACACATACCTCACCTCAAAGCACCTAGTAATCTCTACACATTTTCTCTCATTCTCTTGGACTTGTTGTGGGAGTTGGCTTGGCAAGAACATCAAGCAAAGATATACTTTGGTAAGGAAAGTAGAAGTTCATGCTTTGGTATTATAATTGATAGAGATATGTGTTTCATACATCAAACTTGAAGTATATGAGTTGGTGAAAGAAAGATGAAATGGATATGAATTATAGTGCAACAAATTGAGTTGTATGTTGATAGAAACATGTTTATATGATTATTGAGATTTCATGAAACATGTGTAAATGTTGATTTTCGAGTTATAGAAGAAGAAACATGGAGATAAGCCCAAAAATCGCCATGGTTTGAAATTTCTGTTGTCGACCGATCGATCGCTAGTAGTGTCCCGATCGATCGGTAAAACATGGGAAAAGTAAGGCGGTGTATGTACCGATCGATCGCTGAAAGCGACCGATCGATCGGTGCAATGCCATAGCATTTTAAAGAAATTCAAACAGTTAAGCGATCGATCGCTAGCTTTTTACCGACCGATCGCTAGGGTTACTTGTTTGGACCGATCGATCGCTAGGGTGACCGATCGATCGGTAGACTTAAAATGTTATTTTTTGTAGCTTTTGATATTGAAGCCTCTTATAACATGGTCTATTGTTCATGTGCTTGTAGCATCATCACAGGGGACAGGGCAAAGAGGCAATTAGCTATCAACGCCTGATTTATCGCTTTTGAGTCGCAGTACAGGTACGTGTTGACGTACGGAGTATAGATATTATGCGATGATGATGTTATGGTTTTGATATCGTATGAATTGTGTTATGTTTGTATCATATGATTGGTAGTATCATATGCATGTACATTCATGGATATCATGTGTTTGAGAGATATACGCCTGGTTTGGGTATATGCTCGGTTATGTTCCATAGAGATATACGCCTGGTTTGGGTATATGCTCGGTTATGTTACATAGAGATATACGCCTGGTTTGGGTATATGCTCGGTTATACTATATAGAGATATACGCCGGTTTTGGGTATATGCTCTGGCTATTATCATTTGAGGATGGTACTATGATATGTGCTGCTAATATGAAGATGTGAGGTGGTTCCACTGACATATTGAGCTGAATAGGCATATCATTTTAGTCTCGTGATAATAGGGTACTTGTTGAGACATGTCATGACATGGTGCATTTGTTGATGCATGATACAGAACATTCACATTAGATGATTTATTTTTGCTTTATCATTGATATTGATATTGTGGTTTGATATCGCACTGAAATATTTATTATCTATACTCATGTTGTGTGAATGTTTCTGTAGGGACTCATAGACGTGGGGAGCGTGAGTCATGATTTCCGCTGCGAGGGGAACCACTGCATAGGGGTTATCTTGGAATAGGTTGTTGTTGTACATGTGATGTATAGTTGGTTAGGTTTTTATAAACTCTGTAACAACTTAACTAGTAAGATACTCTTAAACAGTGCATGTTATTACTTAATTCAGACTCACATATGTATGTTTAATTGAATGCATAATGGATTAAGTAAAGAGGACCCCACATATTGCATATGCGGTTGGCAAACTATTTTGGAAGGCATTGACGAGGGTACTTAAATATTTAAGGTACACCCTGAACTATGGATTGCACTATACAAGATATTCTGCTGTGTTGGAAGGATACAATGATGCAAATTGGATATCAGACACTCAAGACTCCAAGTCGACAAGTGGTTATGTGTTTACCATTGGAGGGGCTGCAATGTCTTGAAAATCTACCAAGCAAACTTGTATTGCTAGATCCACTATGAAATCTAAATTCATAGCTTTGGATAAAGTGGGAGAAGAAGCCGAATGGCTTAGAAGTTTCTTGGAAGAAATTCCATGTTGGGAAAAACACTATGCCTGCAATTAAAATACATATAGATAGGAAGGGCACAGAGTAGCATGTATAATGGTAAGTCTAGACATATACGTCGTAGACACAATACTATTAAACAGTTGATCTCACATGACATTATGTCCATTGACTACGTGAAGTCAAAGGAAAATATTGCGGATCCGCTCACGAAAGGCTTGCCTGGAGATCAAGTATATAGTTTATCGAGGGGAATGTGATTAAAACCCTATAATCAAAATCTTGTGTTGGATACCCAACCTATATGACTGGAGATTCCAATATCTAGGTTCAAAAGGGACAACCAAACTACGAGATTGTATAAATAGCTTGGAGAATTAATCTCCATCTCATTCCTATGATAAGTGGTGTAGCCTGCAAAAAGGGTACGAGGATAGGCAAAATGCCTTTAATGATTCCTAAGACATATTAGGATATATTGGAGTATAGCGAGATACACTTTTAGGAGATCACCTACGTAAGTGCGAAGTGTGGCCGCTTCAAAGAATGGAAAGCACTTATGAAACCAAGCGTGGTCCATGGCCGAAACGGACACAACCGTAAGAAACCTATACGAAGGTTAGAATTGTTATGGTGTGGGTTCAATTGTCTTGGTTTACACCAACGAGTTCACTATTAAGTCAAGTAAATCCGATTGTATACTACTACGCAAGCTATCTCTCCAGATGCCGTACTAGTTCGTCGAAGCACTCAATTGCATACATGCATTAATTTAACTCATGTGGGGGATTGTTGGAATTTTGAAGTAAATTAAAAGAAAAAGAAAAAAAAAACGATAAGTGCTCGATCGATCGAGACCAGTGGATCGATCGATCGAGCGCACCATAAATTTCCATTCGTTGGAAGCAGGAGCTCGATCGATCGAGCACAATGCCCGATCGAGCCATGTGTCTGTTGCGCGGAATGATGTATCCATTCATATTCGGGTGCATGTTTTTGCGATGTGGTGTAACAATTCCCTCACTTGTTTAACATTAGATTTCGAAATCTACATCAAATAAAAGATCAAACTGAGAGCATTTTGTTTGTTTATCAAATTTCTTCTTGTTGAGTGCTTTGAATCTTTGTGGTTTGAGGACTTGTGATTTGGAGTGCTGCTATCACAAGTCATAGTCATTGTATCTTGGGAAACAAATTGACATAGCAAACTGTTAGGATCGGTCCGGAGTGTTTAGAGGGGGGGTGAATGAACACTCCTTGTAAAATTTAATCCGTTGTGATTTCTTTCGGATTAGTGAAAGAAATCTGTTTCTTAATCAACTCTTTTATAGAACAGACCACTGAATGTATAAGTGCGGAACGGTCTGTTTTTATATTTGTAAGAACAGCTCGATGGCTTGAATGAAAGAACGAGTGCAGAAAGATAAGACACATGATATGTTTCTGGAAGTTCGAAGGTGGTGTAATCCTTCTACGTCTCCCCTTATTCCAATTAAGGAAGGTTTTTACTAGAAGACTTTGATTTATACAATCCCGTTGTACAAACCCGATTCAGCTGGATTTACCTCACTACCAGACTGAAACTCCTAGTCACTCGATCTGTTCAGACACTCTCTGTCTGACAGTTACAATTTGTTTCTCACTTCTATTTTTCAATACAGAATACACAAGATGCGCACAGTGATCCTAAATGATCAAATATTACAATGTAATCGTGCTTAAGAATAATTTCAGCTCGAGAGATTCTGAGCTTGAACGCTTGTGCTGTTTTTTGATTGATCAGCGAGAGTCTTGTATGTATCTGTATTGTTGTTGCATCCTTTTATAGTTGCATGTACCAACGACATTATTTCCCTTAATGTGCAACTCTTGACTCTGCTTTATCTCTGAGTAAGCTACAGTCTTCTTCTTCAGGATACTTGCCGTTCTGGTTCATGCTTTCGGCGACTGTCAGGTAAGCTCTTCTTTGTCTTCTTACCTTTTATGGTAATCTTCAGTCTTTGGTCCTTTGTAGCATTAATTGCGACATTAAATGTTACAATAAACAGCCGTTAATGATTCGGACTGAAGAGCTACTCTTTATGCATCATTGACTGCTATGATCTGATAAAGATTGAGATCGATCTGAAGCTTCGATCTAGTCAGTCTGATATCTATCGATCCGGTCTGATATGTGATATGCCTTATCAGCTTGTTCTGTTTTGAGCTATCGATCTGGTCAGTCTGATTACCCTCGATCTGGTCAGTCTGATTACCCTCGATCCGGTCTGATATGCTTTGTCATCTTATCAGCTTGATCTGTTTTGGGCGATCGATCTGGTCAGTATGATTTCTCTCGATCCGGTCTGATATGTTTTGTCATCTTTAAAATCTCATCGATAAAGTTCGGAACTAACAAATTCCCCCTTTTTGATGATGACAAAACCTAGCTTCTAAGTCTTTTTAACCAGTCTGTTAAGAACTCTGAAGCGTATACTTTCGGATCGATTACTTCTTCTTGTTCAAAATAAATGAACATTATTAAGTTGGATCGATTAAGCCTTTTATTATTAAGCCTTTTATTTTAGTTCAAAATAAATGAACAAGGACTTAACAAAGAAAGATTTCTTTATTGATCACCAACAATCTTGCATACAGACAGTCTGAATATTTAAGCAATCTATTTTCTTGAAGACTGAGACTGATGCGGCTTGAAGTCTTTTTTCTTTCTCCCCTTTTTGTGAGCAGCAATCTCTTGGAGAAAATCTACAACTTGTGCTAGCTGAGCGCTGATAGCGTCAAGACGAACGTCTTGAGCGCGGAGGGAATTGGCGACGGATGCTCTAACTTCAGTGGCCAGCTCGATCTGCTCTTTTCTCAGGCTATTTTTATAGGAAGCTTGCTGAGAGAACATACCATTCAGTCCTCGCTGAAGGCTGACGATACTGTCTGTCATCTTCTCTTTGAATGAATCAAAGTCCAAAGCTGTAAGCCTCTGACCTTGATGAACTTCTATAACACGTTGAGAGAGTGACAGGCAGTTGTCAGATAAGTGCTGAAGGGTCCTTGCCAGGGATGGAGGTGCATCAGATAGTCGGCTTGGAGAGTGATCTGATGATGACAATGCATGATCATCTTCTTCAGCAATCGGTATAATTGAAGATACAACAACTTGGTGACTTTCGGACCGAATCAAGGTGACCAGAGCCGAAGAAAATACTTGTATGAAAGCCATATCTTCATCTAATTGGACTGGAGGAGTGCTGGGTCTGGAGGGCTCCTCAATTTGTAGAGCTGCAACAACTGTGGACACCACCAGATCCGGATCGACGAACTCTGGTGCGCCAACTGTTGCAAGTTCTGCGGTTGGACTGATTTGAACGTGGGAGACTGATGATCCCAAATGAATAGATGTTGTTGGAGAGTCCAACAAGACATTCAATGGTTCATCTTCTGTAGCAGACGGAGCATTAGGCAATGGCTGCTCCGCTGTCTGAGCGGCTACTAGTTCTGCAGTCTGATCTGCTGCGCGATCTGCTGTCTGATCTGCTGCGCGATCTGTAGTCTGTCTGCTGCTCCAGAGGGAATAACCTTAATGAAAGGTTTGCCAGAGTCTTGCTTGCAGAGGGATGATCCGCGCTGGTTACTGGAGTGGATATGCTGATTTTCTGTCGTTGAAATCGGACAGATAAATGGAGAGCATGAATATCCATCTCTAATTGAGCAATAACAGCCCCATCATCTCTGGCAGTTGGAGCATTCGGATCGAAGTTCGCTTTCTTAGCAGCTAAGAGCAGAGTCGCCAGTCTGAATCTTTGATTGGCCTTAAATAGCTATTTGCGCTGCACAGCAATCCGAACATCATCGGTCTCTGTCCCCTTCAGAACTTCTTCTTCCATTTTCTGAAGGCGTCTGAGTTTGCCGAAGAACATCTCAATGTGGTTGATCGTTCTGTACTCGACGTACTCATCAAAAACCACAATGAGCTCCTTCACTTTCTCTTCAACGTCCTCCATAGCAATGTCAATTGCTGTCTGCGCTGCAGATTTGGGCTTAGAGGATAGTGGTTCGGAGAGAATGGCTTTGCCCTTGCCGGTCGAGGAAGGAGACTTGATCCCTGATTGGGTATAGTCTCCCAACTCAGTGATAACAATCCCTTTGACCACGGGAATGGCAGAGGGGACTCGGATGGTTACTTTGGGTGCAGTGATTGAAGTGGTTGAAATTTGGGTTGTGGGTTGGGGTGCAGGGGTGGCTTTTGTTGGAGGCAATATGGGTAGTGTTTTGAGAGGTAGAGTTTTGATTGGTTTGGTAATCTGGGTTCTTGGCTTCTTGGGAAGGGGCTTGATTGGTGGCGAGAGAGCAGACTGAGTTTCTTCAGAGTCAGTCTGGATAGTTAACTTTCGCTTGACCCGAGGTTTGCGAGCAACAGCCTGTTCTTCTCCCTTCTCAATCTTGACTGCCACCAGATTGGTAGGGGTAGGTGGAGCACTCTTGGACTTCAGCAGTGCTAGCCCTTTGGAGTTGAGAATTTTGAAGGGACTCAGAGCAGACTGCTTCCCCAGCTCAATGTCCAAAGTTTCCAGTAGCTTGCTGAGAGGAACAGCAAAGCAGACGGCCTGTTTGGAGGCAATCACTGTTTCCATCAGGACTCCAAATAGAATCATGGACCAGTTCATATTCTGTCAGGAAACAATAGCAGCCATGGCCCTGAACTTCTCGGCAGTGACGGCGTCAAAACTTCCAGCTTTGCCCAATAATGGCTTGCCCACAATTTTGCACAGCACCTGGAAATGAAAGAGCATTTCCTTCTTTTTGAATGAGGGCTGCAGGCGGTGGCCAAATATAGAAATCTTCCCCTGAAGAGTTGTGAGAGAAGCTTGAGGAATCTGCCCAAACTCAGTCAGTCCGGAGTTGGGAAGACCAAAGGTCTTGGCCAGCGTCATCGGCGAGATTTCAAATGTTTTACCCTTTACAGAGGTGGAGATAGATGTCTTCTGGGATGCAGCATTGGCAAACATTTCACGAATCTCTGATTCGTAAACCACCGTGCCACACTCTAGAAAATTCCGTAATCCAGACGATTCGAAAGCTCGAAAAATGGAGACCATCTCTGCATCTTCAGCCCTGTAAATATCATTGAACTCAACGGAGAGAGAGTTGTGAGTTATGGTAGCCATTGGAGTAAAATGGAAGAATATACGAAGAGTTTTGAGAGGTTATGAGAGAGTTAGAAAGCAGACAGCGGTAAATGGTAAAAAGTGAATGAAAATGAAATGTTCAGCCCGCTAAATAAGAGAGAGGACACGTGTCTTTATCTCGAAGACTGATAATTAAATAATTCAAAATAAACGGTCAGGATAAAAGAAAGATAAGGCAGTTAAAATTTGCAATCAGTCCGGGCTGTTTTTGTTTTAAATAAATACAAAATAAAGGATTTATTGTCCAGACAGATCATAGGATAACATCAGATTGACATAGATCGGTCTGAAAGTTCGGACCGGTCCGTGTCTTTCTGAACATTGTATTATCGATCTGTGTCAACAAAAATCTTTAAACGCGAAAAGAAGAAAACATCTAAACTATCAAGATAAGTCAATTAAACCAAGAATTTGACGGAAATAATTAAACTTAGCCTCAGGTAGCGGTTTGGTGAAGATGTCTGCTGCTTGCTGCTCTGTTGAGATGTGATCGATCCGAATCTCCTTTTTGCCAACATGATCTCGAATAAAATGATGTCTTATATCAATATGCTTTGTTCGAGAGTGCAGAACTGGATTATATGTTATAGCGATTGCACTTGTGTTGTCGCAAAATATCGGAGGGTCAACAGCTTGGATGCCATAGTCTTTGAGCTGGTGTTGAATCCAGAGTATTTGAGCGCAACAGCTTCCAGCGGCAAGATATTCTGCTTCAGCTGTAGATGTGGCAATTGATGTTTGCTTCTTACTGAACCAATAGATCAATCTTTCACCTAGAAATTGACATGTTCCACTGGTGCTTTTACGATCAATCTTACAGCCAGCGTAGTCTGCGTCTGAATATCCGATCAAGCTGAAGTTAGAATCTTTGGAGTACCAAAGACCAACGTTCTGAGATCCTTTCAAGTATTTCAGAATACGCTTAGCAGCAATAAAATGTGATTGCTTTGGTTCTGACTGAAATCTGGCGCACATACAGACTGAAAACATAATATCAGGCCGGCTCGCTGTAAGATATAAGAGCGATCCGATTAGTCCTCTATACATAGTCACTTCGACTGCCGTTCCCCCTTTGTCTTTGTCTAACTTGATTGTAGGACTCATTGGAGTGGATGCAGTTGAGCATGTTTCCATTCCGAATCTCTTAAGCAGCTCTTTGGTATACTTGGTTTGGTTGATGAAAATACCATTGCTGAGCTGTTTGACTTGGAGACCCAAAAAGAATGAGAGATCTCCCATCACGCTCATCTCAAACTGTCCCTGCATCAACTTGGAAAATTTCTCGCATAATTTGGGGTTAGTTGACCCAAAGATTATATCATCAACATAAATCTGAACTAACAGGGTATGTTCCCCCTTAATAAATTTAAAGAGAGTTTTATCTACTGAGCCGATCTGAAAATCATGGTTCAACAGAAATTGAGATAGAGTGTCATACCAGGCTCTTGGTGCTTGTTTCAGACCATATACTTCTTTATTCAGTAGGTATATATGATTAGGGAATGAGTGGTTCTAAAATCCAGGAGGTTGCTCAATGTAAACTTCATCCTGAAGCTTACTATTAAGAAATGCGCTCTTGACGTCCATCTGATATACCTTGAAGTCTTTAAAGGCAGCATATGCAAGAAAGATTCTGATTGCTTCAAGTCTGGCGACTGGTGCAAATGATTCATCGAAGTCAATTCCTTCTTCTTGTCGGAATCCTTGTGCCACCAGTCTGGCCTTGTTTCTAACCACAGTTCCATCTGCGTCCATCTTGTTTCTGAAAACCCATCTGGTTCCAATAACAGACAGATCGCTTGGTCTGGGGGTTAGACTCCAAACTTGATTTTGTTCGAATTGATTAAGCTCTTCTTGCATGGCCTTAATCCAGTTGAAAACAGTCAGAGCTTCATCGATCTTCTTAGGTTCCAGAGTTGAGATGAAGGCAGCATGAGTGAACTCATCCATCATCTGTCCTCTGGTTCAAATCGGTGCAGAGGGACTTCCAATCACTAGATTAGGTGGATGCCTCTTAGTCCATCGATAGCTTGACTCTGGATTGTCTGGTCCAGCCGGATGAGTCGTAGTAGCGGTATGATCAGCATCTGCTTTGATATGAGAGTTTGGATCATCCGGATCGGCTCGATCTGAAGAAGCTTCATTGCCTTGATCCGGTCTGGCTGGCACTTCAGGTTTTGGTGGATTGTCTCTTGACCTGTTAGCTACAATTTCATCATCACTGTTAGCTTCGAGATGGATGTTTTCCATCTGATTTTGAATTGATTCTTTGTTACCCTCAACACACAAAGATTCATCAAAAACTACATGAACTGATTCTTCTACAGTTAAGGTTCGATTATTAAAAACTCGATAAGCTTTGCTAGTTGATGAATATCCTAAGAATATTCCATTATCTGACTTAGCTTCAAATGCTGTAAGATGATTCTTACCATTGTTGTGAACGAAGCATTTACAGCCAAATACATGAAGGTGAGAAATAGACGGTCTGTTACCAGTCCATATTTCATATGGAGTGTGATTCAGCTTCTTGTTAATCATAGACCGATTTTGAGTGTAGCATGCAGTATTTACAGCTTCTGCCCAGAACTTTTGTGAAATTCCAGAATCAGCAAGCATTGTTCTTGCTGCTTCTTTGAGCGTTCTGTTTCTTCGTTCTGCAACTCCATTCTGTTGAGGAGTTCGAGCGGCTGAAAACTCATGCTTAATTCCATGATCTTCTAGAAAGGATTCAAGATTTTGATTTGAAAACTCAGTGCCTTTGTCACTTCGAATCCTGTCTATGCTGGATGATTTCTCATTCTGAGTGCGTTTCAGCAGCTTGATCAACTTCGGACCGGTCTGATCTTTACTGCTCAAAAATATAGTCCATGTAAAGCGTGAGTAATCATCAATAACAACAAGAGTATACCGCATTCCCCCTAAACTTGTTATTGGTATAGGACCAAACAAGTCCATATGCAATAGTTCTAAACAACGGGAGGAGGATTTGACATTCTTGTTTTTGAAGGATGATCTGATCTGTTTGCCCATTTGGCAAGCTTCACAGATCTTATCCTTAGCAAAATCGATCTTGGGCAGACCGATAACTAAATCATGTTTACACAGGCTAGAAATAGTCTTAAAATTGATATGATTCAAGCGTTTATGCCATAGCCAGTGTTTATTATCATTGTTAGCGATGAAGCAAGTAGGAATATCAGGTTGAGCATGATTCCAGTTAATCTTATATGTATTTCCATTTCTGATTCCTACAAGCATGGTCATACCATCTGACGATTTAACAGTGCAAGTGTGTTTGTGAAATTCTACAGCATAACCATTATCACAAAGTTGACTTATACTAATCAGATTATAGCACAGATTTTCAACTAACAGCACATTATTGATAATAATGTTACCATGGACAATCTTACCCTTGCCCACGGTCTTACCCTTTGAGTTATCCCCGAAAATGATCTTGGGTCCAGTACATTCTGTAACTTCAGACAGCAGCTCGATGTTTCCAGTCATGTGACGAGAACACCCGCTGTCCAAGTACCAGTCTGATGCAAGTTTCTTCGGTACCTGTCATCAAACATAATTATTGTTGGTACCCAATCCTATTTGGGTCCAGAACGGATTAGCCCTTTGGGAACCCACACCTGTATCAGCTTTAATGGCTTGTGTGTGTGTGGTGTGCTGTGAGCTGGTCTGTTTCGATGTTGTGTGTGATAATGTGTGCAATATGGAAACCTTTGATTCTCATGGGGTAGTCTAAATCTTCGTTGAACTGGTTTTGAATTATAGTAATTGTATTGTCTTCCTTGCCTTCGATCTTGCACCCTTAGATTTGGTCTGAAAGACGCAAAGCTTGCTGGTGCCTTTTCTTTGGCTTGGTTGACATATCCAATTCCTTTTCTCAAACCTTGATTCACGAAAGAGACTCCCGTTTGAATCGTAGGTGCTTCAGTCTCATATACTGTGCTGGATTTAACAAATGTTATTTGTTTGATTTTGTTCTTTACCAGCAACAGTTCAGATTCATCTTTGGTGGATTCTTTGGTGTCAAAGCCTATGCCGGTGAAATCACCAACGTTTCTTTGTACCTCTTGTAATTCTTCCAAAGATGTTCTGGATTTTGTCCATGTTTTGAATATATGAGAAAGCTTAGCATTTTGTGTGCTAATTCTCTTATTTTCTTCATGGAGCTGATCATAGGAGATTTTCAGCTTATTCAGCTCGATCTGGAGATTGTTGCACTCACCCTGCTCATAGCAGCTTGGTTTGTTGTGCTCATCCATTTTATCATTGACTTTAGCTTTATTTTTCTCAAATGATTCAGCTAAGATCCTATAATCATTAGCCATGTTGCAGTGCGGACATGAGCTCTTCACGTGTAAATTCATTTGAGTCAAAATCAAATACCTCGTCTGTCTGACTCATCTCTTCGTCTGCCATTAGACATTGAATATCTTCTTCGCTTTCGCTGGAAGAATATTCGGAGCTTTCTGAATCGGAGTCAGTCTGAGCCCACTTGTTGTTTCCTTCTTCAGCTACTAGGACCTTTTGGGACTTTCCATGATTTTTGCGGTCTTTGTAGTGCTTCTTTTTATTGTCATCGCGATGCTTCTCCTTCCGTTCTTCTTTCTTCGGTCTGGTGCAATCTGCAATAAAATGTCCGGTCTTACCACAATTGTAGCAAGCCTGATCATTAACAGCATCGTCCTTTCTTGATTTATAATGAGAGGGTTTAAAATTCCTCTTATTTTTAGACATGAATTTACCAAATTTCTTGATAAATAATGACATAGCATCATTACTTATCTGTTCGATAGATCGATCTGATGTGGAGGCGATTTGGTCTGAAATAGCTGCCAGTGCTTTTGTTTGGTTGAGAGATGAATGGCTCTGCTTCACCTCTGCTTATCAGTTCGAACTCATATGCTTTAAGATCTGCGAACAAATCATGAAGTTCAACCTTGTTCAGATCTTTGGACTCCCTCATTGCAATGGTCTTAACATCCCATTCTTTTGGCAGGGCTCTCATAACTTTCAGAGCGATCTCTCTGTTTGAGTATTCCTTGCCCAGACCATTCAGTTCATTAATGATACCAGTGACTGTTTCATCAAACTCATTTAGAGTTTCTCCACTCTTTATCTTTATGCTCTCAAATCTTTGAAGAGCAACAGTCAGCTTGTTTTCTTTGGTCTGGTCGTTGCCTTCACATAGCTGTGCTATCTTCTCCCAAATTGCTTTGGCAGTAGAGCACATTTTGATTTTGCTGAACATGTTCTTGTCCAATGTCTTGAACAAGATGTCTTTGGCAACGTTGTCGAGATTTGCTTTCTTTCTTTCCTCATTCGTCCAGAGGGATCTGTCCTTCTCTACCATTTGTGGTTCTCCACCAGTAATGGCGACTGCTGTATTGACTTTCAGAATCTTCATTGGTCCATCAGTGATGACGAACCACATATCGTCATCCTGAGCTGCCAGATGAGCTTGCATTCTGATTCTCCAGTCATCATAGTCTTCTTTTGAGAATATAGGAATTTTGTTGAATGATGCCATCAGCTCAAGTGTGTTTGTGCTGATTAAGATAACCTGGCTCTGATACCAATTGTTAGGATCGGTCTGGAGTGTTTAGAGGTGGGTGAATGAACACTCCTTGTAAAATTTAATCCCTTGTGATTTCTTTCGGTTTAGTGAAAGAAATCTGTTTCTTAATCAACTCTTTTATAGAACAGACCACTGAATGTATAAGTGCGGAACGGTCTGTTTTTATATTTGTAAGAACGGCTCGATGGCTTGAATGAAAGAACGAGTGCAGAAAGATAAGACACATGATATGTTTCTGGAAGTTCGAAGGTGGTGTAATCCTTCTACGTCTCCCCTTCTTCAAATTAAGGAAGGTTTCTACTAGAAGACTTTGATTTATACAATCCTGTTGTACAAACCCGATTCAGCTGGATTTACCTTACTACCAGACTGAAACTCCTAGTCACTCGATCTGTTCAGACAATCTCTGTCTGACAGTTACAATTTGTTTCTCACTTCTATTTTTCAATACAGAATACACAAGATGCGCACAGTGATCCTAAATGATCAAATATTACAATGTAATCGTGCTTAAGAATAATTTCAGCTCGAGAGATTCTGAGCTTGAACGCTTGTGCTGTTTTTTGATTGATCAGCGAGAGTCTTGTATGTATCTGTATTGTTGTTGCATCCTTTTATAGTTGCATGTACCAACGACATTATTTCCCTTAATGTGCAACTCTTGACTCTGCTTTATCTCTGAGTAAGCTACAGTCTTCTTCTTCAGGATACTTGCCGTTCTGGTTCATGCTTTCGGCGACTGTCAGGTAAGCTTTTCTTTGTCTTCTTACCTTTTATGGTAATCTTCAGTCTTTGGTCCTTTGTAGCATTAATTGCGACATTAAATGCTACAATAAACATCCGTTAATGATTCGGACTGAAGAGCTACTCTTTATGCATCCTTGACTGCTCTGATCTGATAAAGATTGAGATCGATCTGAAGCTTCGATCTAGTCAGTCTGATATCTATCGATCCGATCTGATATGTGATATGCCTTATCAGCTTGTTCTGTTTTGAGCTATCGATCTGGTCAGTCTGATTACCCTCGATCTGGTCAGTCTGATTACCCTCGATCCGGTCTGATATGATTTGTCATCTTATCAGCTTGATCTGTTTTGGGCGATCGATCTGGTCAGTCTGATTTCTCTCGATCCGGTCTGATATGTTTTGTCATCTTTAAAATCTCATCGATAAAGTTCGGAACTAACAAATTTCCCCTTTTTGATGATGACAAAACCTAGCTTCTAAGTCTGTTTAACCAGTCTATTAAGAACTCTGAAGCGTATACTTTCGGATCGATTACTTCTTCTTGTTCAAAATAAATGAACATTATTAAGTTGGATCGATTAAGCCTTTTATTATTAAGCCTTTTTATTTTAGTTCAAAATAAATGAACAAGGACTTAACAAAGAAAGATTTCTTTATTGATCACCAACAATCTTGCATACAGACAGTCTGAATATTTAAGCAATCTATTTTCTTGAAGACTGAGACTGATGCGGTTTGAAGTCTTTTTTTCTTTCCCCGCTTTTGTCAGCAGCAATCTCTTGGAGAAAATCTACAACTTGTGCTAGCTGAGCGCTGATAGCGTCAAGACGAACGTCTTGAGCGCGGAGGGAATTGGCGACGGATGCTCTAACTTTAGTGGCCAGCTCGATCTGCTCTTTTCTCAGGCTATTTTTATCATTCAAGCACGTTGTTTAATTGTACGTTGGAGAATTGAATTCATTGTCTTGGCTTCTACTTGCTCATTCTTCTTATTGTGCCGAAAAGAACCTAATCGCTCGAAACTGATTGAAACCGCACATTTAGTTTCATGTAAAGCATAATTAAAAACAATCTTTTTAATAGAACCATACATGACAATTCGGTTTGAATTTATTTTAGAAACCACACACTAGATGGATTAAGAGCATTTATGACAAGATCATTCCATAGGGTGAGAATGAAAATATAAGAGAAAAATGAGTATATACTATATTAAAACTATTCACTTCAAAACCTAGATCTGACAACAGTTCAGAACCGCTTTAGACGGTTCAAAAAATCTTGTCCCTTAATCTTAATCTTCCTTGACAGTTCTTGTACGGTTCATGAACCGCCGGTTATGATTATGGTTTAACCCTCATTTTTTCTAAAAAAATTAAAAATGTTATTGAATTTTGGAAAAAGTGTAAAAAGTATTTGAATGTGTTTTCAAATGAAATAAATTCAAGCTTAAATACTCAGAATTTGTAATATATATTTGTTTGATTAATATATATAAATTACAACACTTTGTTTAGATCAAAAAAACTCTTATAGCTTAGTAGTTGAAGCTAATTATTCAAATTAGATGTTATGAGTTCAACTCTACACATAACATACATTTTAAATTTAAAAATACAAAAAAAATTAAAATAAATATTTGAATCACCGATCGGCGGTTAATGGGTTAGAAAATTATAACCTTACGTGTCCGACTGATCGAACCGTCGACATGATTAACTGGGACGACTCAGGGCCGGTTTAGGATCATTTATGATTCTTGGTCGGGTCTTGACAAAACCTAAAATTTAAAACATGTTCAAAGGTTCATAGCCCAGTTTAATAGAAGAATCAGTTATTAGAAATAAGTGTGCTAGGTTAGGTGAACGATGTGTTTGCATATAGACGTAGAAATGAATATAGATGCATTATTATACTAATGGTTCGGTACAGTAAATGTCAATACGAGGTGCTAATTATTAGACAGATTTGTAAATTTGATGACGTGGTTATGAAAAAAAGAAGTAGAAGAATTATGTCACTAATATTTGTTTCATTAATTTTTCTTATTTCATATATTTAATTTCTATACAAATTTATATTATGTTTTACTCACATTTTCGGTTGAGCCGTCAATTCTTTTATTACCTTAATTTTTTTTTTTTTACAAAAAATTCATTTTGCTACCCTTAAAATTATATTTTTGATCCCTAAAAAAATTTCATTTTTACCCCCACAAACAAAAATTCTAAATCCAACCCGCTATAATACATCATATTTGGCTATCTTTATATAATTCTTTTCATTTACAATGTAAAACATGATGCTTCCAATCCAAAGACCAAAAGTTAGCTATTTTTGCAATAATGAATCATCTGAAAAATGTATTTCATATCAACTCTATAAGATCAATGATATATGGGAAATTGACAAAACAGTTGCAGAGAGTAATTTAGTTCATATTTAATGATAAACTAATTATTTTTGAGATTTTATATATTTAATTATAAAAAATAATAAAATAGTCTACGGACAATCTGTTCCCCTAAGTTTGCAGGATACGTTTAGGTCCATTCTATACCAAAAACGGACAATATGCTAAATTGAAAATCTATTATTATATTAGTTTTTCTACATTTATACATCGTGACAAATAAATTATCTACTCCATCCGATTTGTTATGAATTCGAATCCCAAACAACTCACTGTTATATCAAAATTTTATTATATAAATGCATATTCTATTTTTGCAACAAACTTCATTTATTTTTGTTTTTTTGGAATAAATCTAGCTAGTTATTAGGATTGAATGACATGAACATATAAGTTATGTTATACTGTTGAATAACAAGCATTCGATTTTCCATTTCAATCTAAAATATAAAAAAATTGTGTGCTTGGGAGTCATTGATAATTAAATAAACTAATATTTTATCATGACTACTATTTTAGATCGACGTGATCGAGGGGATCTTCTGTAACTGGATAACCAGCACTAAAAACCATCTTTACATTGTACGTTTGGTGTTTGACGATTTTTGATGTATTTATATGTTTTTCTTATCTAAATAATCAACCTTCTGTTTTTTTTAACTTTTTCTCTAATTTTCAAAAACATTTGTATAATCTAATTAACAATATACCATATTAGTATTTAATATTTAAGTTTTTTTAAAACATAAGAAAAATGTAAATAAAGAAAACATTACATCAACAAAATATATTCTATCTATAAAAATATATTTGACATTATTATTAATTTAATATACATGAATGCATTGTATTACCAAAAATAGTTATTATTTATAATAAGAATAAATACAAATTAAACATGAAAGCGAAACCTTTACCACCTAAATAAATTTTTATTTTATAAATTATATTATTCAACGAATAAAGCAGTAAAAAACAAAACCTTTTTAACAGTATTAAATTAGATTTTAGAATTAGGAGATAGCTTTGAAAAGGAAAGTGCAATTTATTGACCAAATGCAAGCGGTGGAACAAATAGGATACGTAACTCTGTGTGGGGTCCAGTACACCTCACCACCACAACGTGACAATTAGGCGGAAGAGAGAAAATAAAATAATTATTTATTATTTCTTTTTCTCGAAACCAGCAATTATTATATTATAATATCTTTGTCCTTTTTCTTAATATTTTATTGCCTCCAGTACAAGTACATACTCAAATTATTTACTTATATTCAACCTTTACTATTTATTTTGTCGCATTTTTATTTTAATATTTTTTATATAATAAAATATAAATATTACTAAACTTTTAATATCAATAAATTTAAAAAAGATACATAAACAATAAAAAGAATCAAATTAAATCGAATATAAACATCAATCTTTTATAAATTTTTACAGAATGTACCAAATAATACTTGAGATCAACGACACTGCATTAACAATATTTATTTATATTTTATTAGGAGACGGATTATTTAAATTATTAGGCTTATATTAAAATAAAATAAAAAATCTTGTGGGTCCCATCAATTTCTCGGAAGTTCCGGGACTGTGACCGTGACTCCAAGTTTATTCTTTTCTCCCAAACGTCTACCGTCCGATCGAATCGTGATCCAACGGTTCATCACGTTTCATCCTTCCAGCTCGGGCTTTAGAATGCTTGTGCGCCACGTCAGACGAAATCTAACGGTTGCTATTTCACCTATCTGCTGCCACACTAATCCCAACCGTAAATATGGGCCCCACTTGTCAAATTATGGGAAAAAGTAACTACAAGCTCCTACTAAATACACCTCGACCCTACCACTAACCAATAAGACCGTAATTATTGCACATCAAATTATTCTATTTTATTAATTTATATTTAAAGTACTTTTTTTATTATTCGTGGGATAATAAATATAAAAAATTAAAATATAAATATGACCGGAGAGATATTTTGGCAGCCACCTTGTTGGTGGATATTTTTTCGCGTAAATTTACATTTAATTTTTTTAATATATATTCTTTATATAACTAAGATTTAGACAGTAAACTATAAATAATTTACTTTACAAAAAATGTAGAATATGATAAGCAGTATTTGTAATAAGTTCAATTGTTGAAGAAATTCTTACATAGATCGGATATAAGAATCAATCTATATACCAACACAAACATGATATATATGTATGTATGTATTTGTGTGTGTTGATGTATGGATCGATACATACATCCATATGACAATTTCCAACATTTGTATACTTATGTGTATTTAGTGGGTATGTTCTAATTTGGTTTAATGATTAAATATAACTTAAATAAATAAACTCTCAAAAGACTATAATTTATCTATATAATTTTTGAAAAATAAATTAAATTTTTTGAGAAATTTTAGGCCCCACACTTTATGTTAATTACCTTTTTTTAGTTTAGAAAATTTGGAATCTTATGGGCGAAGCAAAAAACCGACACGTTCCGGTAAACTCTGCACATAGTTGGGTGGTGTAATTTTTTTATTATTAGTTATATCTGGACGGCTGAGAATGCGGCCATGCTGGCAGATGGGTTTTTTTAGCCATTGGATGAGTTCGAATCGGAGGGCTAAGATCGACTCGTGTTACGAAGTAAGTGCATCTGAGGTTTCCACGATGGCTGTGTGTAGATGTGAAATATAGATAGCCCCAAAAGAATAGATGAAGAGATAGATAGATATGCAAGAAAGAAGCGTTCATTTCTAGAGAGGGTTGAGGGAACATTGGGAGAGAAAGAGAGAGAGGAAAAGGGAGGATTTCCGGGTTGGGGGAGTGGAGTTAGCCCATTTAAAAAAAAAAAAACAGATCTTTGGTAAAGATTTGCTGTTTTAATAGTCGGAGCTTGTACTGAATCTGGAATTTACGGCGAGTTCTGTTATTGACGTAAGATGAGTTTTCAGATTGGGATTTAGTCATCTGGGTCAAGCTCAAAAATTGATTTTGTCGAGTGGAAAGGAGGTGTAATGGATAGGAGTAGAGAAGCCAGAAGGGCTAGTATTGTGGGCTCTAATGGTTTCAAGAGAAGAAAAAATAGAACAAGCAGTCTCAGAGGCTCGCCAGGTGTGTACGGATTTCAGCTTTAAACAGATCTGATTGTAATTTCTTTGAAAAAAGATTGAATTTTTTTTAGTTATATACGTGGGTTGTTTCTTATTTGGGTTTTTTCTTTGTTTTGCAGATGAAGATTTGGGAGTGGAGTTGCAGGAATCTATAAGATTAAGGGACAGAGTGAGGAATGATCGAGATCGAGATCGAGAGAGGGAGAGAGATAGAGAAAGGGAAAGAGGAAGGGATTTGAGAGAAAGGGATAGTAGGAGTAAGAGGAGAAGAGCTGAGAGATTGATGAGCAATAGAGATGATGTTGGAGGAGACGAAACTTCAGAAGAGAGTGTTAACGATGATGAAGACGAGGAAGATGAAGAAAACACCGGTGGCGGAGGCGGTGTTAGGATGTTGCCTCCGGCGATGGGGTCGATTTCCAACCACCACCACCACCACCTCCATAACCTCAGCAGTCTTAGTCAACAACAACACGATAGTAGTGCTTCTAATATCATCACCGCTAATCACCATCTTCAGACAAGAAAAACCTTCCCTCCTAGTACTACGTCCTCTTCTTCCTCCAAGGTTTTCAAAGCTGGTCCTGTCTGGAAACCTTGTGATGAAATGATTGGCGTCTCTGTTCCAAGAAAAGCTCGTTCCGGTAAAAAAAGCCTTGAAAGCAATAAAATCTCTTTTCTTTTAGTCGTTTTTTAATGTTAATTCGGCTAATTTGTTTTCTTTAATGTGTTTTCTTGATTTATGTTTGTTCAGCATGCACAAAGAGGTCCCATGATCGGATTTCAGGCAGTGGTAATAATATTAGCGCCGGTGTGGTTGTCGGAGGTGAGCAAATTCTCCGGCAAGCATCGAGTTCTCCGGTAAGACAAGGACTTACGCCAACTTCTGCTCCATCTCCGGCTGCTCCAGTCTCACCTTCTTCTTCCAATGCTTCCGTTAGAAAAAAGCTCGTTAGTGTCAAGAATCATCAGTATTCTGGTGGAAAAAATTCAGATTTATAAATTTTCGTGATTTTTCTGAAACGGGTTTGTCTTTTTACCGCGCAGAAACTTAACAGTGGGCCTAAGCTGAAACCGCCTAAGGTGTCATCAAAGACGAGTTCTTCGAATCCCGAGGAGCTAGAAATTGAAATTGCTGAGGTTTTGTATGGGTTGAGGACTCAATCTCAAAGCCCTTCTTTGAAGAAAGAGCATTCAAGAGAAGTCAATAGATCCAGCAGCGACACGAAAGCTCATGTTTCGTCTCTGAGCCCCCTATCAGTTATTGGTATGTTGTAATTATTCTTAATGAGATTTCACTTGGAGTTCAAGATAATTGTTTTGGATTTTACTGTTTTTAATGTTTTTGTAGCTCCGAAGAGAAAGAGACCAAGGCAAGTATTGGAAAATTCAAGCTATGGTGCTCGGAGCAGCCCCGTTTTTGTGAATCCAGTGATGGACCAACTACCTAAAAGTGAAATTTCATCGCCTAAATTGGAAAAAATCCCGGGATCCACTGGAGAAAACGGTTTCGAAATGGGTGGCGATTTGGTCAATTCTCAAGGACAGCAGGTGCACCTTCTAGAGTTGAATGCTCCCGAATCTATTAAAATAGATTCGGAGTTCAAATCCAGTGCTGAAGAATCGAAGAGCAACATAGATCTGGTTCAGCAAGAAGAGATGAACGCAATAAAGGATAAAGAGTCTTGCATTCTGAGAACAGATGATAGCAGCCGCGTGGATTCAACCTTGACAGCGACAGCTTCTGCCGCTGTTACAATGATTAAAGCGTGAGAATTTCAAGATTTGATGTTTGGTTGTGCAAGATTTTGTTTTTCGTACCCATTTTCCTGAAATAAGCCTAATCTTTGGTCTTTGGTGTTGTTTTTTACCTGAGAAATTTCAGTTCTTTAATGTCGTCTGAGGCTGAAAATCTGAGGGAAGAGAAGTTTGTTATAGATCTGATGGTGAGTGCAGCAAATATGTGATTTTGATGCAAGAAATACATATTTGATGCAAGAAAATAATTTCTTGATCTGAAAATTTTGAACCCGTTTCAGGTTCCGCCTCCTGTGGTACGATCTTGGCCCGAAAATGAAACGAAGGTTGATTTATCAGGCTCAGACCAGAAGTCGGATCTATCCATTCTTGATGCGGTATTTTGTACTAGATACTGAGCTTCAGATTCTTGAAAAGGGGATTTCTTTTTCTGCCGCGTGGCTCTGCATTATGTTAATGGTTTTTTTTTTTTTTTTGTAGGAGTTGAAGTCTTTGATGTTGAAAGATAAAGAAGAAGAGAAAGGAAAAAGTGGGAAAGTCCAGTTGACAAATGCATCAGGGAAAGGTGAAAAAATAGCAGAAGAAGGTGAATTACTGAAGCCATTTGAGAATAAGGGTAGGAATCTTGATCTACAGCTTGATTTTGAAAAGCCTGAAAGAGATGGTGTAAACAAATTACAGCAGCATGTTTTGAAGCAGCCACAAGTGCCACTAAAAGTCACCAAGGAGGAGCCAGCCATTGGGAAACCTGGTAAGTTAATTAATTTATAGTTATTTTTTTATCTGGGAATCTCTCTCTATATTTCAAGAATTTCCCAGTTTCTGAAGATTTTGGTTTCGGTACTCAGGTCAATTGGCGAGCTCATTGCCTCTGCCGTTGTCCATGGCTACCTGGCCTGGTGGGCTTCCGCCGCCCATGGGGTACGGTTGATTGATTATTGTGTTTCTGAGCTCATTTAATGAATTTTAAATAGTATATTTGCTGTTTCTGAGCTCATTTAATGAATTTTAAATAGTATATTTGCTTAAAAGCTCTAGTTTTTGGTGAAATAAGTTGGTAATTTGTCGGTATTTGGGTGGCAGATACATGCCACCGTCGCAAGGAGTGGTGTCTATGGATGGAAGCACAGTTACACCAACACCTAGCCAGGTATATTTGTTTTTTAAATAATGTTTTTCCTCGCTTCTATCGGAATCTTTATCTTGATTGTGCCAATGTGAATTTTGCAGCCGCCTTTCTCTCAACCTCGTCCTAAACGGTGTGCTACGCATTGCTACATCGCTAGGAATATAACCTATATCCAACAGTTCATGAAGATGAATCCCTTCTTGCAAGCAGCTGCAGGCTCTGCATCGTTGTTTGGGTCAAAACCCGGAAATATCAATGCTGCAACGGTCACAGATTTGCTTGGAAACAATGCTGTTAGAGGTAAGAATAATGTGCAGGATAAAGGGAAGAATCTCACTAGCATTTCCAGTCCTTGTGGTAAGGAAAAAAATTCTCAATCTGCTACTTCTTCAGATTCTGCTCACAGGAAAGCAGCAAATTATGCTCCAGCAAGCTTTGCCCGCCGTAGCAGCACCTAGTAATTTAGTGGTATGGTTTTTTTGCTTATTAGTTTTACGTCATACTCAGTTTGTTAATCAATGCAAGTTTGATGTGATCTCTGTTATCTCGGTAATTATTTGTTTGTTTTCAATTCAATAGGGACCAGCTTTTATCTTCCCTTTGAACCAACAACAGGCTGCAGCTGCTGCTGCCGCAGCAGCAGTCTCTGCTAGACCCGCTGCAACCAAATCACATGCAGCTTCAATCCAGGCTTTATCCAACGCCTCCGCTTCTGCAAATGCCTCTGCTACAGCTGGAGGTGCAGCAACTCCAATGAGCTTCAACTACCCGAACATGGCTACCAATGAAACACAGTACTTGGCTATCTTACAAAACAATGCGTACCCTTTCCCTGTTCCGGCCGTTGGTGCACCACCAAACTACAGGGGGACCCCGGCTCAGGCGATGCCTTTGTTCAACAGTCCTTACTATTCTTCGCAGATGATTCATCCATCTCAACTTCAGCACCAGCAACCGCCCGCCTCTCATTCACCGCAACTGCAGCAGGCTCACCAAAATGCAAGCGCATCGAGTGGCTCCTCGTCGTCCCAGAAGCATTTGCACGGACAGCAGATTCGGCCCCCAAGTGGTGGCGCTAATGGTTTGGCTGGAAGCACGAACTTTCCAGCCCCGAAATCTCAGTCATCCCAACAGATGCAACAGGCACACAATCGGCCACGGCTCCTTGATAATGAAGTAGGAGGTGAAGATAGCCCATCGACTACTGATGGTCGAGGACCTTGGGCCTCTGTGAACATATATGGCCAAAATTTTGCAATGCCCATTCACCCACAAAACTTTGCCTTGATGACTCCACCACCTGTTTTGGCTAGTGCTGCTGCTTCAACCCTGGTTGGAGCGGTTGACAGTAGTGAAAAGAAGCCGCCACAACAAGCACCACAGCAGAAATCAAAGAGTGGAGTTGACTCTTTACCTCCCCATAGCTTTGCAATGTCTTTCGGTACAATCAATGGCTCGAATGCCAGTCCTGGCATTGATATTACATCCATGGCTCAGAATCATGCTGTATTTCAGAACTTTCCAGAAGCTACTCGACAGAACATACAAATGGTGGCTGCTGTCGCGGCTGCTCAAAAGAATAATTTTAGAATTTCAGAGGATGTTAAATCTGCCGGTGGTGGTGATTCCGCCTCAACTGATGCTGAAAGAAAAAGTTCATGTGGAAAGGTTGGCATTGCACAATCCATTGCATTTACAAGATCAGACTTGGCTGATACTCCTGTTTCTTCTATGCCTGTAAACACTGGAATCGAGAGCTCGGCTCGATCCCTAAATGTTTCTGCTGGCTCGGCTCGAAGCTCTCAGCCAGGGACAACCAATACTACTGGAGGTGGTAACGTCCAGAATTCTCATATTCAAGCTCAGCTGCAGTACCAACAGATTATGCAAATGAAGCAGCAGCAGATGCAGCAGCAGCAGCAGCAGCTACTGGCAGCAACTCGGAAGGGATGTACGACTAGCAATGGAAATGTGTACTCCGATCACTTGAATCCATCTTCCTCCATATCTGCCAAGTTCCCAAACCCACACTCAGGTTTCCCACAAAACATTGTTCAGAGCAATAGTAGCGGCCCAGTTCAGTCTCCCCAGTTGAAAAATCCAACAAGAACAGCCACTTCCCAATCCCCTTCTCCTCTCGCCTCATCAACTGTAACGACACTCAAAAGCCATACACAGCAGCATTCGCGGGTTCAACCACCAATGCACACGCAAATATCCTTTGGAGGAAATCAGAAGACGCCAACAAGTTCACAAGGGCAAGCACCAGTAAATAGCAACCAGGCTCCATCACCCCCTTTGATGGTCAGTTCTCCTACAACATCTTCCATCTCGAAAGGATCAAGTGGAAGCCCAAGAATAACAACTGCTCCTAATACCAACAAAATGAGTCAAGCTTCTTCCTTGTCAGCGCAGCCGCTCAAAAACCCCGCATCTATAACGAGTCAGAAATCTCCATCTATCTTGGGAAACCCTCAAATATGTTCCTCCCCTAGCAGTGGAGCAAAGCCTTTTCTCCAACAGCATCCGCATCAGCAGCAGCTTCCGAAAACTATGCAGCAGGCACAGCTTTTCTTCTCAAATCCATTTTCTCAAGTTCCAACAACGAATCCTACCAGTACGAGTTCCACCATTTCTGTTCCCGAGTGGGTATTATATGCAAAGAAGACGGCCAGACCAGCACATTCAGCCCACGAAGCAGCTACCTAATGCGTCTCCAACTTCAACTGGGGCGCTATCATTAACCTCTTCTGCCACAACGTCTACTACGGTCACCAATGATCCAGCCAAAGCAATTGCTGCTGCTACATGTAATGTTAAGAGTGGTGCATTGAATTCCCAAGGCGTTATCCACGCTGCTCATTTAGCCGCACAATCAGCTGGTACCCTCTTACCCGTTGGATTCTCTTATGCTCATCCTGTTCCGACTGCCGTGCACACAAAACCTTCGGAGCACAAGCAGTCGGCTGGTTAGTATTTATTCTTCCCGTTTCTTTATATTTGCGGATTATATTCCAAACCTCCATTATATATGTCAATTTCTTGACCAGGAAATGACAATTTGCAACAATGGCAGCCTGAGAAGAAATGAAAATATACCACCAAGAAGTATCTTCCACGATGATGCACCCTGCGATTGATTTTGGATGGACAACTGCATCAGATCGAAAACCACGTATCCAGAAGTGGCTTGACATGCCGATGCTGTAGCTTGTACACTGTTGTCTATAAACCGAATTCCAACCAAGTTCATCTTGTATCTTGATGAAAAGTCACGAACCCCGAAGATAAAGAAATTCGTTCCATGTTTTTGAATGTGTGACCAGAGGAAGTTAGAAGAAGTTAGAAAAACGAGTGAACAGCTAGTGTTTGAAAAAGACACCCCCATCAGTTTTTTTTGGGCAAGTAGTGGGAGGTTGTTTTGATCATCTTCTTGAAATACCCTTCTCCTCACCCTGGAAATAAAGTACCTTTTGGACATCGTGTAAATGCTTGTCTGGAACATTTTAAGAGTACCCCAGCCTCCTTTTTCTTTAAAATCATTTTGTGCATTTGAGCTATGGCCTACTCTTTGGTTTTTAGTAATGATGATGCTGCTGCTGCTGTATTTTTTCCCATTTTTTTTTTGTTTGGATTCTACACATGGCCCCAAATGTCCCAATTGCTCTGGTGTTGATGCTGTTTTTGACTTGTAATGTATGACATTTCTTTGCTAATTTCACATGTGAAAATTTGCCTTTACAAGTGGAATGTAAAAGGGAAAGTAACTTGGAGGATGGACAGATTGAAATTCTTGTTTTTATGTCTTTATCTCTGTTATCCTTCATTTGTTGAATACACAAAATACGACCTTCGTTCATTTTATATTTGAGACGGTGAAATATTTTTTAACCTTCAAAAAATATATATTTCTTTAAAAAAATTTGTATCTTTATCCCAAAAAATTACATTTTCCCTTCAAAAAACACAATTTGTCCTCCCTTAATTTGTTTTTTGACCCCTTAAAAAAAATTTATCCTAATTTTATGTAAGAAATTTTTTTGACCCCCTTCTTACGATTTCTGGTTCCGCCATTGATTGCGTCAGTTTTAAGGTTTATTCTGTGCGCACCTAAAGGATATCGATAGCGGGTTTCAGTCAAAAAAAAAAAGTTAGGTGTAACGTGATATACATTTTTCAAAGTCAAGCTTATATTCTACTATTTTATTTAAATGAAATAGATGTATTGTTATCTCAAGTAATAATTTTTTTAGAAAAAAATTATTATTTATTCTATATGTGGTGGAGCATTTAGCTATGGATAAAATAATGTTACGAAGATTTATGTGTACAATTGTGGTGGGACACATCGTTGAATTGTCTCTAGGGTCCATCCAAGTAACACTCAGACACATAACATTTAATAAAATTAAGTTGTACTAAATAATAAATAATATAAAAAATATTAGCGTAGGGAGCATTTACACGTGGCACTGTCTGCCTCACTAAACTTTTATCCTTTTTCAGTATTTTCCAATTGTTACAATTATAATAATATACTAATAATACATTTTCAGATATTTTAGTGCTTCGTTTCCAATTACATGGTTAGCTACCCACTTCACCAACCATGCCACAATACAATTTGACATAGACTCTTTCATTTATACATTTAAATTATCTATTTAATATACGTTTCTCAAAAAAAAAAATTATTTTCCAAGAAACAAATGGAGTGGAAGGTTTTGTTTCAACGTGGACTCGAACCCAGATAAGTTTATGTCACTATACCATGAGAATGATATAAAAAATTACAGTTCTTTAAAATATAATAGTTTTATGTGTATTTTTTTTTTTATCTCGGAGTAATTATATGAAGATTTAAGTCGCATCAATGACGTGTCAAAACATAATTAATACTTAAATAAATAGCAAAATTGTGCGTCCATCATGTTTTTCAAAATCAGAAGACTATATACAAAAGAAAAAAAAAACTTGAAAATCATGAAAATGTTGTCCAAAATTCTATATTTATGTAATTTCTGGTAAAAGACTTTCTCATATGTTGACAAATTTATTTATATTGTACGGAAAAAGGGTCTTGAATTCAATGGTGACCTGGCCCACTTGTACTAAATGTTGGTCCCCCACGATAGTTGGGTTACGTTTTTAGTGGCATGGGCCCACAGCCCATTATCACATGGGAATGGCCCAGTGGACATATGTCAAAATTTATTGAAGATAAAGATTCTGGCATAAATTGTCGGAGAAAAAAATTATAGAAATTACTACTTCTTTAGTCAAGTTACTTAGGATACAATAATACAAGTTGGATTAAATTAAGTAGAATTTTATTTTTATCAAAACAAGAATCTTTGTCTGTTAATAAAGTATGAACTAAGCAATAAAAATAAAGATTTAATTCTTTGCGTTTCTCCTAAATGTTGAGAATTGTCCCCCATATACGGAGTTTATAGGCTATGCTAGCTCTTTACATGAACTAGTTGTAACCTAATGTATTCTTAACATGGTATCAGAGCAGGCTTCTCATGGCTATTTCACCCGCATGTTCACCGTCATCTATGTTATCAGGGTGCATGTTGAGAATTGTCCCACATTGGGAGTTATAAACACTGCTAGCTCTTTTTAAGATAAATAGGCTAATCCACTCATAGCCAATTGATTTTGAGTTGGAATCCAATGTATTCTTAATACTAAATGTATTAAGAATAATTTTGTAATCTCTTCCTTAATTCCTTTTAAGAGGATATATTAGTTTTTGTTAGTAAACATCTAAATTTATGTGGCTAGTTATTGGTTCAAGTAATTTTATTTTTGTATGAAAAATTTGATCATAAAATTAGTTCAATTTCATTTTATGTTTCAGTCTATTCGACTTTTTGGATCCACAACTGGTGACACTGATTGCATCCTAACCACGAGCATAATTAACAGATAACCAATAAAATTGAAGCAATTGAACAAGAATAATTAGTTGTCAATCATAATTCATTATTAGTTAATCATATTGATTATTATAAGAAAATTTAAAATATAAAACGCAAACTTGTGATTGAAAGTGTAGTTCAATTCCGGCACTCAGACATTTTGGGTATGTTTGAAGTTATGTATAAGGGTATGACGATTTTAGATATTATTTTAATCTAATGTTTAGTTAGTTTTTTTTTATCACAAAATTCCCACCATATTTATCATTTTTTATTCCAACTTTGTATCAAAATGACATATATGAAATTTCTCACCTTTTTTTTTACTCTTGCAAAATTTGAAAACATCTCCAAAAATTTCAACTTATTTCCAAAATTTGATAGTTAGCAAGAGTATTGTAGTCATTACAACAAATAATTAAATTTATAAGCCGTTTTAAAATCACACCAAAATCATATTACTTATCACACTATTATTTCATAATTATAATCACTCTCATACTTATACACGAACCTTTTAAGTATTGCATTTTAAAAGGCCATTTCGTCTCATGTTAAATAATCTTTCACCATTATTTTATTAACTCAAAAAGTATATGTTTCAAGTATATATTTTTTGATAAGATATCTTTCAAGTATATAACAAATATATAGAAACAATATATATATATATAAAAAAAGAGGGTTCTTTTTATTATCTATCGTGACAACCAAGAGATACTGAGTTATCAAGGGGGCTTCAATGGTCGCTGCATAGCTGACAGACCAGAATTCTAAACCTGTATTTCTAACCTCAAAAGTTGTGAGCAAAAAACACGAAGGAATTTGGAAAGAGAGGTTCATCTAAATGAACTATCAATCAGAGTCATCCGAAAGCTTGAAGGACTTGTTCTTTAATGCAGAAATTTCCTCATCTTGCTGTCTCTTTAAATATCGTCGGCCTAACAATCTTGACAAAAAAGTTCATTAGCATGAACAAACCACGGTATTCCAAATGAAAGTGGGTGAAAAATTCCACTTTTTAACCTGATACAGTATTATATATACTGTAAGAACTGAGATAGATACATATGAATCTTGATTATTGCATACATAAATTCGGTCAACCGTCTGCGGAG
Source organism: Haberlea rhodopensis (assembly GCA_907163345.1). Taxonomy (NCBI): domain Eukaryota; kingdom Viridiplantae; phylum Streptophyta; class Magnoliopsida; order Lamiales; family Gesneriaceae; genus Haberlea; species Haberlea rhodopensis. The sequence continues at coordinate 28,757,502 of CAJQUN010000001.1, forward strand.
AAATCGATGTATGATGAGAAAATATTCCATATACTTCTAAGAAAAATGCCAGTTCATTAAGTGGATAAAACCTTTGTTGGGTATGTGGCCCAATTGGTTAAGCTCATTAAGGCTTTAACCTCAATTAACCTACCATAATCTCCTTGTTAAAAACCCCACTTCGTCTGATTTTGTTTTAGCCGCAATCAACCATCTGATTTTGTTTTAGCCGCAATCAACCATCGTGAACCTCATTACATACGCCTTCTTCTCCCCCTTCTTTGTCCATTTGCTTGTGTGTATTAGTATTACACTCGTATGTATTGTATTTGTTTTGCAGGTACACATGGCGATGCCAAGACGGATACCTCCTAACAACCTTAAACTTCAGGTCAGTTACAGGCCTGGATGTGAGTCTTGATGATTGTTTTGCCTATCATTGTCGCAAGAAGAACTACCAGAAGGGAATTCCTAATTATCCATACATAATGCCGACATTGCATTGATTTTATGGTGAACAAGGCAGTATGAGGTCCCAGATACCGAACAAAAATGTGCAGTCCGGATTCTACGTTAAAGTAGAGCAGCAAATAGTTTAAGAAAATTAATGGAGGAAGATGCTACCTGGAACAGAAAGTATACTTTATGATAGTTTGGAATGGTTAAATAGTTATTTTTGTCTCTAGATTTATGTATTTAGATGCATGTTTAATACAAAGAGCTAATGCATTCTGCCAATGGATTAAACAATGACCATTGGACAGGCAAGATCACATAAGATTGAATGCAGAAACAAATATGTACACCTCAGTGAAATTATCACAGTTTTTTCATCAGCTATACTTATTGTTCCAAGGATTAATCGATCATCACAGGCAATAGCATCTTGATTTTGCTAACCGTGTCCAAACGGAGGATGCAACTCCAAGAGCCACCCACCACAATCCAAATCTCATATATCGCAGAACTTCCTCAACATGCTGCATTTTAGATAAATAACCGTATCATAAAGCAAATCCTAGTAAGTCTTGAACATTGACCATAAAATGATCAAAGCATTCACAGGTTGGAAACAAAATAAAGGGAATAAGAATCATTATGAACCCAAAATCATGTAATGAAATGCTGAATGAATTCTGGAAAGTGTACAATTAACCCCCAAAAATGTCATTTTCGTGTTAGACACGACCCTGGCCGTGTCCGACATGCGTGTCAAATAATTATAGCCTGGGTAGTACGATATTAGCTATGTATCGCAGCTGTGTAATACGTCCCCTTGATCATTTTTTTTGCATAATTTGTATTGAGTGATCAACTTTTTTATATTATCTTAAAAACAGGAAAATCAAACTAATTATGCTCGCATTTTTTTCTTAGAAAATTAAAAAAAATCCCAGCAATTATTTATCGGGTTTTTAAATTTTTTTTGATACCCTGCGGGATAAAGATACGAACTTTTCGTGTTATGTATGGGTGACCTCCGGACCCCATGGAAACAGAACACTAACATCAACGATAAGTATACGCCCGACCTGATGAGGTAAAAGTACATGCCTTGACTCCAAGTGTATAATCTCTTCACCGACCTCCCGACCTTGTGAATGCAAACCAATAGTCGGAGTCCCTAAAGATAGCCGAGCTCCCGATCTCCCTACCTTATTATCTTTGGGAGGGTCTTACCCTCAAGGTCAGATGACTCAATGCTCTGAGCTACCGTCCTACCAATCGACGAGGATGCTCAATAGGGTTGACTATCTCAGACCTCTCACACCTAAGAGTATGTTGATCAATTCCTCATTGAATTGACACATCCCGAGATTTCATGGAGTGAGACGATTCGTGGTCTGGTAGTCGGCCGACGTGTTCTGAGATTTCAGGAATCGTGTAGATCATGGCCTTACTGGTTCAAGCTGCACACCCGTGAGGTAACACATATTAATAGTAGGATCATTCAGGATTTTGAGGTATGCATTTTCCTATACATACCCACATACAACAATTATTTCCCTCACAGATTTGCTCCATATCTCCTACCAACTGACTTGAGAGTCGGAGAGGACCCGCCGAAAAAATCTTCTGGCACTCTTATAACTTTTTATTTCAGATCTTAGAAGGTCATTTCGGATTTGTCCATTGTTATTTGGTCCATTGAAGAACATAAAGAGAGACTAGCCTCTTATTGATACTTATAGATCATCACTCTTTTTGGGAGTATCAATTGGCGCCCTCTGTGGGAATGTTCGAGCTAAGGCAGTGATATGGCATCATGAAGAAGATGATGTGGAAGAAGAAGAGCACCCGAAGGGAGAAATCCTCCCGAGTCACCAGAGAACCATGAAGACGTTCCACCGGTACCAGGAGATCAGGTACCTCCTGTAGGTGGAAGCGTATGAGATTTGACGTTGGAACAACTGACACAATATATTGCTCAGAATGTGGATATGGAATTAAGGCATAACCAAGTACCACCCACTCAAAACAATCTACCTCACCATACTCCACCTGTGGGTTTGGGACCACAACAGGTTGAACAAGAACCAGTGATGGCTGATCAACCAGCAGCCGACCCTACAATACTGAATCAAATGGAGATGGTATGGGAGGAGATACGAAGGTTGGGCCAGCAGAGATGAGATATAATTCCGGCCTCCCGATGAGAAAGTCCGTTTTCCCTCACAATCCTGAGAGAAGATCTTCCCCCGAAATTTCGGCAACCTGTGGTCGGAGAATATGATGGGAACATTGATCCTGAGGAGCATCTCGGAAGGTTTGAGAATGCAGCATTATTACACCGGTACTTGGATATAGTCAAATGACGAGTCTTTTTCACAACACTTGTGAGATCGGCTCAGCAGTGGTTTAATCTTCTCAAGCCAAACACTGTTGGCAACTTCGAGGATTTCAGTTATGTTTTTTTGAACCAGTTTGCCAGTAGCAAGAGGTATAAAAAAACCTCCCTGAGTTTATTTACAACTAAACAATAGGAGCAAGAATCGGAATTTGTCCAACCCTTTAATAATATTGCGTTGGAGGTGCCCACATCTACCACCGACGTTCTTACCAATGCCTTCACTCAAGGTTTGAGGGCTGGGGAATTTTTCAAATCATTGGTGAAAAAACCTCCTCGGAGCTATGATGAACTCCTTTGCAGAGAGGAGAAATATGTGAATTTGGAGGACACACAGAAGCATAGAAGGATGGAGATGAGGTCGGAAGGAAAGAGAGAGAAGATTGAAGCAGGAAAGAAACGACTTGCTGAAAGAATGGAGGATATAGTTCCTAGCTCACACACCTCTAACGATGAGCTTGGAAAGGGCCATGGAGATTTGCGATGAGAAGAGGAGATTAGAAAGACCAAGAAAATCTAATAGAGGACCTCGTTCGCCCCCCTCTATCAAATATTGCAGGTTCCACATAGAGTATGTGCATTCCACTAATGAATATCAGAAGCTAGAGGAGGAGGTCGGGAGGATTATGCAAGGAGATGCTCAGATCAAAGCAATCTCAATAAAGAATAATGAGCCTTATCTACCTAGTATAGTTAACCGAGGTTCCCGATGGGTAAATAATGGAAGGGAAGATACTCGGAGGAAAAATCGACCATATCGAAGAGTTTGGGAAATCCCACCGGGAAGAGAAAACAATAGAGGAAGATAACATATGAATAATAATCCTGATCGGGGAGTCATACATATGATCCCGAGATGAGCTACTGATGGAGATTCTAGTCGAGCTCGTAAATCTTATGGGCGGAGGCTGGAATGCTCGGAAATTGTGAAGGAGGTCAGTCATCGATCTGATCCTGTGATCTGTTTTGGACCAAATGATTTGAAAGAGGTGGTCACACCTCATGCTGGTGCCTTGGTGGTTATACTCACTATTGCAAATTATGACATAGCTCTGATCTTTGTGGACACTAGAGTCTCTAGACCAGATGCAAGTAGAAGGGTTCCATTTTGATCCCATCATGACATCACTTTATGGATTTACCGGACATGCTATTAAACCCCTTGGGTCAAATCACACTTCCTATGTCCATGGGAGATGGTGCCAGACGGGTTACTAAAATGATGGACTTCATGGTGGTTGATGCCCCTTCTTTTTGCAATGGTATAATAGGCCGACCTTCCATGAAAGACTTCCTGGCTATCTCATCTACCTACCATCATAAATTAAAGTTCCATGCAGGCAATGAGATTGGAGTACTGCAGGGAGATCAAAAGGTGGCACGTAATTGTTATATGAGTCAAGTGAAAGGAGAAAACAAAAGGGCTAGGTTCCAAGTCAGGATTGTTGCAGGAGGTAAGCCACCATAGCAAACCTTGGAAGTACCAGGTTTGAATTACACCGAGGAGGAGCCCGAATTAGTAGAGGATGTATGCTGATTTTAGGGATCTTAACAAGGCCTGTCCAAATGATTGTTACCATCTACCTCGGATTGATCAATTGGCGGACTCCACTACTGGACATCAATATTTATGTTTCATGGATGTCTGTCAGGGGTATCATCAGATCCCATTAGCTCGGGAGGACCAAGATAAAGTTAGTTTTATTATATCCAATGGAACATTCTGCTATGTAGTAATGCCATTTGGATTGAAAAATGACGGAGCTACATACCAAAGGCTCATTGACAAAGTGTTCGCAGCACAGATCAGTAGAATCATATAAGTTTATGTGGATGCTATTCTGGTAAAATCAATATCGGGAGATGACCTAATCTCAAACCTTACAGAAACGTTCTTGGCTATACAAACTTATAATCTAAAGTTGAATCCTCAGAAGTGTCTCTTCAGGGTCAGAAATGGGAAATTTCTGGGGTATATTGTAACAGAGAAGGAATTGAGGCCAATCCAGAAAAGGTCCAACCTGTGCAGTTGATGTTACCTCCTAAAAACTTACAGGAGGTGCAAAGACTCACAGTTGGATTGTGGCCCTATCTCGTTTTATATCAAGGTCAGCTCATCGGAGTTTTCTATTTTTTCAAGTCCTCCTAAGAGTAAAAAAGTTTGACTGGATGAAAAATGCGGAGTGGCATTCGAGGACCTCAAGAAATATTTGGCCGAGCTCTCGATCTTAGCTAAGCCAAAACTAGGGAATGATTGTCTGTCTATTTGTCTGCAACCAAGGAGACAGTAAGCTCGGTGCTCATCAGGTAGGAGGGTTCAGTTCAACAACCTATATATTACATATCTCATGCACTAAATGGGCCAGAGCTATATGTTGAGCTCGAGAGGTTAGCTTTAATGTTGGTAATGACAGCCCGATGTTTGAGACCATATTTTCTCTCACATCTGATATAAATAATCACCAATAGCTCATTGAGAAGAATATTGAACCGAACTGATGTCTCAGGACGACTTGTGAAATGGACAATGGAGCTAGGGGAATATGATATCACTTATGAACCTCGGGTAACTATCAAAGCCCAAGCCCTGTCAACAAAGCCCGAACAAGAAGAGATTTGGAAGGTCTATGTGGATGGATCCTCCTCTAACGTGGGCAGTGGAGTAGGGGTGGTCTTGCTATCACCCCGAGGAGATGAAATAAATATAGCAGTCAGGTTAGATTTTCGAGCCTCCAACAATGAAGCAGAATTTGAGGCTGTTTTAGCATGAATACGTGCAGCTAGGAACATCGGAGCTACCAGAATTCATAGCTTTTATGATTCCCAGCTTGTCTCCAACAGATGAATGGTGTTTATGACATAAAAAATGAAAAGCTCGTCGAGTATGCTCACGCAATCGAGAAGGCCAATGAATTTTTTGTGGGAGTGGTATTCGAGCAAATCCCTAGAGCGAAAAATGACAAAGCTGGTAGCTTGGCTAAGATGGCAAGTTCATTACACAGTTGGAAAGATCGGGAGATATATTGGAAGTTGAGCTCAACCCATTTTCAATCTCCCAACCTCCCGACTTGGAGGATAATGTTTGGAGAGCCGATATTTTTGATTATTTACAAAAAGGCATAACCTCAAGTGATTCTAAGAAAGCATACCGATTGAATAAATGAAGTCTTCGTTTCTTGTTCTTGGAGGGAATATTGTGCAAAAGATCTTTCTCCCGACCTCTCCTTAGATGTCTAGGACCCAGAGACTCGAATTATGTTCTGAGAGAGATCCATGAGAGATGCTGTGGAAATCACCTCAAAGCACTATCATTAGCTAGAAAGGTTGTCCTAGTTGGATATTTTTTACCTACTATTCAGAAGGATGCCACAACTCTTGTCAAATCGTGTGATAGCTGCCAGAGGCATGCTAGACTTCACCTCCAGTCTGCTGCCATGATGAAAGCAATTGTAGTTGTATGTACTTTTGATCAATGGGGAATAGACATAGTTGGTCCTTTTCCAATGGCACCAGCTCAGAAGAAGTTCTTGATCATGGCCATCGATTATTTCTCCAAATGGGTAGAAGCAGAAGCAGTGGCCAACATTACTGAAAGGAGGTATTAAAATTTTAATGACAGAATATCGTGTGCAGGTTTGGAATTCCAAGGAAACTAGTGTCAGTTAATGAAGATACAACAAGTTTTCACATCGGTGGCTTACCCTCAGAGCAATGGTCAAGTGGAGGTAACCAACAGATCTTTGGTGCAGAGCCTCAAGGCTAGACTCAGCAAAGCCAATGGTAATTGGGTGGAAGAGCTCTCAAGTGTTTTATGGTCTTATCGCACTACTCCAAGAACTGAAACTGGGGAGACTCCATTCAGGTTGGTGTACGGGAATGAAGCAGTCCTCCCGGTGGAGATCGGAGCTCTGTCAAGTCGGATAATTCATTATGATAGTCTGAATGACGAAAAATGATTTGTGGATCTTGATCTTATAGAAGAGATAAGGGAGGCTGCAACTCTCCGAATGGAAGCCTACCGTGGTTGTATAACCCGGGCTTACAACAAAAGGGTGGTCCAACAAAGCTTTCAGGTAGGTGACTTGGTGCTGGAAAAAGTTCAAGAAGATGATGTTCATAAATTGGACCCAAAATGGAAAGGCCCCTACAAAGTAATTAAGCATTTGAGCTCGGGCGCCTATTATTTAGAAGATGTGGAAGGGAAGCAGTTAGAGAGGCCATGGAATGCTTATCATCTACAAAAATATATGTTTAATTTATGCTTTGCAATGTAGTAACTTTTTATCTTTTTTGAATTTTCAATGGATGAAGTATTTCGTAAAATTTAGATTTCTTGAAATACTATCTTTTCCAAGCTCTATGATCTCGATGCCGACCTCTTCGAGAAGAGAGTTTATGAGTCTCAGCATAGCTTCATGAGGTTTAACCCAACTTCTCATAACCAAAAGATCGCCTTATATTATGAAAGTTTTATAAGTACATAAAGCGAGTGCCCGAGCTCCATCTTATTTACATATGCGAGTGTGCCTAAGCTCCAAGCAATTCATATAGCAAGTGACCGAGCTTTGTTCAATTATATTATGAGCGATCGAGCTCCATCAGTTTTATATTATGAAAATTTTATAAGATCATAAAGCGAGTGTCCGAGCTCCATCTTATTTACATTTGCGAGTGTCCGAGCTCCAAGGAATTCATATAGCGAGTGACCGAGCTCCGTTCAATTATATTGCGAGCGATAGAGCTCCGTCAGTTTATATTATGAAAATTTTATAAGTTCATAAAGCGAGTGCCGTTGCTCCATCTTATTTACATTTGCGAGTGTCCGAGCTCCAAGAAATTCATATAGCGAGTGTCCGAGCTCCGTTCAATTATATTGCGAGCGATCGAGCTCCAATGAATTCATATAGCGAGTGAACCGGCTTCATTCAATTATATTGCAAGTGACCGAACCCCGTCAGTTTATATTATGAAAATTTTATAAGTTCATAAAGCGAGTGTCCGAGCTCCAAGCAATTCATATAGCGAGTGTACGAGCTCCGTTCAAATATATTGCGAGCGTCAGCTTATATTATGAAAATTTTATAAGTTCATAATGCGAGTGTCCGAGTTCCATCTTATTTACATTTGCGAGTGCCCGAGCAATTCATATAGCGAGTGATCGAGCTCCGTTCAAATATATTACGAGCGTCCGAACTCGGTAAGTTTATATTATGAAAATTTTATAAGTTCATAAAGCGAATGTCCCGAGCTCCATCTTATTTACATTTGCGATTGTCCGAGCTCCAAGCAATTCATATAGCAAATGTTTGAGCTCTGTTCAATTATATTGCGAGCGACCGATCTCCGTATGCTTATATTATGAAAATTTTAGAAGTTCATAACGCGAGTGTCTGAGCTCCATCTTATTTACAGTTGCGAGTGTCCGAACTCCAAGAAATTCATATATCGAGTGGCCAAGCTCCGTTAAATATATATTGCGAGCAACCGAGCTCCGTCAGCTTATATTATGAAAATTTTATAAACTTCATAAAGCGAGTGTACAAGCTCCATGTTATTTACATTTGTGAGTGTCCGAGCTCCAAGCAATTCATATTGCAAGTGTCTGAGCTCCATCAGCTTGTATTATGAAAATTTTATTAGTTCAGAGGATAGCGTTCGAGCTCCAATAATTTGGAATAGCGTGCATCTGAGCTCCTTGAGCATATACTATTGAATCCTCCAAACTTTCCTAGACTTACATTAGTGAGCTTTCCGAGCTCCGTGCACATGTTTTACCATTTTAAATTTGCATAAGTTGAATCACAGCTTCCCGAGCTCGTTTCTCAGCTTATATTATTTAAAATGCGTATAGTTTTATCCTATTTACCTAACTTTGTGCACTTGTTTTGCCATATAAAATGTGCATAAGTTGAATTTTAGCTTCCCGAGCTCATCTCTTAGCTTAAATTATTTAAAATGAGTTTTATCTGAGCTTCCGAGATCTTCTTACAATATAACATTTGGCCAAACTTCTCGGGCTCTGCTTAACGCGTATTATTAAAGAGATGATATTTGCAATCAAATTACACAACAGTTTTTAGCCATGATTGATTAATAAAGATTGAAACAAAAGATACAAAAGTTCAAGTACAAAAATAGTTCATTGCTGTACAGTATGAAATAAAGTTGAAAGCTTTATCAAAGTTCAGTGGGGGAGATTGCTGATGACATCGTCAAGATTGAGGAATTCCGAAGAGGTTCCTTTTGGAGGATAACCCACCTCTCTGAAATGCTCTACACAATTGTTGAATCCAACCTCCAAGTATCCAAAGGCCTTCTCGCTGACTGGGTCCATGTATTCAGAAGATCTCAAGAATTCCTCCATAAATTCTGAGGCTCCATATGCAACCTTTGCCTCAGCAATACTCAGAGCTTTCTGGCTGACATCTAATTATTGGGTAATTAGCTCCGCGTCCTCCCTCGAAGCCTCTAAACCTTTGCGAGTGCCTTCTAATTATTTCTGAGAAACCTCCAACTCGGCACTCACAATCCCTAACTCCTCCTTCAGTCTTCCGGTCTCAAGTGTTTCCTTCTCATAAGCAGCCTTCCATTTTTCTAGCTCACGTCGGAGGTCAGTTGAGGTAGCTTCATGAGTCTTCGCATCTTTTAAAGATTGCCTTCGGAAGGCAATAGATCGAGAAGCATATTCCCCAAGCAAAAACACCCCCTGAAAAAAAATAAAAAAATAAAAAATAATAATAATTGTTTTGTCAGATCCAAGTCAAAGGTGAGAAAATAAATTATGAAATTAACCTCAGCAAAACTGCTGCATGTTCCTCTCAAGACCTCGGACCATGATAAATCGGTAATAAAGTTAACATCTTCTTTGTTAGCCAAATCTCGGAATAATGAAATGACCACGATGTTTGGCCCCCCTCAGACGAGTCGAATTCCATCATGATATAACTCCAGGGCTTGTTCACGAGGATTCTCCACTGGGACATTGGAGATTACAACTCGAGGACGAACTTGTTCGAGAGGCTCTACCTCAAGAGCATGGTCTTTGGGATTGATAGTAGGATCAATTGCTAGCTCCTCGGTAATTGGAGCACGCCTTTTCTTTCGAGAAGAAGGAGTATCAATAGTCTCCCTATTCCCCTCAACTGCAGTAGTGACCTCCAGGAACGCAGCCTCTGCTAAGGTAATAGAGCTAGCTTGACCTTTCTTCTTGGCCTGAGCTCTTGTAATGGCTGCGTTCATGACTCTGTTTTAACTGGGAATGAACATACACTCAAGTTAAATTGGAAAGTATATAAGCAGACAGAAGAATGATACATGTTTTATAGGCACTACTAGGGTTGCCCCTCAATTGGATGCCTGCTGAGCTTAGACCAAAATCATCCCGCGATCATCGACCTCACCCCCGTAAATAAGGGTCCTCTTCAAAATCCTTGAGGGGGATAAGGTAAGGCGGGGAGCTGATCACGCCAACGGGAGTAAAAAGCCCACGACCGAGGAGGTTTGATGAAAAAAGTAATAATTTTTCTAGTATTTATTATTATAGGGATAACCATCTAAAAATTTACAGTCTGGGCGAGCTGAGAAATATATAGGATCCTCTTTAGATCTCTTAGGAAGCATGAAATGACAAAAAGAAAAGCATTCTAACCTTAATCCAAGAGCTCGGAATAATATTAATAAAGTGCAAATAAGACGAAAGACATTGGGCGAGAATTGCCTTGATTTCAGATGATAGTATTTGCTAAGTTGTTGAAAGAAATCGGGTATCGGAAAACGAAGACCCACCTCAAATTGATCTACGTAAAAAGTATAATAACCCTGAGGAGGTTCGTGAGGTCGGTCCATGGGAGAAGGTATGATTATATGGTGATCCGGGTGGCTTGACTTAAGGATCGAATTTTTGCTTCATTTGAAGCTTCAACGGAGATCGGTAAAGCCTATACCAAGGAAAATCATCCAAGGAGAGTGATTCTTCAGGCTCTCCAACCTGAGCTTGAGATGAGATGGATCATTGCCCGTGGGAGAATAACAAGTCCCAGCTCGGAGCGAAGTACCCGAGAGGGAGGCCGTGGCCTCGGAAGAACCACTTTGGCTGGTCTCCCGAGACACAACACCCAAAGTAGATGACTCCTACTTAGTGCTAGATGACATTGCATAAAATAAAATCCTCCCACTATGAGAAGAAGGAAGCGAGAAGCGAGGGAAAGATCTTACCTAGCAAGCAAGAGGAATTGAGAGAGGTCGGGTCCGATCTGTCGGCAATTGGAGAAGAAGGTGAATAATGAGTGAATGTGACAGGGTATTTATAGTGAAGGGGGCCCACCTCGACCGTCAGATTAAGATGAAATTAATGGCTAGGATATCCTTCGGGAACGAGCTTATGACCGTTGCTAATCCCTCAAGTCCAAATTTTGAATTTCAAAATTCAAGTTTTCCCACTCTAAGACTTCCTTGCTTTATTAGATATACGAGTTTGGACCTTTGGTGTCAACTCGACTTTGGTCGCTATTTATTTAAACAATATTTTTCATTGTAGCGATTGCGTACCGCAAGTGCACGGTATCAAGTTGTAGTATAATGATATTAAAAGGTATGAGTATCGAACCCACGAGGACCAGAAAATAATTACCAAACTCCACTAGTTTAACTATATTTAGTTTACGATAACTGGTTGTGATTATTAAACTAACGTGAAAAATTAACTCAATAATTAACCCGAGCAAACAGCGATGAATAAGAATAAGAATCAAAAGAAACAATTATCAAGACTTTCGGTTCACCTATATAATCCCCCATAATTCGCCTATTAGTTAATTATCGATTTCAAACAATCTAAGGTGACGAGTTATCCTAAAGCACTTATTATACCTTGGTCCGGCTATAACAAATCTAAAACTAACGTTGCAATAAGCTACTCCCGTATCATTATTGAACAATTAATATTGTAAGTTGATCTATGAAAACTTCTAGCTTTCGATTACTAGATATCTATAGCTATCACACGTGTATTTGACTTCATCTCTCGATATCAATCTGAAATCCACGGTATAAATCATTATATCGAATCACAATTTTATCTCTCGATCTCAATTGTAATTTACTATCATTCAAGGATGGCCAAACCCTTAAAATCATGAAGAACAATGATCTATGCACTTAAATATATAAGAATTAATCAAAACATTCAATTTAAATCATGGGTTCATACAAAGGATCCCCTTAGTCCTAGAAACATATTCAAAATCAAATGCAAAATCATGTTTTCCAACAACAAAAGCATAAGGAAATCAAATAGAAACAAACTAAGTTCAGAAATACGGAAATAACGAGAGGCGTTGACTCTTTGCGTTGCTCCGTCGTTCCTTCTCTTCCGATGCGTCTTCTCTTCAATGGTTATGGTATACGGATGGTTGGGAAGGATGATGAGTGATGGAGTCTGCTTGTTGTAGGTCAATTATGAGCCAAAAAGTCCTTAATTTTGTCTGAAATCTTCTATATATTGTGTTAGAGAAGTCCTCCATTCTTTGGACACAAAATAGCTTGATAAAGAAAGAAATCTCGAGTTTTCGGGTTTGGCGGTCGATCGCAACAATGTGCCGATCGATCGCCAAACTATTCTGATTTTATTTTTCAAAATTTCCATAGCGCGATCGATCACTGATCTTTACTGATCGATCGCAAATGTGCACTATTTTGAGGCGATCAATAGCCTGGTTATACCGATCGATTGCGAGTTTGATTTGCACTTTCGTCCCTCCTTTTCCGTGTATGCTCGGTTTGGTCCTTTTTTCATTATTTTAAGCTTAATTCCTCAACTTTTATGCATTTGGACCTGGATTCCTGATATACAAATATATACCAAAAAGCGTAATATTTTTCAGGAATCACTACAAAAACGCCGCTAATCTAATGTCAAATTAAGTGTAAAAATTCACACTTATCAGACTTGAAGGAGGGGTTGTGATACCCTGCGGGAGAAAGACACTAACTTATCATATTATGTATGGTTGACCTCCAGACCCCATGGGGTCAGAACATTAACATCAGAGATAAATATACACCCGACCTGATGAGGTAAAAGCACATGTCTTGACTCCAAGTGTATAATCTCTTTACCGACCTCCCGACCTTGTGAATGCAAACCAATAGTCGGAGTCCCTAAAGATAGCCGACCTCCCGACCTCCCGATCTCCCTACCTTATTATCTTTGGGAGGGTCTTACCCTCAAGGTCAGAAGACTCAATGCTCCGAGCTACCGTCCTGCCAATCGGCGAGGATTCTCAATAGCCTTGACTATCTCAGACCTCTCACATCTAAGAGTATGTTGACCAATTCCCCGTTGAACTGACACATCTAGAGATTTCAGGGAGTGGGGCAATTCGTGGTCTAGGTAGTCGGCCAACGTGTTCCGAGGTTTCAGGAATCGTGTAGATCATGGCCTTACTGGTTCAAACTGCACACCTGCGAGGTAACACATATAAATAGCAGGATCATTTAGGATTTTTAATTATGCATTTTCCTATAAATACTCACCTACAACAATTATTTCCCTAACAGATTTTCTCCATATCTCATTCCATTTGACTTGGGCGTCGGAGGGACCCGCTGGAAAAATCTTCCGACACCCTTCTAACATTTTATTTCAGATTTTAGCTGGTCATTTCAGGATTTGTCACTTGCTATTTGGTCCATTGAAGAACATAAAGAGAGGTAATCTAGCCTCTTATTGATACATAGAGATCATCACTCTTTTTGGGAGTATCATTTGTGAATAAGCACTATATTAACATTAAAAACATAAATACAACAAATTTAATAATTGATTAATGAATAATATTAACATTAATAACACAAATGCAATAATAATTGACTAATGGTAATTGAAAGACATATTAAGCTGCTTAACAATATCATAACCAATAATTAAACATCAACATAAAGTACTTAACTGTTAGTGTAGAGAATGTTTGATTTCACCTTAAACCTTAAGTGGTGAGTTTATTTCGTATTTATAGAACCATACAATCAAAGAGAATAATTTACAAGATAGGATACAATCTACAATATTTGAATTGATTTACTAAATCCTATAAAACAAGGTAAGTTAATCTTTGATGTTATGGTAAGATTCTAAAGTATCTTTAACACCCCCTCAAGCGAAGCGTTGGATTGATGCCGACACAGAGCTTGGATCGAAAGAAAGTGAACAGCGGGTGAGATAAACTTTTTGTGAAGATGTCCGCAACATTGAGGTTAGAAGGAACAAATTGAGTAGATAGACGACCGTCTGTGACAAGTTCCCTTGTGAAATGATAGTCAAGCTCAATATGTTTTGCTCATTTGTGAGAGTCAGGTTACAACTAATGAAGAGTGTGCTTTTTATCACATAGAAGGATAGGGTGTGACGGCATAGGAACTCGGAGGTCACACAAAAGGTGAGTAAGCCACATGGCATCAGCTGATGCATGCGCAAGGGCACTATATTCGGATTCACAACTTGACCGAGAGACGGTACGGTAGGCTATTTCTTGGAGCTCCAAGACACCGAATTAGAGCCAAGAAAGATGGATTAGCCTGAAGTTGACTGTCGAGCGTCTAGATAAGAGACCCAGTCAGCATCCGAAGAAGCAATAAGTTCGGAGGTAGATCCCTTGTAAAGTTGAGCCCAAACTAAAGTGTGCCTTTGACATAACGCAAAATGTGTGTGTCAGCGTGAAAATGTGTATCAGTGGAAGACTGCATAAATTGATTAATATGATTGACAACAAAGGAGATATCCAGACGAGCAATGGTGAGATGCTGGAGAGCACCAATAAGTGAGTGATATAGTGTCGGATCAGTAAAGGAGGAGCCCGCGATACTGAGATGTTGACCAACAACCATAGGAGTCGATACTGACTTGCTTTCATGGAGTTGGGCACGAGTGAGAATATCCTGAGCATATTTGGCTTGACTGAGGAACAAGCCAGTAGAGGTGTATGTGACTTCGAAGCCCAGAAAGTAGCCTAATTTCCCAAGATCCTTAATGGCAAAGGCAGAGTGATTCTGAGATATAAAGGACCGAATAAGAGAGCTGTCGTTCCAGTTAATATGATATCATCCTTGTAAACCAGTAGATATAGTAAATAGGGACCACGACCAAAGATATAAGAGAGGTGTCGGCGCGACTACACGTAAACCTAAGATTGAGGATGTTAGGATCGAATAAGAGTATTTAGAGGGAGGGGTGAATAAACACTCTACTAAAATTTATCTTTTTCGATTTTCCTAGATTAATTTCACCCGGGGTTAGCAAATGAAACATGTTTCTTAATCAATACTAATCTGAACAGACCACTGATAGTGTGAGTGCGTAGCAAGACTGGACTGATAGCTTTGAAATACGAAGTAGTGCGAAATGTAAATGGACGGGATGTGTTTCTGGAAGTTCGAAGGCAATTCCTTCTATGTCTCCCCTTCTTCCAATTAAGGAAGGATTCACTAGAAGACTTTGAGTAATACAATCCCGTTGTACAACCCTGATTCAGCTGGATTTACCCCACTACCAGACTAGAACTCATAGTCTCTCAATCTGTTCAGACACAATCCGCCTGACAGTTATAATGAACTCACTCTTCTATCTTAGAACAAATACAATTGATAGAGTGAATTACTTTGAGCACAAATGATCCTTAAACGATCAAATAAAAAAATAAGACGTGCTATCAACTTTGAGCAGATCGACAAGATGAAGTCTTTCGATGATAGTGTTCTGCTCGAATGAATGCTCAATTGATTGATTGTTGATCTCGTATGCATGTGTTTATCTCTCGTGTTGTTTCCGTCTTCTGAATATCTAAGTTGCACCTTTATATAGGCATTTCTGCCAACGACAATATTCTTTTGCGTGCAACTCCTTACTTTAGTCAACCTCTGAACAAACTGCAGTCTTCTATTTTTAGACTTTTTCCCTTCTGGTCTGTTCTTTCGGCGCTTGTCAGATAATATCTTCTTTGTCTATTTACCATTTAAGGTAACTCCAGTCTTTTGTCTATTTCAACATTAAATGCTTCAATAAATAGCCGTTGATTATTTGGATTGATGAGCAAAGTTTGCTAACTTAGTCTGAATTGATCTTTCTGAAATAAGCTCTGATCTGATCTGCATCGATCTGGTCTTCATCGATCTGGCTGACATTGATCTGGTCTTCATCGATCTGGTTGACATCGATCTTGTCTGTTTTGTCATCTTTAAAATCCTAAATCAACAAATTCCCCCTTTTTGATGATGAAAAAACATAGCTTCTTTATATTTTTAAGTCATTTCTCTTGTAGAAGTTATGTTCAAAATAAATGAACTAACTGTCTTCTTTATTATTTAGGAGTTAGATTGATTAAGTCTTTTAGTTCAAAATAAATGAACTTTTCAAAATAAATGAACAAGACTGTGTATTCCGAAAGGCTTTTTATACGTTCGTCTGAAGAATACATTTACAGATGTTATTCATTACATGCAGTCATTTATTTCTTCTTTTCGGGTGGCTTTCCCCCTTTATTTCTTCTTTTCCCCCCTTTTTGGCATCAGCAATCTCCTGAAGAAAATCGACGATCTGCGTAAGTTGAGCACATATAGCATCCAGACGATGATCTTGGGTATGAAGGGATTTGGCAACTGCGGTTTTTACTTCTGAAGCCAGCTCGGTCTGTTCTCTTCTCAGGCTGGTCTTATAAGAGGCTTGTTGAGAGAACAGATTGTTCAGACCATGCAGTATACTATCAATGCTCTTTAGCATCTTTTCCTTGAAGTAATCAAAGTCCATAGTGGTAGTCCACTGGTTTTGGTGTACTTATCTTACTCTTTGGGAGAGAAAGAGGAAATTCTCAGATAATTCTCGAAGGGACTTGGCCACTGATGGAGTATCATCAAGGCAGTCTGGTATGTCTTCAGCAGGTTGCACAACCAGCTCTTTCCCCTTTTCATTAGAAACGAAGGGTTGTGCGAGGTCTAGTTCTTCTGCAAAATCTTTTGGAGAAGATGAGTCAGGCGCCACAGCAGATGGGGCAGCAGATTGGTGATGTTCGGATTGGACTAATTCAACAAGATCCTTAGAGAATTGATTCAAGAAAGCCAAGTTTGCAGCTGACTGATCTGTTGGGACTTTTTTGAAGGAGCTGGAAGGTCTTTAGCAACTGGAGGAGAGCTTGGTTGGACAGGCTCCTCAAGTTGTAAATTCGCAATAATGTCGGACATAGCTAGTCCAGTATTGATGATGTCTTGAGTGACAATAGTCGTTGGGGCGACTAGCGTGCTGATCTGAGCTTCGGAGACTGTGGACGTAAGAGGAGGAGACATAGTAGGTGATTCCAGTAATACATCCATTGCCTCAGCCTCTGTAGTAGTCGGAGCATTAGGCGGCGGTTGCTCCGTTGGCTTAGAAAAGGGCTCATCATGTTGTAGAAATCTACCCTGCCACAGTCTGGCTTGGGGTTGGGTGATCCGGACTGCGAGGAGGGGTTGAAATATTCAGCCTCTGGCGACGCATTCTGACAGCCATATGTAGAGTGAGGACGTCCATCTCTAGCTGAGATATAACCGCGCTGTCGTCCTAGATAGTCGGGCTGGTTATATCAAAATTTGCTTTCTTAGCTTGGATGAGAAGATTTGTGAGCCTCAGCCTATGTTTTACACAGAACAACTCTTTTCGATGCACAGTGATGCAAACATCATCTGTTTCCATGCCTTTCAGAACTTCTTGTTCCATCTTGTTCAGTCGTTTGAGCTTACCAAAGAACAAATTGAAGTGATTCACCATTCTGTACAAGACCAATTCATCGAATATAGCGCGAGGGCCTGTACTTTTTCTTCAATATCTTCCATGGCAAGGTCAATAGCAGTTTGAGCAGCTGATTTGGGCTTTGAGGGTGCAATCTCTATCATGATGGCTTTGCCCCTTCCCAGCAACATATGAGGGTTTGATCCCTGATTGGGTATAATCGTCCAATTCTTTAATCACAATACCCTTGACAGCTGGGATATTGGATGTGATCCGGGGCACAACTTTGGCTAGTTTGGGTGGAGCTTTGGTTGTTTGATGTGGAGCTTGGGTTGGAGGAGAGGTAGATACGGGTTTGGGGTTTTAGGTTGTCAGGGGTTTGGAGAGTTGGGTTCGAGTCTTCTTTGGTAGAGTTTTGGTTAAGGGTGAGGTAGTAGAGCCAGACTGGGTTTCATCAGAGTCAGTCTGGACTACCACCGGTTTTCGCTTAGCCTTGATCTTCTTTGCTATAGCATGTTCTGCACCAACCTCCAATTCGACGGTCGATAATTCAGTGGGAGTTGGGGGAGCACTTTTGGATTTTAACAGAGCTAGTCCTTTAGGATTAATGACTTTGAACGGACTGAGTGCCGAAGCTATCCCCAGCTCAAAATTCATTGACTCCGGCGACTTACTTAGAGGAATAACAAAACAGACAGCCTGTTTTGCGGAAGTGATGGTCTCCAATAAAAACCAAATATGATGGAGAACTAGTTCACTTTCTGTCCAAAGTGGATAGCTGCCATGGCTCCAAACTTTTCAGCCGTCATAGCATCATAGCTTCCTGCTTTGCTCAGCAACGGCTTACCAATGATGTCGCATAATACTTGAAAATTGAAGGACATCTCTTTATTCTTGAATGCAGGTATAAGTGTGAGTCTGAAAATTGACACTCTGAGCTGAAATTCCTCCAGAGTGGCTTTGGACAAGTGAGCGAAATCGGACATGCCAGAGGTAGGAAGCACAAAAGTCTATGAAAACATTTCCTCAGAAATTTCAACATTCTGGCCATTAACTTAAGAAGAGATGGAAGTCTTGTGAGAAACGGCGTTTGAGAATAGTTCTCTGATTTCCGATTCATACACCACCATGCCACATTCCAAAAATTTCTTCAGTCCGGATGATTCCAGATTTTTGAACATAGATATCATTTCTTTGTCGTTCATCCTGTAGATAGCATCAAACTCAAAAGATAATGAGTTGTGAATAATGGTTGCCATTTGAAAGAATAGTATACGAATGTGGAAGAAAGAAAAATGTTTTTAGAAGAGATAATCATACAACGGTAATTGTGAAAAGTAAAAAGATGAATTAGATGTACAACCTGATAAGTAGAAATTATTAGACACGTGTCTGCATCTCGATGACTGATATTTAAAATTCAAATTTTAACGGTCTGGATGAGGGTATAGTAAGACGATAAAAGTTAGATCAGTCCGGGCTGTAAAATATTACTATGTTAGAGATTGATAGTGTTTTGAGTCAGATCATGGGATAACATCAGATCGATAGAGATAGGTCTGATAGTCAGTATTGGTCTGTATCTTACTGACCATTGTATTATTGATCTATGCCAACACTATATCTTTAATAACGAAGTTAAGCATTCATCAAATATATTAAAATAGATCTATTAAACCAAGAATTTGACGAAAGTAACTAAACTTAGCCTCTGTGAGTGGTTTAGTGAAGATGTCTGCAGCTTGCTGGTCTGTTGAGATATACTCGATCTGAATCTCCTTTTTGACAACATGATCTCGAATAAAATGATGTCTGATATCAATATCCTTGTTCATTTATTTTGAACTAAAATAAAAGGCTTAATCGATCCAACTTAATAATGTTCATTTATTTTGAACAAGAAGACGTAATCGATCCAAAAGTATTCGCTTCAGAGTTCTTATCAGACTGGTTAAAAAGACTTAGAAGCTAGATTTTGTCATCATCAAAAAGGGGGAATTTGTTAGTTCCGTACTTAATCGATGAGATTTTAAAGATGACAAAACATATCAGACCGGATCGAGAGAAATCAGACTGACCAGATCGATCGCCCAAAACAGATCAAGCTGATAAGATGACAAAGCATATCAGACCGGATCGAGGGTAATCAGACTGACCAGATCGATAGCTCAAAACAGAACAAGCTGATAAGGCATATCACATATCAGACCGGATCGATAGATATCAGACTGACTAGATCGAAGCTTCAGATCGATCTCAACCTATATCAGATCAGAGCAGTCAAGGATGTATAAAGATTGGTTCTTCAGTCCGAATCATTAACGGCTAATTATTGTAGCATTTAATGTTGCAATTAATGCTACAAAGGACCAAAGACTGAAGATTACCATAAAAGGTAAGAAGACAAAGAAGAGCTTACCTGACAGTCGCCGAAAGCATGAACCAGAACGGCAAGTATCCTGAAGAAGAAGACTGTAGCTTATTCAGAGATTAAACAGAGTCAAGAGTTGCACATTAAGGGAAATAATGTCGTTGGTACATGCAACTATAAAAGGATGCAACAACAATACAAAAACAACGACGGACAAAAGACTCAACAATACAGATAAACAAGACTCTCGCTGATCAATCAAAAACAGCACAAGCTTTTAAGCTCAGAAGCTCTCGAGCTGAAATTATTCTTAAGCACGATTACATTGTAATATTTGATCATTTAAGATCACTGTGCGCATCTTGTGTATTCTGTATTGAAAAACGGAAGTAAGAAACAAATTGTAACTGTCAGACAGAGTGTGTCTGAACAGATCGAGTGACTAGGAGTTTTAGTCTGGTAGTGGGGTAAATCCAGCCTGAATCGGGTTTGTACAACAGGATTGTATAAATCAAAGTCTTCTAGTAGAAACCTTCCTTAATTGGAAGAAGGGGAGACGTAGAAGGATTACACTACCTTCGAACTTCCAGAAACATATTCTGTGTTCTTATCTTTCTGCACTCGTTCTTTCATTCAAGTCATCGAGCCGTTCTTACAAATATATAAACAGACTGTTCCGCACTTATACATTCAGTGGTTTGTTCTATAAAAGAGTTGATTAAGAAACAGATTTCTTTCACTAATCCGAAAGAAATCACAAGGGATTAAATTTTAGAAGGAGTGTTCAGTCACCCCCCCTCTAAACACTCCGGACCGATCCTAACAAGTGCTATCAGAGCGGGTTGTTCTTGGAAAGTATTTTAACCGATTTTTGTAGCGGATATCTTTTAAAATCATTTTCAAAATTTTCTCATGAGCATGAAATATTTTCATAGCATATTTTTTCAAAATTTGGTGTATGAAAATTTTTAGCATAAAAATCAATTTCATTGCATTCATTTTGCACGAAAATAATTTTAAAATCTATTTTAACGGTTTAATTTTCGTTCAATCTGTTCTTAACTCGTTTTTTAGTTTAAAAGTTTTATTTTGAGATTTTATCTAACAATTTTCGAAGCATTTTAGTTTTCTGGCAGCTTGCAGCGACTTTGGGAAAATTGGCATAACTTCTTGCTCGGATGTCCAAATGACGAACCGTTTTTTACGTCGCAAACTAGACTCATAGAGGTTCGTAATGGTATAGGTCTTGCAGCCTAAATCTTTACGAGAATATACAGTTTATTCTGTAAAGTTGGACTAAGTGTGCTGCCACCGCGGAAAGATGAAACGGATATTGTTGAGTTTTGTCAAGGAATTCAAATTTGTTGCCAAGTATGCTTCATCCATCATCAAAAGAGGTTATTTTTGTTCAAAAATTTAATGTGCATTGCATTTTGTTTAATTTGTTTTAGCCTACCCCATTTGCCCATCACTTGCTTAAATTTTCAAACATTTTAAAATTAAGGGGGAGAGTTTAATCTCAATCCTTGAGGGGGAGTAAATTTTATTTGTCGTCCTTTTTGATTCACACAAAAAGGGGGAGAAATATTTTGTTTAAAAAAATATGGTTTTTTCTTGTTATGCAACATTGTGCTTTAATGTTCATATTTGTATTCAAGTTTTGTGATCATCAAAAAGGGGGAGATTGTTGGGTTTTGGAAACCCGAATAATCTTGGTTTTGATGTTAACAAAACTTGTTATTCTGTTGCTAACATATTTCATCAAGTGTGCAGTTCATAGATCATAATTAAGAGCTTGATGAATTACAAAGAAGTAGCTTGAAAATATCAAGTTGGACCAAGACTGAAATTCTGGAAGAGCGGATTGTTTAATTCATATCTAATAGCTCGGATATCGAAATGACGTGATTCCAAAGAGAATGAACAGCCAACTTAAAATACTAAAAGTCATACTTCACAACAGATCGGCTAGTTCAAATGTTATCAAGGAGAAAAGACGCCTGCAAGATCGAACTGAACCGCGAAGAAACAACAAGCTGTTTCAGCAAGCAACTGTCAGTATGGTGGCCATAACTCTCAGCTCGCTTATCGGAACGGAACGATTCAGTATGGGTTGGAAAGCTAAGACAAAGATCTACAAGTCATCTTTGAAAGTCAAAGACTAAATCGGACGTTACAATGGCCAAAAAGCTTCTGAAAGTCACGCCATGTGACGCCTGTAAGATTGAGCTGTTACAGCAAAGTCCCTGTCAGTCTGGTGGGCATAACTCCTAGTTCTCTTATTGGAACGGAACGATTCAGTATGGGTTGGAAATCTAAGACAAATCTCTACAAGTCATCGTTGGAAGTGAAAGACTGAATCGGACTTTAAGATGGCCAAAACGCTTCTGCAAGTCACGCCATGTGCTGCTGCATCCAGCAAACAGACAGCAGGAGCATTGCCTTGTATTTCAAGCATAACTCTCTCATACAAACTCGAAATCAAGCGATTCTTGATTCCGTGGAAAGCTAAGAGAAAGGGCTACAACTTTTATGTGGATCACTTTGCCCAGAAATCAAAGAATGAAGAGTTACAAGCAACAGATCGAAGAGCAAGTTTATCAATCTGTTTTTGTATCAAGCTGATTGTCCAGACTGGTCCGGACCAGACTGATCCGGACCAGACTGACCTGCCCTTGCTGATATGGACCAGACTGATCTGCCCGTGCTGATCTGCCAGACTGATCTACCATGCTGATCCGACCAGACTGATCTGCCCAAGCTGATCCGGCCAATCCGGTCCGAAATACAAATAGCCCAGAAACCAGAATATGACCGTTGCAAGCTCGGGAATAGTACAGAACCGTTTCCAACGGGCATATTCTTGTGTCTAACGTATATATCATTACTTGGGGCTATATATACATGATTTGGAAGCTCAATAACAGCTGATTGAAGATCAATCCAAGCCTTCCAAAGCAAACCCACTTGGGATTCATTTGGGGAACTTCAAAGACAAAAGTTGCTAAATGAAGAGCACTCCCCAAACCTTTGGCACCACTTACCTTGCTATATCAGATCTAGTTAGAGATCATTTGTGCCATATATATTCACTCTATTCATTGTATATGAGAGCTTAATAGATGAGTGAATATCATTGTAACGGTTGATGATTTATCACAACCGATGAGAGGTCTTTGTATGTGAGACATTAAAGAACATACATAGTTGAGTTGCTAGGAGTTCTAGTTGGATGGGGCATTCCCAACTGGATCGGGTTTGTACAACGGGATTGTATAAATCAAAGTCTTCTAGTGAAATCCTTCCATGAGGTGGAAGAAGGGGAGACGTAGAAGGATTACACCACCTTCGAACTTCCTTAAACAAATGCTTGTTTATTTATTTTAGTTGCATATCTGTAAAATGCCTTTCAAATGTTTAATCGGTTTTAGAGCGGGTTATGTCGAGTGTCTTCCGCTCAATTTTGTAATCGAACTCGATATAATCTCTCGGTGCAATCATTTCAAGAACACGAGCTATTGAAGCTCAAGTTGGTTGAACTCGGGTGTGGAATGGCAACCCACCCCCGGAATCGATCCCAACAAGTGGTATCAGAGCAGGTCATCTTAATCAGCACAAAGACACTTGAACTGATGGCATCATTCAACAAAATTCCTATGTTCTCAAAAGAAGACTATGATGACTGGAGAATCAGAATGCAAGCTCATCTGGCAGC
This sequence comes from Haberlea rhodopensis, assembly GCA_907163345.1. Classification (NCBI taxonomy): domain Eukaryota; kingdom Viridiplantae; phylum Streptophyta; class Magnoliopsida; order Lamiales; family Gesneriaceae; genus Haberlea; species Haberlea rhodopensis. The sequence goes on from CAJQUN010000001.1 coordinate 28,781,167, forward strand.
TCAGGATGACGATATGTGGTTCGTCATCACTGATGGACCAATGAAGATTCTGAAAGTCAATACAGCAGTCGCCATTACTGGTGGAGAACCACAAATGGTAGAGAAGGACAGATCTCTCTGGATGAATGAGGAAAGAAAGAAAGCAAATCTCGACAACGTTGCCAAAGACATCTTGTTCAAGACATTGGACAAGAACATGTTCAGCAAAATCAAAATGTGCTCTACTGCCAAAGAAATTTGGGAGAAGATAACACAACTATGTGAAGGCAACGACCAGACCAAAGAAAACAAGCTGACTGTTGCTCTTCAAAGATTTGAGAGCATAAAGATGAAGAGTGGAGAAACTCTAAACGAGTTTGATGAAAGAGTCACTGGCATCATTAATGAACTGAATGGTCTGGGCAAGGAATACTCAAACAAAGAGATCGCTCTGAAAGTTATGAGAGCCCTGCCAAAAGAATGGGATGTTAAGACCATTGCAATGAGGGAGTCCAAAGATCTGAACAAGGTTGAACTTCATGATCTGTTCGCAGATCTTAAAGCATATGAGTTCGAACTGATAAGCAGAGGTGAAGCAGAGCCATTCATCTCTCAACCAAACAAATCACTGGCAGCTATTCCAGACCAGATCGCCTCCACATCAGATCGATCTATCGAACAGATAAGTAATGATGCTATGTCATTATTTATCAAGAAATTTGGGAAATTTATGTCTAAAAATAAGAGGAATTTAAACCCTCTCATTATAAATCAAGAAAGGACGATGCTGTTAATGATCAGGCTTGCTACAATTGTGGTAAGACCGTACATTTCATTGCAGATTGCACCAGACCGAAGAAAGAAGAACGGAAGGAGAAGCATCGCGATGACAGGAAAAAGAAGCATTACAAAGACCGCAAAAATCATGGAAAGTCCCAAAAGGTCCTAGTAGCTGAAGAAGGAAACAACAAGTGGGCTCAGACTGACTCCGATTCAGAAAGCTCCGAATATTCTTCCAGCGAAAGCGAAGAAGATATTCAATGTCTAATGGCAGACGAAGAGTTGAGTCAGACAGACGAGGTACCGAAGAAACTTGCATCAGACTGGTACTTGGACAGCGGGTGTTCTCGTCACATGACTGGAAACATCGAGCTGCTGTCTGAAGTTACAGAATGTACTGGACCCAAGATCATTTTCGGGGATAACTCAAAGGGTAAGACCGTGGGCAAGGGTAAGATTGTCCATGGTAACATTATTATCAATGATGTGCTGTTAGTTGAAAATCTGTGCTATAATCTGATTAGTATAAGTCAACTTTGTGATAATGGTTATGCTGTAGAATTTCATAAACACACTTGCACTGTTAAATCATCAAATGGTATAGCCATGCTTGTAGGAATCAGGAATGGAAATACATATAAGATTAACTGGAATCATGCTCAACCTGATAATCCTACTTGCTTCATCGCTAACAATGATAATAAACACTGGCTATGGCATAAACGCTTGAATCATATCAATTTTAAGACTATTTCTAGCCTGTGTAAACATGATTTAGTTATCGGTCTGCCCAAGATCGATTTTGCTAAGGATAAGATCTGCGAAGCTTGCCAAATGGGCAAACAGATCAGATCATCCTTCAAAAACAAAAATGCCAAATCCTCCTCCCGTTGTTTAGAACTATTGCATATGGACTTGTTTGGTCCTATACCAATAACAAGTTTAGGGGGAATGCGGTATACTCTTGTTGTTATTGATGATTACTCACGCTTTACATGGACTATATTTTTGAGCAGTAAAGATCAGACCGGTCCGAAGTTGATCAAGCTGCTGAAACGCACTCAGAATGAGAAATCATCCATCATAGACAGGATTCGAAGTGACAAAGGCACTGAGTTTTCAAATCAGAATCTTGAATCCTTTCTAGAAGATCATGGAATTAAGCATGAGTTTTCAGCCGCTCGAACTCCTCAACAGAATGGAGTTGCAGAACGAAGAAACAGAACGCTCAAAGAAGCAGCAAAAACAATGCTTGCTGATTCTGGAATTTCACAAAAGTTCTGGGCAGAAGATGTGAATACTGCATGCTACCCTCAAAATCGGTCTATGATTAACAAGAAGCTGAATCTCACTCCATATGAAATATGGACTGGTAACAGACCGTCTATTTCTCACCTTCATGTATTTGGCTGTAAATGCTTCGTTCACAACAATGGTAAGAATCATCTTACAGCATTTGAAGCTAAGTCAGATAATGGAATATTCTTAGGATATTCATCAACTAGCAAAGCTTATCGTGTTTTTAATAATCGAACCTTAACTGTAGAAGAATCAGTTCATGTAGTTTTTGATGAATCTTTGTGTGTTGAGGGTAACAAAGAATCAATTCAAAATCAGATGGAAAATATCAATCTCGAAGCTAACAGTGATGATGAGATTGTAGCTAACAAGTCAAGAGACAATCCACCAGAACCTGAAGTACCAGCCAGATCGGATCAAGGCACTGAAGCTTCTTCGGATCGAGCCAATCCGGATGATCCAAACTCTCATATCAAAGCAGATGATGATCATACCGCTACTAATACTCATCCGGCTGGACCAGACAATCCAGAGTCAAGCTATCGATGGACTAAGAGGCATCCACCTAACCTAGTGATTGGAAGTCCCTCTGCACCGATTAGAACCAGAGGACAGATGATGGATGAGTTCACTCATGCTGCCTTCATCTCAACTCTTGAACCTAAGAAGATCGATGAAGCTCTGACTGATTTCAACTGGATTAAGGCCATGCAAGAAGAGCTTAATCAATTCGAACAAAATCAAGTTTGGAGTCTAACCCCCAGACCAAGCGATCTGCCTGTTATTGGAACCAGCTGGGTTTTCAGAAACAAGCTGGACGCAGATGGAACTGTGGTTAGAAACAAGGCCGGACTGGTGGCACAAGGATTCCGACAAGAAGAATGAATTGACTTCGATGAATCTTTTGCACCAGTCGCCAGACTTGAAGCAATCAGAATCTTTCTTGCATATGCTGCCTTTAAAGACTTCAAGGTATATCAGATGGACGTCAAAAGCGCCTTTCTTAATGGTAAGCTTCAGGAGGAAGTTTACATTGAGCAACCTCCTGGATTTCAGAACCACTCATTCCTTAATCATGTATACCTACTGAATAAAGCAGTATATGGTCTGAAACAAGCACCAAGAGCCTGGTATGACACTCTATCTCAATTTCTGCTGAACCATGATTTTCAGATCGGCTCAGTAGATAAAACTCTCTTTAAATTCACTAAGGGGGAACATACCCTGTTAGTTCAGATTTATGTTGATGATATAATCTTTGGGTCAACTAACCCCAAATTATGCGAGAAATTTTCCAAGTTGATGCATGGACAGTTTGAGATGAGCATGATGGGAGAACTCTCTTTCTTTTTGGGTCTCCAAGTCAAACAGCTCAACAATGGTATTTTCATCAACCAAACCAAGTATACCAAAGAGCCGCTTAAGAGATTCGGAATGGAAACATGCTCAACTGCATCCACTCCAATGAGTCCTACAATCAAGTTAGACAAAGACGAAGGGGGAACGGCAGTCGAAGTGACTATGTATAGAGGACTAATCGGATCGCTCTTATATCTTACAGCGAGCCGGCCCGATATTATGTTCTCAGTCTGTATGAGTGCCAGATTTCAGTCAGAACCAAAGCAATCACATTTTATTGCTGCTAAGCGTATTCTGAAATACTTGAAAGGATCTCAGAACGTTGGTCTTTGGTACTCCAAAGATTCTAACTTTAGCTTGATCGGATATTCAGACGCAGACTACGCTGGCTGTAAGATTGATCGTAAAAGCACCAGTGGAACATGTCAATTTCTAGGTGAAAGATTGATCTCTTGGTTCAGTAAGAAGCAAACATCAATTGCCACATCTACAGCTGAAGCAAAATATCTTGCCGCTGGAAGCTGTTGCGCTCAAATGCTCTGGATTCAACACCAGCTCAAAGACTATGGCATCCAGCTGTTGACTCTCCGATATTTTGCGACAACACAAGTGCAATCGCTATCACATATAATCCAGTTCTGCACTCTCGAACAAAGCATATTGATATAAGACATCATTTTATTCGAGATCATGTTGGCAAAAAGGAGATTCGGATCGAGCATATCTCAACAGAGCAGCAAGCAGCAGACATCTTCACCAAACCACTCCCTGAGGCTAAGTTTAATTATTTCCGTCAAATTCTTGGTTTAATTGACTTATCTTGATAGTTTAGATGTTTTCTTCTTTTCGCGTTTAAAGATTTTTGTTGGCACAGATCGATAATACAATGTTTAGAAAGACACAGACCGGTCCAAACTTTCAGACCGATCTATGTCAATCTGATGTTATCCTATGATCTATCTGGACAATAAATCCTTTACTTTGTATTTATTTAAAACAAAAACAGCCCGGACTGATTGCATTTTAACCGCCTTATCTTTCTTTTATCCTGACCGTTTATTTTGAATTATCTATTTATCAGTCTTCGAGATAAAGACACGTGTCTTCTCTCTCTTATTTAGCGGGCTGAACATTTCATTTCATTCACTTTTTACCATTTACCGCTTTCTGTTCTCTAACTCTCTCATAATCTCTCATAACTCTTCGTATATTTTTTCCATTTACTCCAATGGCTACCATAACTCACACATCTCTCTCCGTTGAGTTCAATGATATTTACAGGGCTGAAGATGCAGAGATGGTCTCCATTTTCCGAGCTTTGGAATCGTCTGGATTACGAAATTTTCTGGAGTGTGGCACGGTGGTTTACGAATCAGAGATTCGTGAAATGTTTGCCAATGCCGTATCCCAGAAGACATCTATCTCCACCTCTGTAAATGGCAAAACATTTGAAATCTCGCCGATGACGCTGGCCATGACCTTTGGTCTACCCAACTCCGGACTGACTGAGTTTGGGCAGATTCCTCAAGCCTCTCTCACAGCTCTTCAAGGGAAGATTTCTATATTTGGCCACCGCCTGCAGCCCTCATTCAAGAAGAAGGAAATGCTCTTTCATTTCCAGGTGCTGTGCGAAGTTGTGGGCAAGCCATTATTGGGCAAAGCTGGGAGTTTTGACGCCGTCACTGCCGAGAAGTTCCGGGCCATGGCTGCTATTATTTCCGGACAGAAGATGAACTGGTCCGTGATTCTATTTGGAGTTCTGATGGAAACAGTGATCACCTCCAAACAGGCCGTCTGCTTTGCTGTTCCTCTCAGCAAGCTACTAGAAACCTTGGACATTGAGCTGGGGAAGCTGTCTGCTCTGAGTCCCTTCAAAATTCTCAACTCCAAAGGGCTCGCACTGCTGAAGTCAAAGAGTGCTCCACCTACCCCTACCGATCTGGTGGCAGTCAAGATTGAGAAGGGAGAAGAACAGGCTGCTGCTCGCAAACCTCGAGTCAAGCGAAAGTTAACCATCCAGACTGACTCTGAAGAAACTCAGTTTGCTCCATCGCCACCAGCCAAGCCCCTTCCCAAGAAGCCAAGAACCCAGATTACCAAACCAAAAACACTACCCATATTGCCTCCAACAAAAGCCACCCCTACACCCCAACCTACAACCCAAATTTCAACCACTGCACCCACAGTAACCATCCGAGTCCCCTCTGCCATTCCCGTGGTCAAAGGGATTGTTATCACTGAGTTGGGAGACTATACCCAATCAGGGATCAAGTCCCCTTCATCCACCGGCAAAGGCAAAACCATTCTCTCCGAACCACTCTCCTCTAAGCCCAAATCTGCAGCGCAGACAGCAATTGACATTGCTATGGAGGACGTTGACGAGCAAGTAAAGGAGCTCATTGTGGTTTTTGATGAGTACGTCGAGTACAGAACGATCAACCACATTGAGAGGTTCTTCGACAAACTCAGACGCCTTCAGAAAATGGAAGAAGAAGTTCTGAAGGGGACAGAGACCGATGATGTTCGGATCGCTGTGCAGCGCAAAGAGCTATTTAAGGCCAATCAAAGATTCAGACTGGCGTCTCTGCTCTTAGATGCTAAGAAAGCGAATTTCGATCCGAATGTTCCAACTGCCAGAGATGATGGGGCTGTTATTGCTCAATTAGAGATGGATATTCATGCTCTCCATTTAGCTGTCCGCTTTCAACGACAGAAAATCAGCATATCCACTCCAGTAACCAGCCCGGATCATCCCTCTGCAAGCAAGACTCTGGCAGAACCCTTTATTGAGGTTATTCCCTCTGGAGCAGCAGATCAGATTGCAAAATTAGTAGCAGATCAGACAGCAGATCGCGTAGCAGATCAGACTGCAGATCTAGTAGCAGATCAGACAGCGGAGCAGCCATTGCCTAATGCTCCGTCTGCTACAGAAGATGAACCATTGAATGTCTTGTTGGACTCTCCTACAACATCTATTCCTTTGGGATCATCAATCTCCCACGTTCAAATCAGTCCAACCGCAGACCTTGCAACAGTTGGCGCACCAGAGTTCGTCGATCCGGATCTAGTGGTGTTCACAGTTGTTGCAGCTCTACAAATTGAGGAGCCCTCCAGACCCAGCACTCCTCCAGTCCAATCAGATGAAGATATAGCTTTCATACAAGCATTTTCTTCGGATCTGGTCACCTTGATACGGTCCGAAAGTCACCAAGCTGTTGTATCTTCAATTGTGTCGATTGCTGAAGAAGATGATCATGCATTGTAATCATCAGATCACTCTCCAAGCCGACAATCTGATGCACCTCCATTTCTGGCAAGGACCCTTCAGCACCTATCTGACAACTGCCTGTCACTCTCTCAACGTGTTATAGAAGTTCATCAAGGTCAGAGGCTTACAGCTTTGGACTTTGATTCATTCAAAGAGAAGATGACAACCAGTATCGGCAGTCTTCAGCGAGGACTGAACGATTTGTTCTCTCAGCAAGCCACTTATAAGAACAGCCTGAGAAAAGAGCAGATCGAGCTGGCCACTGAAGTCAGAGCATTCGTCGCCAACTCCCTTCGCGCTCAAGATACTCGTCTAGATGCTATCAGCGCTCAGCTAACACAAGTTGTAGATTTTCTCCAAGAGATTGCTGCTGACAAAAAGGGGGAAAAGAAAAAAGACTTCAAGCCGCATCAGTCTTCAAGATAATAGATTGCTTAAATATTCAGACTGTCTGTATGCAAGACTGTTGATCAATAAAGAAATCTTTCTTTGTTAAGTCCTTGTTCATTTATTTTGAACTAAAATAAAAGGCTTAATCGATCCAACTTAATAATGTTCATTTATTTTGAACAAGAAGACGTAATCGATCCAAAAGTATTCGCTTCAGAGTTCTTATCAGACTGGTTAAAAAGACTTAGAAGCTATGTTTTGTCATCATCAAAAAGGGGGAATTTGTTAGTTCCGCACTTAATCGATGAGATTTTAAAGATGACAAAACATATCAGACCGGATCGAGAGAAATCAGACTGACCAGATCGATCGCCCAAAACAGATCAAGCTGATAAGATGACAAAGCATATCAGACCGGATCGAGGGTAATCAGACTGACCAGATCGATAGCTCAAAACAGAACAAGCTGATAAGGCATATCACATATCAGACCGGATCGATAGATATCAGACTGACTAGATCGAAGCTTCAGATCGATCTCAACCTATATCAGATCAGAGCAGTCAAGGATGTATAAAGATTGGTTCTTCAGTCCGAATCATTAACGGCTAATTATTGTAGCATTTAATGTTGCAATTAATGCTACAAAGGACCAAAGACTGAAGATTACCATAAAAGGTAAGAAGACAAAGAAGAGCTTACCTGACAGTCGCCGAAAGCATGAACCAGAACGGCAAGTATCCTGAAGAAGAAGACTGTAGCTTATTCAGAGATTAAGCAGAGTCAAGAGTTGCACATTAAGGGAAATAATGTCGTTGGTACATGCAACTATAAAAGGATGCAACAACAATACAAAAACAACGACGGACAAAAGACTCAACAATACAGATAAACAAGACTCTCGCTGATCAATCAAAAACAGCACAAGCTTTTAAGCTCAGAAGCTCGCGAGCTGAAATTATTCTTAAGCACGATTACATTGTAATATTTGATCATTTAGGATCACTGTGCGCATCTTGTGTATTCTGTATTGAAAAACGGAAGTAAGAAACAAATTGTAACTGTCAGACATAGTGTGTCTGAACAGATCGAGTGACTAGGAGTTTCAGTCTGGTAGTGGGGTAAATCCAGCCTGAATCAGGTTTGTACAACAGGATTGTATAAATCAAAGTCTTCTAGTAGAAACCTTCCTTAATTGGAAGAAGGGGAGACGTAGAAGGATTACACTACCTTCGAACTTCCAGAAACATATTCTGTGTTCTTATCTTTCTGCACTCGTTCTTTCATTCAAGCCATCGAGCCGTTCTTACAAATATATAAACAAACTGTTCCGCACTTATACATTCAGTGGTCTGTTCTATAAAAGAGTTGATTAAGAAACAGATTTCTTTCACTAATCCGAAAGAAATCACAAGGGATTAAATTTTAGAAGGAGTGTTCATTCACCCCCCCCCCCCCCCCCCCCTCTAAACACTCCGGACCGATCCTAACACTTGTCCATACTTCATATGGTGTTGAGTTTAATTTCTTGTTAATCATGGACCGATTCTGTGTATAACATGTAGTATTGACAGCCCCTGCCCAGAATTTTTGAGATATTCCAGTCAGCAAGCATTGTTCTTGCTGCTTCCTTGAGCGTTCTGTTGCATCGTTCTGCAACTACATTTTGTTGAGGAGTGCGAGCTGCTGAGTATTCATGCCTAATCCCTTGGTATCTAGAAAGGATTCAAGATTTTGATTTGAAAATTTAGTGCCTTTGTCGCTTCGAATCCTGTCTATCCCAGAGGATTTCTCGTTTTGAATGTGCTTCAACAACTTGATTAATCTTGGGCCAGTTTGGTCTTTACTGCACAAAAATATAGTCCATTTAAAACGTGAGTAATCATCAATGATAACAAGAGTATACCGAATTTCCCCTAAACTTGTTATTGATATGTGACCGAACAAGTCCATATGTAATAATTCTAAGCAGTGTAAGGAGGATTTGTCATTCTTGTTCTTAAAGGATGATCTGACTTGTTTGCCCATTTGACAAGCTTGACAGATCTTATCCTTAGCAAAGTCGATCTTGGGCAGACCGATAACTAAATCATGTTTACATAGGCTAGAGATAGTCTTGAAATTAAGATGATTCAAGCGTTTATGCCATAGCCAATGTTTATTGTCGTTATAAGTGATGAAACAAGTAGGATTATCAGGTTGATCATGATTCCAGTTAATCTTATAAGTATTTTCATTCCTGATCCCTACAAGCATGGTTTTACCATTAGATGACTTAACATTGCAACTGTGTTTGTGAAATTCTACGATATAACCATTATAATATAATTGACTTATACTAATCAGATTATATCATAAATTCTCAATTAATAATACATCATTTATGATAATTTTGCCATGGACAATCTTACCCTTGCTCATGGTCTTACCCTTTGAGTTATCACAGAAGGTGATCTTGACCCGTGTATTGAGTAATATCAGACAGCAGCTCGATGTTTCCCTTCATTTGTTGAGAACATCCACTGTCTAAATACCAGTCTGAAGTTTCTTCTGGGGTTCCTGTCATAAAAAAGAATTGCTGTTGGTACCCAATCCTACTTGGGTCCGGAACGGATTAGTCCTTTGGGGACCCATACCTGAATCAGCTTTATTGGCTTGTGTGTGTCTGATATGGTGTGTGATGTGCGATAATGAATGTGCTGAGCTTGTTGTGTGTAGTGTGTTTTGTGAAATGGTGGCCTTTGATTCTTATTAGGTAATCTATATCTTCTTTGGACCGGTTGTGAGTTGTGGTAATTGGATGGTTTTTCTTGCCTTAAATTTTGCACTCTTGAGTTTGGTCTGATAGACTCAAAACTCGCTGGTGCCTTTTCCGTGGCTTGGTTAACATACCCAATCCCCTTTTTCAAACCTTTATCCTTGAAGGAGATTCCTGTTTGAATTGCAGGCACTTCTGATTCATATATTGTGCTTGATCTAACAAATTTTATTTGTTTGATTTTGTTCTTTTCCAGCAACAATTCAGTTTCATTTTTAGTGCTTTCATTGATACAAAGCCTATGCCAGTGATATCACCGACATTTCTTTGTACCTCTTGCAACTCATCTAATGAAGCTCTTAATTTTGTCCATGTTTTGAAAATATGAGAAAGTTTAGCATTTTGTGTGCTAATTCTCCGATTTTCTACATGGAGCTGTTCATAGGAGATTTTTAGCTTTTCCAGCTCGATCTTCAGACTGTCACATTCACCTAGCTTAGAACAGCTTGGTGTGATGTGCTCATCTGTTTGATCTTTGCTTACAGCCTTAATTTTCTCAAATGATTCAGCTAACATTCTGTAGTCATTAGCCATATCTTGTAGTGCAGATATAAGTTCTTCTCGTGTAAATTCATTTGAGTCAAAATCAAATACCTCATCGTTCTGACTAGTCTCCTCGTCTGCCATTAGGCATTGAATCTCCTCTTCGCTTTCACTGGAGGATTCTTCCGAGCTCTCTGATTCTGAATCAGTCTGACCTTACTTACTATTGCTTTCTTCTGTTACCAGAAATTTTTGAGCCTTTCCATGATGCCCTTTTCGATCTTTGTAGTACTTCTTCTTCTTGTCATCTCGGTGGCTTTCTTTCCTCATATCTTTCTTTGGTCTGGTGCAATCTGCAATGAAGTGTCCAGTCTTACCACAATTGTAGCAAGCCTGATCGTTGACAGTAGCATCATTTCTTGACTTATATCGATGAGAGGGTTTATAGTTCTTTTTATTTTTAGACATGAATTTACCAAATTGCTTAATAAATAACGACATAGTATCATTACTCATCTGTTCGTCAGATCGATCTGTTGGGGTAGATTGGTCTGGAATAGCTGCAAGTGCCTTTGTTGGCTGAGAGGTGGATGACTCTGCTTCCCCTATAGTGATCAGCTCGAATTCATAAGCCTTGAGATCATCGAACAGATCATAGAGTTCGATTTTGTTCAGATCTTTAGATTCTCTCATGGCAATGGTCTTGATGTCTCATTCCTTCGGTAATGCTCTCATAACTTTCAGAACAATCTCTCTGTTGGTATAGTCCTTGCCAAAACTGTGCAGTTCATTAATAATGCATGTCACTCATTCATCAAATTTGTTTAGAGTTTCTCCATGTTTCATCTTTATGCTTTCAAACTTTTGTAGAGCTACGGTCAGCTTGTTCTCTTTGGTCTGGTTATTCCCTTCACAGAGCTGTGCAATTTTCTCCCAAATTTCTATGGCAGTGGAACACATCTTGATCTTGCTGACCATATTCTTGTCCAAGGTTTTGAACAGAATATCCTTGGCTACATTGTCTATATTAGCCTTTTTCCTTTCTTCATTGGACCAGGTAGCTCTTTCTTTTTCAATCATCCGAGGTTCACCACTTGACCCTCTTAGGGCAGGGTTAACCTTCAAAATCTTCATTGGTCCTTTTGTAATGACGTACCACATGTCATCATCCTGAGCTGCTAAGTGAGCTTGCATGCGGATTCTCCAATAATCATAATCATAATCTTCATTGTAAGAACACCTGCTCTGATACCACTAGTTAGGGTCGAATATGAGTGTTTAGAGGGGGGTGAATAAAACACTTTACTAAAATTTATCTTTTCCGATTTTCCTGGATTGATTTCACCTGGGTTAGCAAATAAAACATGTTTCTTAATCAATACTAATCTGAACAGACAACTGATAGTGTGAGTGTGGAATCAGTCTGTTCTCAGTTAGCAAAACCGGTCTGATAGCTTTGAAATACGAAGTAGTGCAAAATGTAAATGGACAGGATGTGTTTTTGGATGTTCGAAGGCAATTCCTTCTACGTCTCCCCTTCTTCTAATTAAGGACGGGTTCACTAGAAAACTTTGACTAATACAATCCAATTGTACAACCCCGATTTAGCTGGATTTACCCCACTACTAGACTGAAACTCATAGTCTCTCAATCTGTTCAGAAACAATCGGTCTGACAGTTACAATGAACTCACTCTTCTATCTTAGAACAAATACTATTGATAGAGTGAATTATTTTGAGCATAAATTATCCTTAAACGATCAAATAAAACAATAAGACATGCTATCAACTTTGAGCAGATCGACAATATGAAGTATTTCGATGATAGTGTTCAGGTCGAATGAATGCTCAATTGATTGATTGTTGATCTCGTATGCGTGTTGTATCTCTCGTGTTGTTCCCGTCTTCTAAATATCTAAGTTACACCTTTATATAGACATTTCTGCCAACGACAATATTTCCTTTTGCATGCAACTCTTTACTTTAGTCAACCTCTGAACAAACTGCAGTCTTCTATTTTTAGACTTTTTAAGGTAACTTCCGTCTTTTGTCTATTTCAGCATTAAATGCTACATTAAATGCTTCAATAAATAGCCGTTGATTATTCGGATTGATGAACAAAGTTTGCTAACTTAGTCTGAATTGAGATTTCTGAAATAAGCTCTGATATGATCTGCATCGATCTGGTTGACATCGATCTGGTCTGTTTTGTCATCTTTAAAATCCGGAACCAATAAAGGAGGAATGCACTGAAGCGTTGGAACCAAGCACGAGGTGCTTGCTTCAGGCCATAACCAGGGGTTGTTCCATATGGACGGTTTTCGTGATAAGACCATTGAGAAAGGCATTCTTGACATCGAGTTGGTGCAAAGGCCATTGATGCATCATGGCAAGAGAGAGGACCACACGCACGGTAGAAGCCTTGACTACAGGAGAAAAAGTGCAGTGATAATCGAGGCCAGGAACTTGAGTGTAGCCCTTAGCAACAAGACGGGCTTTAAGACGTTCAATAGAGCCATCAGAATGGAATTTCGTTCGAAAGACCCATTTAGCACCAACAACATTCATACTGCGAAAACGAGGAACAAGTTCCCATGTGTCATTCATGCGGAGGGCCCACATTTCATCATCCATAGCATCAAGACATTCAGGATGCTTAGCAGCAGACTTAACCCTCGAGGCTCGGCTGTGGTGAGCAAAGCATGAATAAGGCCTGAAGAGTCCGCAAGAAGAGCTGGATGACGAGGCTTGAAGATACGAGCCTTACCCCGAGTAATCATATGGTGTTAAGGATAGGGCTTCGGCAGTGATGGCGGCGGACTAGGCTGCGGTGAGGGTGGTTGCTGGCGGACTAGGCTGTGGTGAGGGTGTTTGCAGTGGTGGTCCAATGACTGATGCAGTATGCGTAGAAGAGACAGATGATGCACAAACTCTGCATGGAGTGCCTGGAAGGGATGATTCAGAGGGCGCGGAAGATGAGCAGGATGGAGCAGGTGGAGAAGCTGAGGGAGATTGTGCAATGGGACATGCAGGCTCAAGAAAGCTGCTGAACTCGAGGTCGGATGAAGACCGAGGTGAAGAAGCAACCGTTAAGGAAAAAAATAGTTCATTCAATTGTGCATGTCTTGTGATATAGATGCGAGAGGTGGCATGGTCTAAGCAACAAAACCCTTTGTGGTGTGGACTGTAACCCAGAAAAACACAAGGGTGACTGGGCGGAGCCAGCTTGTCGGAGCATAGTCCCGGAGACACGGATAAACACGCAACCAAAGGGTCTAAAATTGGCATATTTAGGAGCAACGCCATACAAAACTTCGAAGGGTGATAAATTTTGGAGCACCGAGGTAGGCATACGATTTATGGTATATACGGCGGCACTGAATGCATCAACCCAATAAGGCATAGGAACTTTGGGTTGATAGATCATAGATAGACCAGTTTCTGTTATATGACGATGCTTTCGTTCTACGCGGCCATTTGTGTTGGAGTGTAAGGACATGATAATTGGTGATGAATGCCATGTTTGCGAAGAAGTGACTGAAAACGTGTGCTATGAAATTCGGTGCCACCATCACTATGAAATATTTTAATTTTGCACGACAATTGATTCTCCACAAATGACTGAAAGTGCATAAATATATCAAAGAAATCCAATTTGAGTCGCATTGGGTATAAACATGAGAAACGAGAGTGATCATCCACAAAGACAACATAATAAACAAATCCACCCAAAGAAGTGATAGGTGCAGGGCCCCAAATATCGCAATGAATTAAATTTAAAATGTGTGCTGAACGTTTGTCATTAACAATAAATGGAAGACGATGACTCTTAGCTAATTGACATGAAGAACATAATGTAGGACTAGGAAGTAAAGAGGTAACATATAGATGTTCTTACTTATTTAATAAGGAAATAGTACTATTAGCGACATGTCCCAAGCGAGCATGCCATAAAGCAAACGAGCCTTTTAGACTTTTATTTTGGAGAGCTGTCAAAAGTGTGGAATGACCCTGTTGTAAAACGTAAAGTCCCCCTTCCTGGTGCCCTTTGGCCAGTGGATTTCCTGTCCGTCGGTTCCGAATAATAAATGAGTCATCAGAGAAAAGAACATCAATAGGATAATCATGTGTGAGTCGACTGATAGACAATAAATTCTTTGTAATATGAGGAACCACCAAGACATCTAACAACTTAACAATATGCGATATAGAAGAATATCCAACATGAGTAATGTGAATAGATGCACCATTACTACCAATAACACGATCCTTACCACCATACGACTCAGTTGAATCAAGATGATACGGAGAGGGCGTCATATGAGCAGAAGCACCCGTGTCCATATACCAATCAAGTATATTGCCAGATGATAAGGAGCATGAGTTGTTGAAGGCCTCAGCAAGATTGGTGGTGCTGGGCGCAGGAGAGGAGGCATATGGCTCAGTTGAATCAAGATGATACGGAGAGGGCGTCATATGAGCAGAAGCACCCGTGTCCATATACCAATCAAGTATATTGCCAGATGATAAGGAGCATGAGTTGTTGAAGGCCTCAGCAAGATTGGTGGTGCTGGGCGCAGAGGAGGCATAGCGCTGAGAACAACGATCAGCGAAGTGGCCCTCAGTGAGATAGATTTGACACCGAGGAACGAAGCTACGACGACCTCGTCCACGACCAAAACACCCACGGCCTTGGCCCTGAGATCCACCGCCACGGGAAGAAGGGCGAGAATGATGGGCAGGGCGGTTACTAGAGGAACCAGAGGACGCAACAAATGCAGTAGGGGATGGTGAGTGGCCGTCGAATGATTGTTGAAAGAGTTCAAAACTTTCAGCTCGTGGGATGATATCTTGGAACGAGGTTGGGCAGTAGAAAAACTAGAGAACGACATCCCAAGCCACGGAGAAACCAACGAGATTTGTCGTTGTCATCAACGGGGCGACCAATAGCCGCTAACTGATCACATATGCCTTTCAACTATCGTGAATATTCAGCAACGGAGCGAGTACCCTTTTTGATAAGCTGCAAATCGTCTTTGATGTGGAGTTCATGAGTCTTATAGTTGTGGCTAAAGGAAGACTCAAGTGCAATCCATACCGCAAGAGAAGTGGAACAACCAAGGGCGGTAGCCATTGCCTATTCGGACACAGATGAGAAAATGAGGCTTAAAAGTCGCTGATCCTGCATATGCCAGTCAGTGAAGGCCTGGTTTGGAATAGAGGACCCATCACTACCAGGAAGATGATACGGTGGGGATGGTTGTGAGCCATCGATAAACCCAAGTAGATTCGAATAGGTGAGCAGAGGCAGGAATTGGCTTTTCCATAGAAGATAATTTGAAGAATTTAGTTTGATAGTAAGCATGTGGATGAGGGTAGAGAATGGGAGGGAGGAATCTGAAGGTGGTGAGCTAGTGGCGGCGTTGGAGATGCTGGAATCGGTAGAGGCCATGAGGATCGAATTTTAGGGTTTAACCTTTGTTAGGATACTAATACCATGTATAGAATGTTTGTTCCACCTTAAACCTTAGGTCGTGAGTTTATTTCATATTTATAGAACCATACAATCAAAGAGAATAATTTACAAGATATGATACAATCTACAAGATTTGAATTGGTTTACTAAATTAGGATCAAACAAGGTAAGTTAATCTTTGATGTTATGGTAAGATTCTGAAGTATTTTTAATAGTTAGTAGCAGATTGATGTTGATTGGTTAAATTTGTTAATTTAAATATTTGTTCATAAGTAAGAAGAAAGAGACAAATCTATAAATTTCAGCATAAAAGAATTTATTTCAAACTACCCTATTTATAGACAATAAATTCAAACACATGGTATATCCACTCGGTTTAAAAATGAAAAAAAAATCATTTTGCAAGAATGACGGATGATTTTGGTTGGGCAAACTAGTAAGTGTACTGGGTCAACTTATAATATAATCGGATTGAGTCCAAGTCGTACCAACACAAATCAACGTTAGTTACTAAAATATGAATTATTTCCTTAATTTAGACTAATTATAATATAAGATGATAGATTGATATATTAAACTAAATTATCTAAATATAGCAAGAATCAAACTAGTAGACAAAGAGGATTACTTGGGAGAAATTCAAATTTGTAAAAAAGACTAAGGTGTACGACGGTACCGAGCCAAACTATTTTAACGTGTCAAAATTAAAATCCAATTAGTTAATTATCCAACTCACGACGAAATCCCCTCTTATTTATTAAATGATTTCCCGAGTTAATAAACCTAATTAAATCTAACAGTCCAATTATTTATAATTGAATTAATTAGATCCAACCGCATTAGTTGCTATGGAATTTCAATATTTAAACATAAAGTCGCATATAGAAATCGAATTCTATTTCTAGTCGATTATACTGTTGATTGATGTTTTGACGCAATTACCAATCTATCGTCTTTTGATTTTAGATTAACTAACAATTATCAATTTAATTGGCCAGATTAAACGCACACATGATAGACAACATCAATCAATAAACTGAAATAATAATAAACTTGAATTAAAATCAAACCATGAAAAACAACTTGTCTCGGCTATATCGTGGCCTTAGTCTAAATAAATCTACTCCATAAGGTTGGGATTTACGTGAATTGTGTATTGAGAAGTATGTGGAAGTCTGTGAAAAGTCGTCTGAGAGTTGTGATGGGATATATTCGTTTTATAATAAAAATAAGTAAACTTCCTAGTCCAACAAAGATCCTACAAGATATGCTCCAATCTTCTCTTTCCTTATCATATAGTATTTTGTTTTCTTCTTCAAAGTCAATGTAGGGAGACAAGACGCAACATTCAACAATTCTTTCCTTAATAATAAGATCCTGGAAGATTTGTATGATTCTTCTACATCTCCTTGGATTTGGGGCGCTTCTTAAGTCCTCACTTCTTTTCTTTTTCGACTCGTCCTATGTGGCGTTGAATTTGTTGACTATTTTCATTCCATAATTAAGCTTTTCCAACAACTTGGTCAAATCTACACATAATATAAAATAAGACTTTTAAGCGTAAAATTAAGAATAAAAACGACAGATAAGCACGAATACGACAAAATAAGTCCCTAAATTATCTATAAAATCGTGCTTATCAAATATTCAGGTTATCTCGGATTCTTTATAGAATTTGAGGAACAATTCCTCAGACTGTTACAACTTACAAATCCAGAATGTCTCAATTTGTCATAGTCTGATATTTTTTTTATTATTTGTAATTTTTATTAAAATCAATATTAATAAAAACTACCATCCAAACATTATATATACTAGCAGACATCGAGAGCTGAAATCTCAGCTAGCCAATTTTAGGTTATTAAATAAATTCCATCTACAAAATGGTTCTCTGTTCTAGCAATCAAGTTGTATTTTCCAAAAAAAATTCTACACATCCCTTCCCCAACTAACATTAACTTGCTTCTCAGATCAATGCAATATCTTTCTATCAATAAAGCACACATGTTCCTTCCTCCAGTAGTTAGAGAAAGGGTCAAAGGGACTTCTCAACAGCTTCCCAAGGTCAGGTCTTGATTGCACCACATTCAGATCTCGACCGTATATCTCCTGTTTCATAGGCAAAAATTAAAGAGGAAAAGTACAAAACACATACTTCCAAGACAATTGGGAAATGTTTATCACATTTAAAGATCCCCCATAAGTTCTTTAAATATGAGCAAGTGAGTATAGAAAAGAAGCTTGACGATGAAATTGTTATTGCACATTTTTAAGAAAATGTGAAAATGTTTAACTGACATCAAAGCTTATGCATCAGAGAGTGGGACACACAAATGATCTCACCCTAGTTTTACGTTAATTTTAATTAATTCTCCAATAATTTTATTAAATGCACATCAAGCACGGCCTCCCTCGTCCCTAATATTCCCTACAAAGAACTTTTACTGCCAACAAATTGGTAAATGAAAACACTAGGGTTCCCCAAAGTAACCAATAAAGGCAAAGCAATGATAGCAAGAATCAAAATTAACCAAGGAAACAACCAAATTCCACTTATACAAATACCACAAATGTCTACTCATCTTAACTTTCAATTTTTAGAAACCAAACCGAAAAACAACAGAAACCAAAGTTTGGACAGAGCAAAGATTATCGTAAGAACTCACGACGGATAGAACAGACCCATGATGCACTTCCACGCAAGCACCTCCCCAAACCCATTCCTATAACTATCATTATTCCCTCTTCCAATGAAAAAATCCATCATCTTCCAACACCTAATCCTCCCATCCTTGTGCCCAGTTCACAGAAGAATGAATACACTCCAAAACTTAGACCTTGACCAATATAAATTCATTAATCAAAACTAAAGTTCCAAAAATCAAAATACATGAAGCAGAAGTTACCCAAAAAAAAAAAAAACTCAACAACCGATGGTGAGAAGAAGGTCAGAATTCAGAGGATTATCACATATGATTAACATATAATTTAGAAGAACATAGCTACAATCATTCGCCATATGATTTCCTGTTGACGCATTATGTCAAACAGTTTGTGGACGATTTGGTTTATATCCGAACCTTTATGAAGCCATGCTTTTGTTGGCAGATATAAGAGAACAAACAACAACTTCATGCAAAAATTTTTACAACAAAAAGACTATGAAAACCTATTCAACACAATAAAAAAGATAAAAATTACCTAAACGTGACAGCCAAGAGAGCGTCACCCTCGGCCACGAAATTGTAAGCAATCATTAAATCAGTTGCTTTTTTAGGGTATTGTGCGTTTTTAAAGAAACGCATACTCCATCCTCGTTTTACTTTAGAAAGGTAGCCAAAAAAAATTTAATATTATTTTTGTAAATTATTTTTTTATTTACTATATTTTTTTTTAAATTAGCCTGTATATATCAGTGTTTATTAATTTTTGCTCCCCAATCAACAAGATTCCTTAGTTTTAACTCACTGATTATATAAAATTACCTGATTACCATTTTCTTTATTATTTTTCATCATTCTATCTCTTTTATTCTTCTACATAAATGAAAAATGCGAAGGTCTCCGTAACAATATTCACGACATTCTCCACAGAAATAAACTACACATCTCCTTGGCAATGTGTTACGATCTTAGATAGTAACGGATTTTGATTCGAGAATTAACTCGGAAATTGAATCGCACCAGAGAAAAAATTCACAGAAAGAACATAAGAGAATTAAGAGCAAGGAAGAAGATATTTGTGAAATGTCTATTTATATGCTAATACAATTGACTAACTATCACTTAAACCACACTTGTCACTTCTACTTCTCAATTCATTATTTATTAAATCCTCTATTTGCTGTAATATGAACAATATAAGAATTATAATTCTGAAAATTATGAATTCCGAACTAAAATCTACTAATGACCTTGGAGCACTCTTCAAGCGATGTGACCTTCGTTGCATGCTCATATCATTACCCACCCCATCAAAATTCACCCTGTCCTCAAGATGAAAGCCCGGGTAATCCGCACGGAAGACAGAAAGATCTTCCCAAGAAGACTCCTCAAGAGGCTGACCTGCCCATTGCACCAAAATTTGCCAAGTCCATTGTGAATTCTTTCAAATGCGGGGATGATATTAAGACAGCTAAAGGAGTGACGAGAGGCTGATTGTCCACAAAGTGTGCTGGCAACTGCAAGGACAGACCAGATGTAGTCTCTAAACATATCTTGAGAACGAATATGTGGAAAACTGGATGAATTTTAGCTTCAAGTGGTAAAGCTAATTTATAGGCAACAACCCCAACACGCTTCACAATTTGAAAAGGTCCATAATAACGTTTATTCAACTTGGAATACGGTTGATCTTTGAGTGATGTTTGGCGATGAGGTTGCAAACAGGCAAAACACCATCGTCCCACCTCAAAGATTCTGTTAGTACGACGTTTATCAGCAACAACTCGCATCCTCTCTTGCGCAGAACTCATGTGACGTCGCAAGGAATCCAATGATACATCTCTGTCTCGCAACAAAGTGTCAGCAACTTCAATCTTAGAAGACCCTGTAATGTATGACGGTAGAGAGGGTGGAGGTTTTCCGAACACAACCTCAAAATGGAGTCATTTTAATAGTAGAATGATATGTGGTGTTATAGCAAAGCTCGGCCCAAACCAAGTGCCTCGACCATTTCGATGGTTGATCCATCGCAAAAGCACGCAAATATTGTTCCAAACACCGATTCAAAACCTCGGTTTGGCCATCCGTTTGTGGATGATAAGCACTTGACATTGCGAAAGTTGTACCACTGCTCTCAAAAACCTCCTTCCAGAACTGACTCAGAAAAATCGGATCACGATCAGAAACTGTACTCTTCGGAATGCATGATGTTTAACCACAATCTCGACAAATACAGAAGCAACCATCGAAGATGTAAACCCAGATTTCAGCAACCCAAAATGGCTATATTTAGAAAGCCGATCAACCACCACAAAAACGACTGAATATCCATTTGAAGGAGGCAATCCGGTGATAAAATCAATAGAAATGTCCTCCCAAATATTTTTCGAAACTGGAAGTGGTTGTAATAAACCCAAAGGTTTTTGGTTAGTGGACTTCGTTTGAAGACAAACGGGGCACTGTGCAACATAAGCTTGCACATCGCGTTTCATGTAAGGCCAATAGAACCAATCCTTGCCAAAGTCTTTTGCACCCTGCCATGACCAGCTAAAGGAGTATTATGAAATTCAAACAACACTTTGTCCTTGATCACTGAAGTAGGAGCGAGGCAAATTCGATGATTTTTGTAAACCAAGCCATCACAAAGTTGGAAAGGAGCCGTTGGAAGGGAGTTGATGTAGAAGAAGATTGAAACAAGAGGTTTGAATCTTGCTGGACTTCAAGAAGTAATTGAGGAAGAAATTTGGGCATGGTGACTGATAAGGGAAGTAAGTGACCCGTAATTGGCGAGATAAAGCATCCGCCAATATATTCAATTTACCTGGTTGATAAGCAATGTCAAAATCATAGCCCAACAGCTTGACAAGGTAATTTTGTTGTTCGGGAGTGTGTATGATTTGGTTTAACAAGGACTTAAGGCTGAGATGGTCTGTGATGATAGAAAAGTGGTGACCCAACAAGTAAGGACGCCATTTCGTGACAGCTTGTGTGATGGCCAACAATTCCCGAACATAGGTTGAGGATTTGGAAAGATGAAGTTTACGACTGAAATAAGCAATTGGATGACCTTGTTTCAAAAGCACAACCCTGATCCCAACCCCGAACACATCGGTTTGAATCTGGAATGGTAAAGAAAAATTGGGAAGGGCAATAATAGGAGATTGGGTTAAAGCAATGTTTAAGAAGATAAAGGATTGTTGTGTGGCTTCTGTCCAATGGAAATTTTCTTTTTTAAAAAGGTCAGTGAGAGATGCGGCAATGGTAGCATAATGCTTGACAAACTAGCGATAAAACCCCGAGAGACCCAAGAACCCACACAAAGATTTCGGATTGGCCGATTTGGCCAGGAATTAATAGCCTCAACTTTAGCATGATCAACCTTAACCCCTTTAAAGGAAACTATGTGACCAAGATAATCAATGGAACGTTGAGCAAATGAGCATTTAGAAAGTTTGACAAAAAAAAAACATGCTCATGTAAACACTGCAAAACAGAATGCAAATGGACGAGATGCTCATCCATTGATTTGCTATAAACGATGATGTCATAAAAAAACAAAGACAGACTTTCGAAGAAGCGGTTTGAAGATGAGATTCATTGAAGCTTGAAAAGTTACGGGGGCATTTGTAAGACCGAAAGGCATGACGACAAATTCATAGTGGCCCTCATGTGTTCGAAAAGCGGTTTTCGGAATATCAGAATCATTGACACGAATTTGGTGTTACCCAGCCCGTAAGTCCAGCTTGGAAACAATGGAATAACCGTATAGTTCATCAAGAAGTTCATCAATTGTGGGAATATGAAATTTATCCTTAACAGTAAGATGATTAAGGGCACGGAAATCAACACAAAATCACCAAGTGCCATCCTTCTTTTTTACTAATAAAATCGGGAGGAAAAAGGACTATGACCAGGACGAATAACGCCCGAAGATAACATTTCTTGAACCAACTTTTCAATCTCAATTTTTTTGGAGTGGGGATAACGATAAGGTTTGACATTGATGGGATTCGTGTTGGGAAGAAGATGAGCATGATTAATACTTCGTTTAGGACAAAGTGAATCTAGTTCCATAAACACATCCTTATACGCATCAATTAAGGAAACTAAGGACTGAGGTGGAGATTGTACATGTGATGATGTATATGTGCCCCCGTCCAGAGACATTAGTTGAAAGCAATGCAAGATGCTTTCAGTTTTCGATAACCGACAAAGTTGATTTAGCTGCACTTCTTCAATGTGAATCAACGGCTGGCCTTGTAAACGGACTATGCGACCCTGATGTCGAAATTCCATGTAAAGCTGTGTATAATCCATAGTAATTGGTCCTAAGAGTTGAATCCATTGTACCCCCAAAACTACATCAGCTCCTCGCAATTGTAAGATAAAGAAATCAATAGAAAAAGTTTCAACACCCACAACCACTTGCACATATGGGCAAAACCCCACACAAACCATCGAAGCACCATTCCCCACCAAAACTGAAAAATGAGGAGAATGTAACACATGCAGCTTCAAGAATTTATCAATGCGCTCCTGAACAAAATTTGTTCGTGCTACCACCATCAATGAGGATTTGCACTGGCACTCCAGTGATATGACCATGTAACTGCAATGTTCATGGACAAGGATGTCCTTCCATGGCATGGAAACTGATTTCAGGTTGCTCAAGTTGATAATCGAGACTGGAAAGCTCGTGAGACCATCACCACCAACAGCATCATGCGAATCCTCTTCCGCTGTAAAAAACAACATTAGCTGACCCTTACATTTATGACCTACAAAAACTTTTCGCCGCAATTGTAACAAAAGGCCTTTCTCTCTTAGTGCCAACATTTTTGCAGGTGACAACCTTTTAATGGTAAATGGTTTCTTAGGTCCTGGTGGAGTAGGAAGTAAAGGAGACAGTTTAGTAGGAGCCAAAGAAGCAGGAGATCTAGCAGAAGGAGATCACTCACTCCATAACCCAGGGTCGAAGCCAATATCTGAAATTTTTTCATCATAAAGTTTGGCTAATCCCATCGCCTATAACAGAGTTTGTGGATGAGATAGTTGTGTTTCTTTACAAATATCATGTCGTAATCCAGATACAAAGCAACTAAGTAACACATGCTCAGGCACACCAGTAATATTATTAGCAAGCTGTTCGAATTGGTGTTGATATTCAGGCAAACTTCCAGATTGAATCAAGTTACTCAATCGACCAAAATAATCCTCATACTCCGAAGGTCCAAATCGCTTAGCTAGTGCAATTAAAACTCAGGCCAAGTCCGAATTAAACCATTTCTATGTATCCAATCGAACCAATCTAATGCCACACCATCCAAATGAAATGACGCAACAATTAATTGTTGAAATTCCGAAGTGCGATAGTAATCAAAGTAATGTTGAATCCTAGCTACCCAAGCCAATTGATTACCCACAAAAAATCGTGGAATATCGACACACAAAGACTTGACAATGTGCGAATGATCCAGATTTACCTGCGGAATCAGAGGAATATGAGATCCAGGAGACGGAGGTTGCGATACTGTTGCAAAAGTAAAATGACTATCTTGATGTTCAACCTTGGCATCTAAGGACTTAAAAGCAGTGGTAAGTTCCAAAACAGCCTCAAGAAGAGAATCAATATTCGCAATTTGTTTGTCGATGCGCACTGTCTGTGATTCGTGCATCGCGGTGAGCTTGGCCAAGGATTCCTCCAATCGAGCATAACGCGTTCTGTTGAGAGATTGTTGAGCCTTAAACGCATGGTTGCGTTTAATGCATTAAATTATCCCCGGTCAATCTTTGAGTTTTGATGATCAACAAAACTTGTGTTTGTTATACTAATGCATCTACTTAGTGTGCAGATTAAGTGATGAAAAGTGGAATGAAATGAAGAAAATCGATTGTGCATATTTTGGCCTGGATCGCCCCAGGCGTTGGTGATCATCACCCCAGGCGATGGGTGCCAGGCGAGGCATCGCCACGCACATCGACAGAGGCGATGGCTAGGCGAGCATGCGAGGAAGATCGCTCTAGGCGATGATGACCATCGCCTGAGGCGATGGCAACCATTTGACACTTCGCCCCGCACATCGATTGACGTGATGCCGAGGACTGCGCGCAGGGGGAGATAGCCTGGCGTGATGGCATGATCGCCCGAGGCGATGCGTTGAACGCCTGAGGCGATCTGGACTTCGCCCGAGGCGATGCAAGATTTTAGGCTGCTGAGGCTACGGCATTGGATTTTAATTTGGATCGCCTGAGGCGATCGGGACATCGCCTGAGGCGATGCGTGATTTATGCTGACCGTTGGGGCGCGGCGATGGAGATCGCCCGAGGCGATGGCTGAGGCGATCGAGGAGTGATTTCAGCCTTATGTGTAGCAACGGCTAGTAGGAGCCTAGGGGGCCTCCTACACTATAAATATTGATGCTTTGGAGCATTTTGAAGCTAAGGAACAAGCCTACAAACTTCTACAAAGTCTTGATAATTATTATTTCAAATTGTATTGCAATCTCCATACATTGTTGTTGTATTGGAGTTTGTAATTGTCTTCTTTGTTAGAGTCTTGTTATCTTCGTGTGAGTACACCGTGAAGGTGTTTTTTTATTTGATCTATTGTAAAGGTCCTCCAACACCAAAGCAAGTTGGAAAATTGTAAAGTCGCCAACAAGTGAAGTTGGTGCATGTGTTGTGGATATCCTTGTAGCCCTTAAGGCCAAGAAGACTCGTGAAGAGTGTTGGTAGCTCGGGAAGAGCTTGTGTACTCGGGAAGAGTATTGTGCTCGGGAAGAGCTTGTGTACTCGGGAAGAGTAGTGTGCTCGGGAAGAGCTTTGTAACTCGGGAAGAGTTGTTGTGTGGCTAACTTGGAGCCCTCAAGGCCAAGACCAATTGTTGTAACGACCCAAAACTTTTACATGATTTACATGATCATGCATGAACATCATAACTCATATAGAAGCATTTGATATGCATAAATGTTGGGTCTATTGTGACGATATTGTTTTGGATTCTATTGAATGTATGACTTGAGTGATAATTATGATAAGAATTGAAATCTAATGAGTCGGTTTCATTATATCGAGAATATGGATAAAATAAGGAATAGACATAGTTAAGGGACTTAAGTGTAAGATGATAGAGATTTGAAGGGCTAAAGTGCAATATGTAATCTAATTAATAGTTATCTAGTGCCTTAGGAAGGAAGAAAATCAGATTTTATCTTCCATTTTCGTTTCTTCATCTGCTCCTTGAGGGAAAGCTATACAAATTCCATAGAAACTCAAGTTTTGTGCCAAAAACTTGTAGAGGAAGGTATACCTATATTTGTACTCCTTAATTTCTATGGTTTTGACAAGTTTTAATGATGTGTTTGTTGATGTTGGTTGAGAAGAAACATAGGGTTTGCATGTGTTAGATGGAAACATGTATTTTGAAGTAGATTTTGATGTTATACATGAAGGGAATAGGTTTAAAGAAGATATAAGAGGTTTTGGAAAGAAAGAACATGTGTTTGTATAAGAAATCTGCTGAAAAACAGAACTCCTATGGTGTTTCGAATTTTTGGAATTCTTAGACTTTAGTTTTGATGTTGATGTTCACATGAAAGTTGTAGTATGTTAAGTTATCTTTAATTTGATAGTAAATTCAAGTAATTTGGAGTTATAATGCATGAGTTATGTCAATTTTACTACACTATGTACAGGTTGACCTCTAAAGTGTGATGATTTCTGCAACTTGATGTTCTTGGCTAATTTTGTCTATGAAGATGATTTAATTAATTTAAGCAAGTCAAATATGAATTGTAGATCTTTGAGTTATCTTTAATTGGACGTAAAGTGGGGCTCATTTGGAGTTAATATGAATTAGTTATGAATTTTATACCAAAAGGTGTCAAAGCTGAAAAATGCAGAATTTTCAACAAAACCATTCTGCCATGTAGCGATCGATCGCCTCTGTGTAGAGATCGATCTATTCAGCCAAATTTTGAAAAAAATGGTTTTCTTTGATGAGTTTAAGTATGGGAAGCCTAGTATGATGTATGTGAACTACGAAAACATGTTAAATGTAAATATTAGATGATTTATTCATGTGTTTGAGATAAATGTATTTATAGGTCCTAATCTCGAACAAGCTACAGATAAGGCGAACTAAAAGAGTTCTTCGAGATAGGTGTATCGTTTGTGAGTATATCCTATAACTTGGTATTTAACTGTACATACGTATATGATTTATGTTCTATGAATTGCGTTTATAAAGGATGTAAATACGTGTTGTATATGATGTGATATTTCATTATATTGAAATGTGATCATGAATTGTGCATTCATGTGCATACATAAGAGATTAATGAACTCTGTTATGGATGCTAAGGATCTTGAACCATGTGTTAATGCATTCTGAGTACGGTCAGAACTACAGAATCAAATAATATCGATCCTGAGTTAATTGAGAACTCAAAAGGGGATCTACAGAGTGCCATGGCCATCTTGTGATCACAAATTGTTCCTGATTCTAGTTGATCCATAACAGAAGAACAAATAATCATACATACATGTGTACATGTGAATTACTTGTTGTACAAGTATTACCACAGTTTTGATGAGTTATATACATATGTGATGTTGAATATCGGTTATTTGTATATACTCAGTGAAGTGTTTTGTTTCAGATAATCCAAAGTAAAAGTTGACTCTAGAGGAAGGTCTAGAAGTCTTTTTGAAGTATTTTCCAGTATGGATACAAGGTTGGCCGGCTGATCTGTAGTTCTTCTCCCTCTGCTCATCATTGTACATATAAGTGTATAGGTTTTTGGTATGAGTATTGCGAGATACAGCATCAGTCCATTTTTGTGGCATATATGCCATGTACATAATGTTGTGAAAAAGTTTTAATTTTACATGTTATAAAGTAAAATTTCCGCTGCAACTAATTAAACATGTTACTATAGTAATGCTATAGTCACAGTCATGTGTATGTATATAAGTAATATGACGCCCTTACAGGATAAATGTTAGGCGACATGCCTCATGTATTTACACGTGTATAAAAAAGATATGCGTGTCATGTGTAATGAAAAGGTAGGGGTGTCACAGTTGATTTGGTATCAGAGCAAAGGTCTAAGATTCTGTAGACTATGACCATGCATCATTGTGATATGTTGCATTGTTCTTATGTGTTACATGATTACATAAGTCATTACTTGTGTCATAAAGGGTAAATGATGAGCAAAGCCATATAGGGGAAGAAGCAGCCGAGCCTGAGTCTCATGCATCACATTCTTTTCCTCCTCATGTTCAAGGAATGCCTGTTCATGACACTTATAGACAGTTTCCACATGCTCCTCCTCATGAATTTTGTGAAAGGAGGTATGATAAACTAAGAAAGATGGGAGCTGAAGAGTTTAGGGGTACTACCAATCCAGCGGAGGCTGAGACATGGCTGAAAAGAATAGAAAGAATTCTAAATCTATTGAAATGTACTCCTGAAGAGAAGTTTGATTATAAAGTATCACTTCTTCAGGGCAATGCATATGATTGGTGGGAAACCGTTCCAAACAGTGCTATTCAGCCACCTGTTTTGACTTGGGAGGACTTTCTGACTAAGTTTAATGATGCATACTTACCTGAAGTCTACAAAGATCAGAAAGAGAAAGAATTTCTTGAATTGAAGCAGTGGAACAGATCAGTGGCAGAGTATGAAGTGTTGTTTAATCAGTTGTCACGTTATGCTCCACACATGGTTGCTACTGAGAAGAAGAAATGTAGCAGGTTTGAAATGGGATTACGATTCACTATTCATGATCGCCTGACAACAACAGATTTGGAATCTTATAGTAAGTTGAAATCTGCAGTTATTCGTGCTGAGAAGTTGGAAGCTGAATCCAAAGCTTTCAAGAAACGACAAAGTGAAGAAAGTAGTGGTGTTGGTAAGAAGAAAGTATTCCAAGTACCTACACAAAAGCCTTTTCCTAGTGGTTCCAAAGGTGCCAGTTTCAGTGGTGCACCATTAGCAAGTAAAATTTCTGGTTTTACCTCAACATCACCAACTTGTATCCATTGTGGCAAGAATCATTTTGGAGAATGTAGACTTCTGACACGAAAATGTTTTCGATGTGGTGAACCGGGTCACATTGCAAGAAACTGTTATAAACCACAAGATGAGCCTACAGTGGACCAACCAAGGTCAAGTAATGTTAATGCTGGTCGAGGTAGAGGTCGAGGAAAGCCTGGTATGGGAAGAGGTGTTGGTTTGGAAGAAAGCAAAGCTAATAATCAGGCCCGTGTGTTTGCGATGACTCAAGAAGAAGAAAGTACTGCACCAACTGTTATCACCGATAATTTATCGATCTTTGATACAATTGCTTATGTTTTATTTGATCCTGGTGCAACTCATTCTTTCATATAACAAGCATTCATAACACATGTGCATGCAAAACCAGAACCATTGAGTTATGATTTATATGTTCGAACTTCTGTTGGGGGTATAGTTGTTGTGAATATGGTGCATCGTCAGTGTAAACTGTTGATTGGAAATACTGAGTTGGTTGCTACCCTTATTGTTTTGCCATTGAAGGATTTTGATATAATTCTTGGAATGGATTGGTTGACTGCATATCATGCTAAATTGGATTGTTTTACTAAAGAGATAGTATTACAACTTCCTGATCAAACTCAGATTGTGTTTAAAGGAGAAAGACAAATTTTACAGACATGTATCATTTCTGCAACTACGGCATCTAGATTGATTAAGGGAAGTTGTGAAGCTTATTTAGCTTATATTATAGATAGCAGAATATGTGGTTTGAAACTTGAAGATATTCCAGTAGTCAGAGAATATCCAGAAGTATTTCCAGATGAATTACCAGGATTACCTCCGAATCGAGATATTGAGTTTATTGATATGCCTAGTGGTACTACACCGATTCTATTTCACCTTATAGAATGGCACCTATTGAACTAAACGAATTGAAAATTCAGTTACAAGAATTACTGGATAAGGGATTTATTAGACCGAGTGTATCACCTTGGGGCGCACCTGTGTTGTTTGTTAAAAAGAAAGATGGTACCTTGAGATTATGTATTGATTATCGACAGTTAAACCATGTGACTGTTAAGAACAAATATCCACTACCCAGAATAGATGATTTGTTTGATCAATTACAAGGTGCTACTGTCTTTTCTAAAATTGATCTGAGATCTGGATACCATCAGTTGAAAATTTCAGAAACGGACATACCGAAAACAGCGTTTAGAACCAGGTACGGTCACTATGAATTTCTTGTTATGCCATTTGGGTTGACAAATGCACCTGCTGTCTTTATGGCATTGATGAATGATGGGTTTAGACCCTATCTAGATAAATTTGTTATTGTATTCATCGATGATATTCTGATTTATTCAAAATCTACTGAAGAACATGAACAACAGTTAAGAATAGTGCTACAAACATTGCGTGATAAACAGTTGTATGCAAAATTGAGTAAATGTGAGTTTTGGCTGAATCAAGTGGTATTTTTGGGGCATGTTGTATCTGGTGAGGGTATAAAAGTTGATCCAGTGAAAATTGAAGCAGTAACGAAGTGGGAAAGTCCGAAAAATGTGACAGAAGTTCGTAGTTTCCTTGGTTTAGCTGGCTATTATAGGAGATTTGTAGAGAACTTTTCTCTTATTGCTACTCCATTGACAAAGTTGTTGCACAAAAATGTTTCTTTTAAGTGGACAGATGAATGTCAAAGAAGTTTTGATAAATTAAAAGAAAAACTCACAACTGCTCCAGTTCTGATGATTCCATCAGGTACCAATGATTTTGTTATTTACAGTGATGCTTCATATCAAGGTCTTGGTTGTGTTTTAATGCAATGTGGAAAAGTTATAGCTTATGCTTCTCGACAATTGAAACCATATGAAATGTCTTATCCTACTCATGGTCTTGAGCTTGCTGCTGTTGTCTTTGCTTTAAAGATATGGAGACATTATTTGTATGGTACTATATTTCAAATCTTTACTGATCATAAGAGTCTGAAATATCTGTTGAGTCAGAAAGAATTGAATATGCGTCAAATGAGACGGCTTGAATTATTGAAAGATTATGATTGCACTATTGAATATCATCCTGGCAAGGCTAATGTTGTTGCTGATGCGTTGAGCAGAAAGTCATATGGTACTATTTCTTGTCTATCAGTACATTCTATGCCATATCTGTTAGAATTGAGAAAGATGAATATTGCTTTGAATGTGAATGAAACTGGTATCTTATGTGCTTCGTTCTGTATTAGATCAGTGATGGCTGAAAGAATTAAACATGCTCAGTGTCGTGATGATAAATTGATTAGTATTACAGAGAAAGTGAAACAAGGAAAAAGTACATCATTTGTGATCAATGATGATGGTACTTTGATGATTCATAATCGACTTTGTGTTCCTAATGTGGAGAATATAAGGCATGAAATAATGGAGGAAGCACACATTGCACCGTATGCTATGCACCCTGGTAGTACGAAGATGTATCAAACTCTGAGAACCCATTATTGGTGGCCTAGAATGAAGAAGGATGTAGCTGAGTATATATCGAAATGTTTGACATGCCAACAGGTGAAATCTGAACATCAAGCACCAGTTGGGAAATTGCATCCATTACCTATTCCAGTTTGGAAGTGGGACCGTATAACAATGGATTTTGTTTATGGTTTACCTGTAACTCAGAAGAAGAATGATGCAGTTTGGGTAATTGTGGACCGACTGACAAAATCAGCTCACTTCTTACCATTAAGATGGGGCTCTACACTTGAAAGTTTAGCAACAAGGTATGTGAATGAAATTGTTAGATTACATGGTGTACCTTTATCTATTATATCAGACAGAGATCCTCGTTTTACATCGAGATTTTGGGGAAGTTTACAACAAGCATTAGGTACTAAACTGCACTTTAGTACTGCATTTCATCCTCAAACAGATGGACAGACAGAAAGAACAATTCAGACATTAGAAGAAATGCTTTGATCATGTGTTCTTGATTTCAAAGGTTCATGGGATGAGTATATTGCTTTGATGGAATTTGCATATAATAATCAGTATCATAGCAGTATTGGTATGGCACCATATGAAGCCTTATATGGTAGAAAGTGCAGAAGTCCAGTATGCTGGGATGAAGAAGGAATGCGGATATTAGAAGGTCCATATCTCATTCAAGAGACAGTTGAAAAGATAACAATCGTGAAAGATCGATTGAAAGCAGCGCAAGATAGACAAAAGAGTTATGTTGATCAACATAGACGAGAAATGGATTATCAAGTTGGCGAAAAGGTATTTCTTCGTGTTTCTCCTTGGAGAGGTATTCTCAAATTTGGAAAGAAAGGCAAATTGAGTCCGCGATACATTGGTCCCTATGAGATACTTGATAAAGTTGGACCGTTAGCTTATCGTCTTGCCTTACCTCCTGAATTGTCTCAGATTCATAATGTGTTCCATGTGAGTATGCTTCGGAGATACAGATCAGATCCATCTCATATCCTGCAAAATGAACCAATTGAAATTTCTGAAAATTTAAGTTATGTTGAAGAACCGGGTGAGATATTAGAATACAAGGACAAGCAGTTAAGGAATCGAGCAATTCCTATGGTAAATGTTCTATGGAAAAATCATTCTGAACGGGAAGCTACATGGGAAACAGAGGAACACATGAAAACATAATATCCTGTGGTTATTTCTTGATACAGGTACAAATTTCGAGGTCGAAATTTTTAAAGGAGGGAAGAGTTGTAACGACCCAAAACTTTTACATGATTTACATGATCATGCATGAACATCATGACTCATATAGAAGCATTTGATATGCATAAATGTTGGGTCTATTGTGACGATAGTGTTTTGGATTCTATTGAATGTATGACTTGAGTGATAATTATGATAAGAATTGAAATCTAATGAGTCGGTTTCATTATATCGAGAATATGGATAAAATAAGGAATAGACATAGTTAAGGGACTTAAGTGTAAGATGATAGAGATTTGAAGGGCTAAAGTGCAATATGTAATCTAATTAATAGTTATCTAGTGCCTTAGGAAGGAAGAAAATCAGATTTTATCTTCCATTTTCGTTTCTTCATCTGCTCCTTGAGGGAAAGCTATACAAATTCCATAGAAACTCAAGTTTTGTGCCAAAAACTTGTAGAGGAAGGTATACCTATATTTGTACTCCTTAATTTCGATGGTTTTGACAAGTTTTAATGACGTGTTTGTTGATGTTGGTTGAGAAGAAACATAGGGTTTGCATGTGTTAGATGGAAACATGTATTTTGAAGTAGATTTTGATGTTATACATGAAGGGAATAGGTTTAAATAAGATAGAAGAGGTTTTGGAAAGAAAGAACATGTGTTTGTATAAGAAATCTGCTGAAAAATAGAACTCCTATGGTGTTTCGAATTTTTGGAATTCTTAGACTTTAATGTTGATGTTGATGTTCACATGAAAGTTGTAGTATGTTAAGTTATCTTTAATTTGATAGTAAATTCAAGTAATTTGGAGTTATAATGCATGAGTTATGTCAATTTTACTACACTATGTACAGGTTGACCTCTAAAGTGTGATGATTTCTGCAACTTGATGTTCTTGGCTAATTTTGTCTATGAAGATGATTGAATTAATTTAAGCAAGTCAAATATGAATTGTAGATCTTTGAGTTATCTTTAATTGGACGTAAAGTGGGGCTCATTTGGAGTTAATATGAATTAGTTATGAATTTTATACCAAAAGGTGTCAAAGCTGAAAAATGCAGAATTTTCAACAAAACCATTCTGCCATGTAGCGATCGATCGCCTCTGTGTAGAGATCGATCTCTTCAGCCAAAATTTTGAAAAAAATGGTTTTCTTTGATGAGTTTAAGTATGGGAAGCCTAGTATGATGTATGTGAACTATGAAAACATGTTAAATGTAAATATTAGATGATTTATTCATGTGTTTGAGATAAATGTATTTATAGGTCATAATCTCGAACAAGCTACAGATAAGGCGAACTAAAAGAGTTCTTCGAGATAGGTGTATCGTTTGTGAGTATATCCTATAACTTGGTATTTAACTGTACATACGTATATGATTTATGTTCTATGAATTGCGTTTATAAAGGATGTAAATACGTGTTGTATATGATGTGATATTTCATTATATTGAAATGTGATCATGAATTGTGCATTCATGTGCATACATAAGAGATTAATGAACTCTGTTATGGATGCTAAGGATCTTGAACCATGTGTTACTGCATTCTGAGTACGGTCAGAACTACAGAATCAAATAATATCGATCCCGAGTTAATTGAGAACTCAAAATGGGATCTACAGAGTGCCATGGCCATCTTGTGATCACAAATTGTTCCTGATTCTAGTTGATCCATAACAGAAGAACAAATAATCATACATACATGTGTACGTGTGAATTACTTGTTGTACAAGTATTACTACAGTTTTGATGAGTTATATACATTTGTGATGTTGAATATCGGTTATTTGTATATACTCAGTGAAGTGTTTTGTTTCAGATAATCCAAAGTAAAAGTTGACTCTAGAGGAAGGTCTAGAAGTCTTTTTGAAATATTTTCCAGTATGGATACAAGGTTGGCCGGCTGATCTGTAGTTCTTCTCCCTCTGCTCATCATTGTACATATAAGTGTATAGGTTTTTGGTATGAGTATTGCGAGATACAGCATCAGTCCATTTTTGTGGCATATATGCCATGTACATAATGTTGTGAAAAAGTTTTAATTTTACATGTTATAAAGTAAAATTTCCGCTGCAACGAATTAAACATGTTACTATAGTAATGCTATAGTCACAGTCATGTGTATGTATATAAGTAATGTGACGCCCTTACAGGATAAATGTTAGGCAACATGCCTCATGTATTTACACGTGTATAAAAGAGATATGCGTGTCATGTGTAATGAAACGGTATGGGTGTCACAATTGTTCTAGTGGAACCTCGGTTGGAGGTTATCTAACCGGGAAGAGGAGACGTAGGCGATTCATCGCCGAACTTCTATAACCAATCCTTGTCTCTTTTATTGCTTTATTTCCTTTACGCATTTATTTACTTTGTTCTTTTTATTTATCGATTGACGTAAGGCTTCCGCAAGCGCAAAACTCTTTTATTTTTCAAACTCATTTTAAAACGCTAAAGTAGCCAAGGAATCTCATTCACCCCCCCCCCCCCCCCCCCCCCTCTTCGATTCCAACAAGTTGTATCAGAGCCATTTGATTTTTGTTTTAAATCAAAAATTTTATATGGCTAATCTAGCAAATGAGTTTGCTCAAGGTCAATCGACAAACCGCCCTCCGCTTTTCACGGGTGATAACTACGGTTATTGGAAGAATAAAATTTCTCTATACATCCAATCTGTAGATTATGATCTATGAAAATCATTGTGAAAGGTCCACATACTCCTTTAAAGGATGTTGGGGGAATAAGTGTTCCCAAAGAAATGGACGACTTCACAAAAGCGGTTATGATGTTAATTTCTCAAAATGCTAAAGCTATTAATATTTTGCATTGTGCTTTAAATATTAAGGAGTACAACCAGATCTCAATGTGCTCAACCGCTAAAGAAATATGGGACAAATTGAAAATTTGTCATGAATGAACAAATCAAGTGAAGGAGACCAAGATTGATCTTCTACAACTCAAATATGAGACATTTGAGATGGAGTCCGGAGAAGAGGTGGATTCAATGTTTAGGAGGCTCACCCAAATTATCAACGAGCTTGCTCAACTTGGAGAGAAGTATCCTCCAAAGCAAATATGGAGGAGAGCACTAAGGGCCTTGCCTAAGGAATGGGACGCAAAGAGGATGGCTATCATCGAGTCAAACAAAGGAGAAAATGCTTCCTATGATCTTGATGAGCTCCATGGCACATTGGTGACCCATGAGCTTGAAGTGTCAACAAGAAGAGAAATAAAGGAGGAGGATAGATCCAAAAGAAATGGGATTGCCTTGGTTGGAAGGAAAGACCATTCCGATGATGATGAAGAAGATGATGATGAAGAGATGATGTTGTTCACAAGGAAGTTCAAGAAGCTCTTCAACAAACATAGCAAGTCAAAGACCTCTAATGCTACCAAACATGAATCTAAAAATGAGGTAACTTGTTATAATTGTCAAGAAATAGGTCATTATACTAACAAATGTCCTAGGAAGAAGAATGAGGACAAAGGGAAGAAGAAGGCATTTATAGCCACATGGAGTGATAGCGACTCCGATGAAGAAGAAGCCACAAATCTTTGTTTAATGGCGCTTGGAGATGAAGGAGATGAAAGCGACGATGAGGTACCTTCATTTGATGAATTATTAGATTCCTATCATGAACTTATTGATGCTCTTGGCAAAACCAAGATGAGTAACAAATTACTCAAACTTGAGATTGCTAAGAAAGATGAAGAAAATAATTCATTGAAAAATGAATTAAATTCTTTAAAGTTATCTTTTTGCAAATATAGTGAAAGTAGTCAAAAGATGAGTGAATTGCTTGGCTTACAACGTTGTAGCTTTGACAAAGCCGGGTTAGGCTATTCAAGCAAATCAAAAACGTTTTCTAGCTTGTTGGCCAAAGCAAAGCATGATTCTCCTACTTGTAACTATTGTTGTAAAAATGGTCATACCAAGAACAAATGTAGATTTGCTAGAATCCAATACCAACCTAACAAAAGGTGGAAATGGATTCCAAAGGTGCCATTGAAAGTTAACCATCAAGGACCCAAAAATCAAATGGGTACCAAAGATCCTCCTATTGTAAATTTATTTTGTAGGAACAACAATGGGATGGAGGATGAAGGACCAAGCAACTCAAAGGAAGAGTTTATTCTATTCACCTCAATAGAGGAAGCGCGAAGCATTGGACCAATGACAAGAACGAACTCTTGTCATCGAGGGTAAAATTTACTTTATACATATTAAAAAAGCAATTCAAAATTCATTGGCACAAATTAATTGTGATCAATAAAAATTGAAGCTCAATATTCATTGTAGTAAAATGGAATACCCCTTAGCATATGCACATATAAATTGTTTTATTGCATGATGTATGCTTATCTTTTTATAGCAAGTATCTTGATATGCCTTGTATTCAAATTTGAATTTGCTATGAGAAAATGTGCAATTATATGTTTTGTTATCTAACTTTGATAATTTTATTGTTTATTGGACATAGGTGCATGAACTCTTGGTAGAACATATGCACACTTTGCAATGTTTAGAATTCATGGTTGAGTGCCTTAAAC
Organism: Haberlea rhodopensis; assembly: GCA_907163345.1. Lineage (NCBI taxonomy): Eukaryota > Viridiplantae > Streptophyta > Magnoliopsida > Lamiales > Gesneriaceae > Haberlea > Haberlea rhodopensis. The sequence goes on from CAJQUN010000001.1 coordinate 28,817,938, forward strand.
GCATGTGTATTTCACTAATTGATTTGATCTAATAGCTATTGCATGCTTGGTGATGACCATGTGTAAAATTGTTAAAATATGGCTATGTGTCAACATATTTGAGCTATGTTTATTTAAATTTTATGCTTTTTGATTATCACAAAAAGGGGGAGAATTTTATGATAAACTCGAACTTTAATACATGCATAGTTTAAGGGGGAGAGCTTGTGTATGCATGGTTTGAGGGGGAGAGTGATTTGTTTAATGCTTTACTTGTTTAACTTGTATGTGCTATGCAATTGTTAAGGGGGAGTCATTTGTACTCACATTTCATGCATATTACTTATTCAAGTTTTGTGATCATCAAAAAGGGGGAGATTGTTGAGAGATTGTTGAGCCTTAAACGCATGGTTGCGTTTAATGCGTTAAATTATCCCCGGTCAATCTTTGAGTTTTGATGATCAACAAAACTTGTGTTTGTTATACTAATGCATCTACTTAGTGTGCAGATTAAGTGATGAAAAGTGGAATGAAATGAAGAAAATCGATTGTGCATATTCTGGCCTGGATCGCCCCAGGCGTTGGTGATCATCGCCCCAGGCGATGGGTGCCAGGCGAGGTATCGCCACGCACATCGACAGAGGCGATGGATAGGCGAGCATGCGAGGAAGAACGCTCCAGGCGATGATGACCATTGCCTGAGGCGATGGCAACCATTTGACACTTCGCCCCGCACATCGACTGACGCGATGCCGAGGACTGCGCAGGGGCAGATCGCCTGGCGCGATGGCATGATCGCCCGAGGCGATGCGTTGAACGCCTGAGGCATCTGGACTTCGCCCGAGGCGATGCAAGATTTTAGGCTGCTGAGGCTACGGCATTGGATTTTAATTTGGATCGCCTGAGGCGATGCGTGATTTATGCTGACCGTTGGGGCGCGGCGATGGAGATCGCCCGAGGCGATGGCTGAGGCGATCGAGGAGTGATTTCAGCCTTATGTGTAGCAACGGCTAGTAGGAGCCTAGGGGGCCTCCTACACTATAAATATTGATGCTTTGGAGCATTTTGAAGCTAAGGAACAAGCCTACAAACTTCTACAAAGTCTTGATAATTATTATTTCAAATTGTATTGCAATCTCCATACATTATTGTTGTATTGGATTTTGTAATTGTCTTCTTTGTTAGAGTCTTGTTATCTTCGTGTGAGTACACCGTGAATGTGTTTTTTTGATTTGATCTATTGTAAAGGTCCTCCAACACCAAAGCAAGTTGGAAAATTGTAAAGTCGCCAACAAGTGAAGTTGGTGCATGTGTTGTGGCTATCCTTGGAGCCCTTAAGGCCAAGAAGACTCGTGAAGAGTGTTGGTAGCTCGAGAAGAGCTTGTGTACTCGGGAAGAGTATTGTGCTCGGGAAGAGTTTGTGTACTCGGGAAGAGTAGTGTGCTCGGGAAGAGCTTTGTAACTCGGGAAGAGTTCTTGTGTGGCTAACTTGGAGCCCTCAAGGCCAAGACCAATTGTTCTAGTAGAACCTCGGTTGGAGGTTATCTAACCGGGAAGAGGAGACGTAGGCGATTCATCGCCGAACTTCTATAACAAATCATTGTCTCTTTTATTGCTTTATTTCCTTTACGCATTTATTTACTTTGTTCTTTTTATTTATCGATTGACTTAAGGCTTCCGCAAGCGCAAAACTCTTTTATTTTTCAAACTCATTTTAAAACGCTAAAGTAGCCAAGGAATCTCATTCACCCCCCCCCCCCCCCCCCCCCCCTCCGATTCCAACACGTTCCTTCTGTCATATTCAACGAGAGCACCAATGTTACGATCGTAATGGATTTGGATTCGAGAATTGATCGGAAATTGAATCGCACCAGAGAAAAAATTCACAGAAGGAACAGAAGAGAGTTGAGAGCAAGGAAGAAGATATTTGTGAAAGAACTTGTTTCCCTCCTTTTTCAAATGTCTATTTATATGCTAATACAATTGACTATCACTTAAACCACACTTGTCACTTCTACTTCTCAATTCATTATTTATTAAAATCCTCTATTTGTTGTAATATGAATAATATAAGAATTACAATTTTGAAAAGGGATAATTACTCAAAACATTCTATAGTTTGGTCCAAATTTCACTTTGCAACCATTGTTTGAAAGTTTACAGTTACATCCTCAACTTTGATGTATTGTAACACTTTTCATCCTATCGACTCGATTTTGTATTTTTATCGAAGATTTATCGCTTCATCGATCATTACCTTACATACTCAAACTTATATTCATTTAAGTTGGTTATTCCAATTTTTTTTAAAAATAAAAATAATATTTTTAGTATCAAAATTATCTAGTTAACGATTACGAAAAATAAAATTTTGACACCCCCAAGTATTAATTTTGATATTTTAAGTATTTGCAATATCAAGTTTAAGTGGCTCTAAGTTTGAATATGTAAGGCGATGGTGAAATGTAGCGATAAATTTTTAATAACAACATAAAGTCGAGTCAAAAGGATGCAAAGTGTTACAATTCATGAAAGTTGAGGATGTAAACTGTAATTGTTCAAGCAATTGTTGCAAAGTGAAATTTAGACCAAAATATATGATGTTTTTGGTAATTTTCCCTTTTGAAAATTATGAATTATGATTTATGAACTAAAATCTTCTAATGACCTTGGGCTACTCTTCAAGCGCTGCGACCTTCGTTGCATGCACATATCACAACACACACAAACTTGAAAAAGGTTTCATACAATAATTTGGTTTTAGGGCAAAAAATTTATTATTCTGTTTTACTGAATCCAAATTGTTCAATATTCGATTTCTTTGATTTTTCCATATTGTTTGATACTGCTGACCTTAAGATTGAATTGTTAAGAGAAATTAATGCTGAAGGAAAGTCAATCATTTTTTATTTGATATTTAAACTCAATTTTCTCTCGTCACAAAGCAACCAAGGTAATTTTTTTTAAAATTTTCATGCTCGGTGTCTCAATTAGTGGCCATTTCTATTTGAGTTGTGTTCTCTCTTTAGGATAATGACATTCCTTTTGGGTACATACATATGTGCTTGAAAGTGCTTTAATATTTTTCTAGTGTTGTGATTTTTCGTTTTTGTTGCATTAATGTCCATTCTTAAGAGTTATTCATTTTGTACCTGCACTTATTTGAGAGAACATTTAAAACTAGTATTAAACACAATAATTTTAGTATTAAAGTAATATAATTTTGGTACTGGTTACGCTTGAAATTAGTATTGATGTCATATGATATATTGGCCTCCTCGGGTAAAATCCCTCAAGGGCCGAACAAAGACATATACCGAACAGAGTGCACCGAACGGAAAACACCGAGCAGGGTTTGTACCGAACAACTGCTAACCCTCCTCGGTTTTCTGGTCAAAGATTAGCGGAAGACCCGGGAATAACTAACAAATTAACCGGCGTGAATGAACGTGCAATAATGGGGCGCAGATTTCTCGGACGTGTGGGGCTCCAGTTAAGCCACGATCAGAGGACATCGTGTTCCGGATCTCCCGCGAGCCAATCACTAGGAACAGTCCTATAAATACCCGCAGATATCATCACAGGAAGGGTTGGATTTTTCTGGGCAAAAAGACTCCGAAGAGAGCAAACTTATGTCTGTTCGGTTCTTTTCGTTATTTCTCTAAAAATATTCGTGTAAGTCATTGAGCGATTTTTTGGTGTGTCTAGAAAGTCTTGTAAGTCACCAATATTCATAGTGAAGTTTTATACTGGACTAGGTCCCGTGGTTTTTCTCTCAATTTGAGGGTTTCCACGTAAAAAATCTTGGTGTGTTTATTGTTATTTTGCATTACCACGTTATTCTACTTTATAATCAAAATCTCGAATCACATCATTGGCGCCGTCTGTGGGAATCTTAGGGCAAAGACGTTGAAGTAGGACAAGTTTTCTAACAAAAAATAAATCAAAGGGAAAGATGGCCAGAGGTAAAGGTAGGGGGCAAGCTTCCAGGGGAAATGGATCCAATTGTCATCCATACTCGCTCGCCGAACCCAGGGAAGGGCCAGAAGATGCGGGGTCATCTCAACATGTTCCTCGGTCATTTCCTGCTGGGGGAATGCCCATGGAGCATTTGACAAAAATGATAACTAAAACTGTCGGAGAGATCATGAGGCAATTTATGGCCCCTCTCCAGAAACAAGAAACTGTGCAAGAAGAAGAAGGGGAAGAGTTGGCCTCCGGACAGGAGCCTGAAAAGGAGCCTGAAAAAGAGCTTGAAAAAGAACCTGAAGAAGTTAGAAATATTCCTAATCATTTGAATGACGAAACTGATAAAGCGTTAAATCGCCAAATGGAAGAGCTGAAAAGTGAGATGCAGCAGATGCGTAATAAGATGGAAGGACGTCTATATCCTCCGCAGAGGAGTACTCCATTCGCTTCTCATGTGATTGACGATCCTTTGCCCCCAAACTTTAGGACTCTAAATGTGGGAAACTACGATGGTGGTACAGATCCCGAAGAATATCTGTCTCGATTTGAAAACGCTTCGCTTCTTCATCAACTTACGGATGGAGTGAAGTGTTGGGTTTTCCTGACTACATTATCGGGTGCAGCGCAAGCATGGTTTAATCAGTTGCCAGCAAGAATCATTGACTCTTTCCCGAAGTTTAGCTCTCTATTTTTGCATCAATTTGCAAGCAGCCGGAGTTGCAAGAGAACATCTCTTAGTCTGTTCGGGATTAAGCAAGCGGAGAAGGAATCTCTTCGAGATTTTCTGAAAAGATTTAGTCATGCATGTCTTGATATTCCACATGTCACCTCTGAAATACTCATCATCGCGTTCACTCAAGGATTAAAAGAATGAGACTTATTCCGATCTTTGGCAAAAAAGCCACCTTCTGATTATGATGAACTGTTGGGAAGAGCTTCCAAGTACATTAATTTGGAAGAAGCCCAAAGGATGAAGCAAAGAAGAGATGGTAAAATTGGGGAGGAAGTGAACAGAAAGAATAAACCAGTGGAGCCAATCAAAAGAAGTTTTGACCAGTATCTACCGATGAGACCTCATCGGGAAGTGGCCATGAACCAAAGTATGCCGAAAAGGGGGCGGGGTGGACCTCATAGGGGGGGACCTTTTCGAGGAGGAATGATCCGAGTAGGGTCCTTCCGAGGAAGAGGATATTGAGGAGGAGGTTTCCGAGGTGGGAGATCTAATGAGTCTGATGGAGGGCGGGGATTTAACGAGGAGTTCAAAGACAATAATTTCACTCCTAAAGTTAACATAAATCCCGGAAGATGAGCACCTCAGCCAGTCCCTTGGTCAGTTCGGGGAGAAAGAGTAGAGGGAGAAGAGGAAACCTTGAACAATACCCCTAATCGGGGAACTATACACATGATATCCGGAGGAATGTCGGGTGGAGATTCGAACAGAGCAAGAAAGAATCACGCCCGGAAGCTTCAAGTGCTATCTCTTGACCCCAATCATGTACATGAGGGTCCGTCCATATCTTTTGGGCCTGCAGATCTGCAAGGAATCCATTTTCCTCATGATGATGCGTTGGTTATCTCTGCTACAGTGGCTAATTATAATGTGCAGAGGATTTTCGTGGACACAGGAAGTTCGGCGGACGTACTTTTTCTTAGTACGTTAAACCAAATGGACTTGGGAAGCTTACCTATATTGAAAGTGAATACGTCCTTGCACGAATTTACAGGGGAAGCCATAAATCTGATAGGGCAGGTGTCTCTACCAGTTACACTTGGTGAAGAATCAAGGATCAAAACAAAGATGATAAATTTCCTCATTGTGGATGCACCATCTTCTTACAATGTAATATTGGGAAGACCAGCCCTAGCTGCTTTCGAAGACGTTGCCTCCACCTATCATCTAACCATGAAATTTCCAGTAGGAGAAGAGGTGGGGCAAGTAAGAGGTGATCAAAGCTCGTCACGGAAATGTTATGTACAAGAGCTAAGGCAAGAAAGAGAGCAGAATAACAAAGGAAGAGAACGAGGGGGAAGTGAAAAGAGGAAGCGGGGCGAGGAGGAACGAGTAACACCCGAAGAGGAGTTCCTCAACATCGAGATGGGTCACCCTACTCGAATTACTAGGGTAGGATCCCAACTTGATCCAGAATTACGGGAAAAGGTGGTTAATTGTCTAAATCAACACGTGGATGTATTTGCATGGAGTACATCTGATTTAGTGGGAGTAAGACCTGAGGTTGCCGAACACCGCCTCAACGTGGACCCCAACGTTCGGGCAATAAGGCAAAAGAGAAGGCATTTTGGACCAGAAAAGGACGCTGTCATTGCCAAGCAGGTAGAAGAGTTGTTAAAGGCAGGCCACATTCGCGAGATCGGTTTCCCTACATGGCTCTCGAATGTAGTTTTGGTGCCTAAAGCCGGTGATAAATGGAGAATGTGTGTGGATTTTAGGGATGTGAATAAAGCATGTCCCAAAGATTGTTATCCCCTGCCCAGAATCGATCAGCTTGTAGATTCTACTGCTGGACATGAATTATTATGTCTTATGGATGCTTATCAAGGATATCATCAGATCCCTTTGGCACAGAAGGATCAATCAAAAGTAAGTTTTATAGCAGCAGGAGGAACCTTTTGTTATGTGGTAATGCCCTTCGGATTGAAAAATGCGGGGGCCACTTATCAAAGGTTGATGGATAAAATGTTCAAAGAACAAATTGGTCGGAATGTGGAAGTGTATGTTGATGATGTCCTGATCAAGAGCCGAAAAGCCGAGGACTTAGTCAAAGATATGGAAGAAGTTTTCAACACTTTAAGAAAATTTGGCATGAAGTTGAATCCCGCAAAATGCACTTTCGGGATTCGTAGCGGCAAATTTCTAGGGTACATGGTCACGGAAAGAGGTGTTGAAGCTAACCCGGAGAAAATCCGGGCCATACGAGAAATGAACCCCCCGAGAACACTAAATGAAGTGCAAAGATTAGCAGGAAGAATAGCGGCACTGAGCCGATTTATATCCCGATCAGCTGATCGGAGTTTGCCTTTCTTCAAAGCATTAAGGCAGGGAGTCAAGTTCGAGTGGAATGACCAATACCAAAAGGCCTTCGAGGATCTGAAAGATTATTTGGCTCAGTTACCTTTGATAAACAAGCCTGATCCTAAGGAAACGCTTCTCGTGTATTTATCGGTGGCCAAAGAAGTAATTAGTTCCGTGTTAATCAGAGAAAGGTCAGGACAACAGCAGCCTGTATATTATGTCAGCCGAGCCCTGCAAGGAGCCGAGCAATGATACCCTGAAATTGAAAAGTTGGCATTAGCTCTAGTCACCACAGCGAGAAGACTTCGGCCATACTTCCTGTCTCATCCTATCATGGTAATAACAAACACTCCTTTGGGTAGACTTTTATCCAAATCCGAAATATCAGGGAGGATGGTAAAATGGGCCACAGAGCTGAGTGAGTTTGATGTCACTTATCAACCCCGAACTACAATCAAAGCTCAAGCTCTGTCAGATTTTCTGGTGGAAGTCACTCATACTCCGGAGGAAAAAGAATGGAGTTTGTTTGTAGATGGATCATCTACTCGATTGGGAAGTGGAGCAGGTGTCATACTCATTAGTCCTGAAGGGGAAGAAATCAGGGTTGCCGTCCAGTTTGGATTTCTTTCCTCAAACAATGAAGCTGAATTTGAAGCTATCATTTCAGGCCTCCAAATAGCATTGGACGCTGGAGCCAGGAGGATAAAAGCTTTTATGGATTCGATGCTGGTTGTTCATCAAGTGAAGGGGGTATATAAGGTGAAAGAAGAGAAGCTTAGAAAGTATGTGGAAAAGGTGCGGGCAATGATAGCTCAATTTCAAGAGGTGGAATTAACGCAAATACCAAGGGAAGAGAATACTCGTGCCGATGAATTAGCAAAATTAGCTAGTTCGGTACACGAATGGAAGAACAGGAATGTGCTCGTGCAAGAGCTTTTGATCTCTCATACATCCGTCAATAGCATCATGAGTGTGGAGCCATGTATTATATCCGATTGGCGAGAGCATTTTATTAAATTTTTGAAGACAAAGGTTATGCCTCCTGACCCAAAGGAAGCTGCTAAAGTTAAAAGAATGGGGAACCGATTTGTGTTGATAGAAGGCAAGTTGTTCAAGAAAGGATTCTCAATTCCTTTTTTACAATGTACCTCGAGGCAAGAAGGGGAGCATCTATTAAAGGAGATTCATGAAGGATGTTGCGGAAATCATGTAGGGACTAACATGTTGTACCAAAAATCTATCCGAGCTGGGTATTATTGGCCGACGATGAGGGAAGACGCTGAGGAAGTTGTGAAGAAATGCATTAATTGCCAAAGGCATGCGAATTTATCCCATGTACCTGCGGAAATCCTTAATAGTTGCATCATTTCCTGTCCCTTTGATCAATGGGAATGGATATTGTTGGACCATTTCCTCCCGCTACAGGGCAGAGAAAATTTCTCCTGGTAGCCGTTGAATACTTCACTAAATGGGTGGAAGCCGAACCATTGGCTAAAATAACTGAGGAAGAAGTCATCAGATTTTTATGGAGGAACATAGTATGCCGCTTCGGAATACCTCGAAGAATAATATCCGACAATGGAAGACAGTTTCAGGGAGGAAGAATACAAGAATGGTGCAAAGATATGAAGATTAAACAAGTCTTCACTTCAGTCGCCTATCCTCAAGCAAATGGGCAAGCTGAAGTGATTAATCGGATTTTATTCACGGGATCAAGACAAGAATAGAAGGGGCTCGTGGGGAGTGGGTAAATGAATTACCCGGGGTCTTATGGGCTTATAGAACGACTCCTCGGGTATCTACAGGAGAGACTCCTTATAGCTTAGTATATGGATCGGAGGCCCTCATTCCAGTAGAAATTGGAGTGGAATCTCTTCGAGTACAAAGCTATGATCCCGACCGGAATGAAGAAAAAAGGAAGTTGGAGTTAGATGGGATTATGGAGTTGAGAGAAAAAGCTTTGGCTAAAGTGGAATTGTAAATAAGGGTGACCAATGCTTACAATCGGAGGGTTCGCCCAAGGGCTTTTCAGGTGGGAGATCTAGTGCTGCGAAGAATCAATCCCGCGGGGGAAGTAAAGAAATTAGCACCCAAGTGGGAAGGCCCCTATAAAATAAAAGGGGTGATTGGAAGAGGAGCCTACAAGCTGGAAGATCATGAAGGTCGGGAACTGGTGAGACCTTGGAACATTCATAATTTAAGAAAGTATTTTGTGTAATCTTTTAGTTATCATTGCTGTTCCCATGTATATTTCCTAATTAAATAAATTTCCTTTTATTGGGCAATGTTCGGTTTACTCGTTGGATCGGGATGTTTGGTCAACGTTTAAACTTAAAAACACCATCGTTTACTCGTTGGATCGGGATGTTTGGTCAACGTTTAAACTTAAAAATTCCATGTTATTGTGCTCGGGGTAGCGAGCTTATGTTATTATAGTCCATTGTTGGCGGGTTAAATACAGGATCGGGAAGTTTGGTCTGTATTTGAACCTAAAATGGGACTAAGTGATTATGCTCGGGGTAGCGAGCAACGTTCAGTTTACTCGTTGGATCGGGATGTTTGGTCAACGTTTAAACTTAAAAATTCCATGTTATTGTGCTCGGGGTAGCGAGATTATGTTATTATAGTCCATTGTTGGCGGGTTAAATACAGGATCGGGAAGCTTGGTCTGTATTTGAACCTAAAATGGGACTAAATGATTATGCTCGGGGTAGCGAGCAATGTTCGGTTCACTCGTTGGATCGGGATGTTTGGTCAACGTTTAAACTTAAAAACACCATCGTTTATTCGTTGGATCGGGATGCTTGGTCAACGTTTAAATTTAAGTGGTATCATGTTATTACGCTGGGGATGTTCTCTCTGAAGCTCGACCATATTTATCTGCTCGGGATGTCTTTTCCCCGAGCTCGGTTATATTCATTACTTCAGGATATTTTCCAATCGAGTTTTATTTGCTTAAAATTTTGCTTGGTGAAGAGACTAGCTTGCACAAGATTGTAAGAAGACAATGAGAGTCATAATATCATTCCCGAAAGATTACAATTAAAACAAAAGGGATACATCCCTAAATCTACAGCTGGAGGAACTCATCGGGAACGGTATTCAGGGCCTCATCAACATTTATAAAGTCTGTTGAAGTTCCTTCAGGAGGATAGCCAGCAGCTTTAAATTGATGAACAGAAGCTTCAAAGCCATAGTTAAGGAATTTGGCAGCGCGTTCGCCCAGAATATCACCATACTCCTCAGACTTCATAAACTCTTCTTTCTTGATGAGCCAGGATTCTTCGATCTGAGCAGCCCGAGATAGTTTCTCTTGGTCAAGCTGTTCAGAAAGGGACTTGTTCTCTTCAGATCGCAATGATTTCTCTTGTAAAAGTTGCCCTAAGAGGGACTTATTCTCTTCAGTCACGGACCTGAACTGCCCGGATAAAGTGGTGTTAGCCTCCTCAAAGTCGGCTAACTTCTTGTGCGCTTCCTCAAGAGCTTCCACTGTCTTATCCTGAGTAGCAACAGCAGCAGAGTATCGTTCCTCCAGTAGCTTTATGGATTTCTTCATCTCCTCGCCGATACCTTCTAGCTGTTTGAGATGTTTCTGATTCTCCCCATCTGAGGATCTCATAGATTGGAAGCGAGTCATAATCTCGCCGGCCATTAGATTGGTCTGCAAGAGAATAAATGAAGTTAATATACCGAAGACAAAAAGTTCATCAGACGGAAATGGATATAAGTTACCTGAGTGATGGAAGTGGAAAAATCATTTATCAAGTTGCTGAAGGCCAATCCTCCGAGGTATTTACGGTCGGGAGAATTGGCCCAATTGCAAATAATAGAGTGAGAAATTTTGGGGTCCGATTTTCTCAGAATGGGGACGTTGGGGGGATAAATCCAATCGGGTATATGATATCGGGAGGTTGGCCGAGAAGAGCTAGAACCACCAGGAGCAGGTTGAGAAACAGCTCGAGTTTGAAGAAGTGGACTAGCTCGGTGGGTAAGGGAGATTCGAAGAGAAGGAGTTTTCTTGGTAGGAGGAAGTTTAGAGGAAGAACCTTGGCCCTCGGGGGCCGCCCTCTTCAATGATCGAGGAATCAAGGCTTCCGCCTCAGGTACTTCAATCACCTCTTCGGGGGGAGCAGGTGTAACAGATGGGGGAGGATTTGTTCCAGTGGTCGGTTTGGTAGCCTTCTCTGGTGCGGCAATTTTCATTAGGCTAGCAGCAATCTTGGCTTTCAGCATCTTGGTTTCTGCAAGAAAGAAACATCATAGCAATTATTCAAGCATGTTAAAACAAAATAAGCAAACAAAGCAAGATGCTCGGTAAATACTCACCGAGGGGCATTTAGGGAAACACCCTTAGGACTAAGCTGGAACAAGTACAACAGTCCGTCGTCAATCAGCTCCCCAAGGTTAAAACACTGATCGCCAAGCTTACGACGAACTGATAGATATGTTTCTCCCTCAAGTAGCCCCTTGATTGACTTGCCATTCGGTAAGTTTTCTTTCCACTCCATGGGACAATCCCAGGGTTGGAGTGGGCGAGCAAAGAAGAAAAATCTCTTCCAATTTTTTATGGAAGATGGGTAATTTTTCAGAAAACCCATCCCTGTTCGAGAAGAAAAGTAAAAAAGCCCGATCTCCTTTCGATTTAATTGAAAGAAACAATGGAAGAGTTCGGGAGTCGGAGAAAAGCCAAAAAAGGATAAGACTATGTAGAAACCCTGTTGGGGAATAACTGACTTAGAGAGATGGCAAAATAGGAAGCAACATCTACAAAAAAAGGAGGGATAGGAAAACGAAGTCCCCCTCGGAGTTGGTCTATGTAGAAGGGAAAATAACCCTCGGGAGGCAGGTGGGGGCGAGATCTGGGAGGGTGAACAATAATAGATGTCCCCTCGGAAATCCCCCATTTAGTTTGGATACTGGATAGGTGCCGTTGTGATTTAATCCCGGATTCAAATATCTCAAACCAGGGAACACGGGCTTTTATCAGGTCCTGCTCTGTCGCATCCTGAAGCTCTTCTCTGCGAGCATCAGGGGCTGACGACGAGCTAGAAGTCTCATCACTATCAGATGAAGAAGAATGTCGAGGAGAGGGACTCAGGATACCCTCCTCCTCGAACATGTCTATAGTTTTCGAATAATCGTCAGAAGAAGACATACTCGATGAATGGAAAGGAAATAAGTAGGAAGGAAAAGTTGGTCGGACGTCTAATGCTAGCTCGGAAGCGAATTGCAGAAAAGTAAGTTAAAATCAACGAAATGAGCGAATATTTATAGTGGGGGGGCCACTTGAACAGTCGTTAAATCGACACAGTTCAAAATAAATCCCATGAACGGTTATAGATGTGCCTCGGGAAACGAAACGTCGCAAGATTTTCGAAATTTTTAGGCGGGAATATTGGGCGGTTAAAATACCCCGAGCATATCAGGATTTTACCCGAAGACAATAAACCAAGATTTCACTACTCTCATCTTACTTTACTTTAGGGGGTGAGGTGATGTCATATGATATATTGGCCTCCTCGGGTAAAATCCCTCAAGGGCCGAACAAAGACATATACCGAACAGAGCGCACCGAACGGAAAACACCGAGCAGGGTTTGTACCGAACAGCTGCTAACCCTCCTCGGTTTTCTGGTCAAAGATTAGCGGAAGACCCGGGAATAACTAACAAATTAACCGGCGTGAATGAACGTGCAATAATGGGGCGCGGATTTCTCGGACGTGTGGGGCTCCAGTTAAGCCACGATCAGAGGACATCGTGTTCCGGATCTCCCGCGAGCCAATCACTAGGAACAGTCCTATAAATACCCGCAGATATCATCACAGAAAGGGTTGGATTTTTCTGGGCAAAAAGACTCCGAAGAGAGCAAACTTATGTCTGTTCGGTTCTTTTCGTTATTTCTCTAAAAATATTCGTGTAAGTCATTGAGCGATTTTTTGGTGTGTCTAGAAAGTCTTGTAAGTCACCAATATTCATAGTGAAGTTTTATACTGGACTAGGTCCCGTGGTTTTTCTCTCAATTTGAGGGTTTCCACGTAAAAAATCTTGGTGTGTTTATTGTTATTTTGCATTACCACGTTATTCTACTTTATAATCAAAATTTGGTGAAGAATCAAGGATCAAAACAAAGATGATAAATTTCCTCATTGTGGATGCACCATCTTCTTACAATGTAATATTGGGAAGACCAGCCCTAGCTGCTTTCGAAGCCGTTGCCTCCACCTATCATCTAACCATGAAATTTCCAGTAGGAGAAGAGGTGGGGCAAGTAAGAGGTGATCAAAGCTCGTCACGGAAATGTTATGTACAAGAGCTAAGGCAAGAAAGAGAGCAGAATAACGAAGGAAGAGAACGAGGGGGAAGTGAAAAGAGGAAGCGGGGCGAGGAGGAACGAGTAACACCCGAAGAGGAGTTCCTCAACATCGAGATGGGTCACCCTACTCGAATTACTAGGGTAGGATCCCAACTTGATCCAGAATTAAGGGAATAGGTGGTTAATTGTCTAAATCAACACGTGGATGTATTTGCATGGAGTACATCTGATTTAGTGGGAGTAAGACCTGAGGTTGCCGAACACCGCCTCAACGTGGACCCCAATGTTCGGGCAATAAGGCAAAAGAGAAGGCATTTTGGACCAGAAAAGGACGCTGTCATTGCCAAGCAGTGTGGCCTGCCTTTAACAACTCTTCTACCTGCTTGGCAATGACAGCGTCCTTTTCTGGTCCAAAATGCCTTCTCTTTTGCCTTATTGCCCGAACATTGGGGTCCACGTTGAGGCGGTGTTCGGCAACCTCAGGTCTTACTCCCACTAAATCAGATGTACTCCATGCAAATACATCCACGTGTTGATTTAGCCAATTAACCACCTTTTCCCGTAATTCTGGATCAAGTTGGGATCCTACCCTAGTAATTCGAGTAGGGTGACCCATCTCGATGTTGAGGAACTCCTCTTCGGGTGTTACTCGTTCCTCCTCGCCCCGCTTCCTCTTTTCACTTCCCCCTCGTTCTCTTCCTTCGTTATTCTGCTCTCTTTCTTGCCTTAGCTCTTGTACATAACATTTCCGTGACGAGCTTTGATCACCTCTTACTTGCCCCACTTCTTCTCCTACTGGAAATTTCATGGTTAGATGATAGGTGGAGGCAACGGCTTCGAAAGCAGCTAGGGTTGGTCTTCCCAATATTACATTGTAAGAAGATGGTGCATCCACAATGAGGAAATTTATCATCTTTGTTTTGATCCTTGATTCTTCACCAAGTGTAACTGGTAGAGACACCTGCCCTATCGGATTTATGGCTTCCCCTGTAAATCCGTGCAAGGACGTATTCACTTTCAATATAGGTAAGCTTCGCAAGTCCATTTGGTTTAACGTACTAAGAAAAAGTACGTCCGCCGAACTTCCTGTGTCCACGAAAATCCTCTGCACATTATAATTAGCCACTGTAGCATAGATAACCAACGCATCATCATGAGGAAAATGGATTCCTTGCAGATCTGCAGGCCCAAAAGATATGGACGGACCCTCATGTACATGATTGGGGTCAAGAGATAGCACTTGAAGCTTCCGGGCGTGATTCCTTCTTGCTCTGTTCGAATCTCCACCCGACATTCCTCCGGATATCATGTGTATAGTTCCCCGATTAGGGGTATTGTTCAAGGTTTCCTCTTCTCCCTCTACTCTTTCTCCCCGAACTGACCAAGGGACTGGCTGAGGTGCTCCTCTTCCGGGATTTATGTTAACTTTAGGAGTGAAATTATTGTCTTTGAACTCCTCGTTAAATCCCCGCCCTCCATCAGACTCATTAGATCTCCCACCTCGGAAACCTCCTCCTCGATATCCTCTTCCTCGGAAGGACCCTCCTTGGATCATTCCTCCTCGAAAAGGTCCCCCCCTATGAGGTCCACCCCGCCCCCTTTTCGGCATACTTTGGTTCATGGACACTTCCCGATGAGGTCTCATCGGTAGATACTGGTCAAAACTTCTTTTGATTGGCTCCACTGGTTTATTCTTTCTGTTCACTTCCTCCCCAATTTTACCATCTCTTCTTTGCTTCATCCTTTGGGCTTCTTCCAAATTAATGTACTTGGAAGCTCTTCCCAACAGTTCATCATAATCAGAAGGTGGCTTTTTTGCCAAAGATCGGAATAAGTCTCCTTCTTTTAATCCTTGAGTGAACGCGCTGATGAGTATTTCAGAGGTGACATGCGGAATATCAAGACATGCATGACTAAATCTTTTCAAAAAATCTCGAAGAGATTCCTTCTCCGCTTGCTTAATCCCGAACAGACTAAGAGCTGTTCTCTTGCAACTCCGGCTGCTCGCAAACTGATGCAAAAATAGAGAGCTAAACTTCGGGAAAGAGTCAATGATTCTTGCTGGCAACTGATTAAACCATGCTTGCGCTGCACCCGATAATGTAGTCAGGAAAACCCGACACTTCACTCCATCCGTAAGTTGATGAAGAAGCGAAGATTTTTCAAATCGAGACAGATATTCTTCGGGATCTGTACCACCATCGTAGTTTCCCACATTTAGAGTCCTAAAGTTTGGGGGCAAAGGATCGTCAATCACATGAGAAGCGAATGGAGTACTCCTCTGCGGAGGATATAGACGTCCTTCCATCTTATTACGCATCTGCTGCATCTCACTTTTCAGCTCTTCCATTTGGCGATTTAACGCTTTATCAGTTTCGTCATTCAAATGATTAGGAATATTTCTAACTTCTTCAGGTTCTTTTTCAAGCTCTTTTTCAGGCTCCTTTTCAGGCTCCTGTCCGGAGGCCAACTCTTCCCCTTCTTCTTCTTGCACAGTTTCTTGTTTCTGGGGAGGGGCCATAAATTGCCTCATGATCTCTCCGACAGTTTTAGTTATCATTTCTGTCAAATGCTCCATGGGCATTCCCCCAGCAGGAAATGACCGAGGAACATGTTGAGATGACCCCGCATCTTCTGGCCCTTCCCTGGGTTCAGCGAGCGAGTATGGATGACAATTGGATCCATTTCCCCTGGAAGCTTGCCCCCTACCTTTACCTCTGGCCATCTTGCCCTTTGATTTATTTTTTGTTAGAAAACTCGTCCTACTTCAACGTCTTTACTCTAAGATTCCCACGGACGGCGCCAATGATGTGATTCGAGATTTTGATTATAAAGTAGAATAACGTGGTAATGCAAAATAACAATAAACACACCAAGATTTTTTACGTGGAAACCCTCAAATTGAGAGAAAAACCACGGGACCTAGTCCAGTATAAAACTTCACTATGAATATTGGTGACTTACAAGACTTTCTAGACACACCAAAAAATCGCTCAATGACTTACACGAATATTTTTAGAGAAATAACGAAAAGAACCGAACAGACATAAGTTTGCTCTCTTCGGAGTCTTTTTGCCCAGAAAAATCCAACCTTTTCTGTGATGATATCTGCGGGTATTTATAGGACTGTTCCTAGTGATTGGCTCGCGGGAGATCCGGAACACGATGTCCTCTGATCGTGGCTTAACTGGAGCCCCACACGTCCGAGAAATCCGCGCCCCATTATTGCACGTTCATTCACGCCGGTTAATTTGTTAGTTATTCCCGGGTCTTCCGCTAATCTTTGACCAGAAAACCGAGGAGGGTTAGCAGCTGTTCGGTACAAACCCTGCTCGGTGTTTTCCGTTCGGTGCGCTCTGTTCGGTATATGTCTTTGTTCGGCCCTTGAGGGATTTTACCCGAGGAGGCCAATATATCATATGACATCAATTACAATTAAGCGTCATGACAGACAACTTCAATTTTAAGGCATTTTTTAATTATTACTGAAGCCATTTTAAATTCAGATTTTTAAATCCATTATTTAAATAAAATCATACAATCTTGTATACCCCCCTCTTGACTCATCGGAGAAAAAGTGAATGTGATAGGAATATTTGGATGTGTTAGCTACCTTATAAAACAAGTCTAGGCAAATAGTAAAACAAGTCTAGGAAGGTGGAGATATATCTTATCATATATACGCTCCCCATCTTCTCTATTTTTTCCTTTGTCTTGCTTCAACTCTTGCACATAGCATTTTCTTGATGAACTCTGACTTCCCCTTACTTGTCCCACTTCCTCTCCTACCGGGAATTTTATCTTCAGGTGGTAAGTAGAAGCAACTGCTTCGAAGGCCGTTAACGCCGGCCGACCCAATATTATATTATAGGAGGAGGGTGCATCCACTATGAGGAAGGTGATCATCTTCGTCTTTGTCTTGGACTCCTCTCCTAATGTGACGGGTAAAGACACTTGTCCTATAGGACTTATGGCTTCTCCAGTAAACCCATGCGAAGAAGTATTTACTTTTTGCATAGCTATACTTCCCAATTCCATCTGCTTCAACGTACTTAGGAAGAGCACATCTGCCGAGCTGCCTGTATCGACGAAGATTCTTTGCACATTGTAGTTGGCTATTGTGGCTGAAATTACCAGTGCATCCTCGTGGGGAAAATAAATCCCTTGTAAATCAGCAGGTCCGAAAGCTATAGAAGGACTATCCTGAGTATGACTTGGATTAATGGATAGCACTTCGAGTCTTCGAGCATAACTTTTTCTTGCTCGGTTAGAATCTCCACATGATGTTCCTCCCGAAATCATATGTATGGTCCCTCGGTTAGGAACATTGCTCATGGTTCTTTCCCTAGTAACTTGATTTCCTCCCTCCACTCTTTCCCCCCGTACTGCCCAAGGAACTGGTTGAAGTGCTCCTCTCCCTGGATTAACATTATTCCGAGGGAAAGGAGCACTGTTCCTTAGTTCATCGTCAGCTCCTCGCCTTACATCCATTCTTCCTTCATGAACGCTCCCTCCTCGGGAACTTCCTCCTCGGAACACTCCTCTTCCATAAGGTCCCCCCCGACCCCTCTTTGGCATAATTTGATTCATGGCTACCTCCCGATAAGGTCTCATCGGTAGGTACTGATCAAAGTTCCTCTTAGGCTGTTCCAATGGCCTCTCCTTCCTATTGACTTCACCACTATTTTTTATTTCCTTTTTCTGTTTCATCCTCCGCGCTTCCTCTAAATTAATATTTAGAGGCACGCCCCAGTAATTCATCATAATCCGACGGTGGCTTCTTTGCCAATGATCTGAACAGATCCCCCTCTCTCAACCCTTGGGTGAAAGCGCTGGCTAGTATTTCCGATGTCACATGCGGAACATCAAGGCATGCTTGATTAAATCTTTTCAGAAAATCCCGAAGGGACTCCTTATCCATCTGCCTGAGACCGAACAAACTCAAGGCTGTTCTCTTGCAACTTCTGCTGCTCGCAAATTGATGAAGGAACAACGAGCTGAATTTGGGAAAGGAATCCACTACTCCTGATGGTAATTGATTGAACCACGATTGAGCAGCGCCGGCTAGAGTAGTCAAGAACACTCTGTATCTCACTCCATCTGACAGCTGATGAAGGAGTGAGGCATTCTCAAATCGGGATAAATATTCTTCTGGATCTGTGCTACCATCATAGTTCCCCACACTTAAAGTTCTGAAATTAAGAGGCAGAGGATCATCAATGACCTGAGGAGTGAATGGGGTGCTTCTTCTTGCCGAGTTAATACGGCCTTCCATTTTATTGCGCATTTTTTGTAACACCTCCTTTAAATCCTCCATTTGATGGTGCAAAGCCCTATCTATTTCCTCATTTGAACGATTAGGAAAATCTTTTGACTCTTCAGCCCCCTCCTCCGACTTCTTTATAGAGGTTGAGTCTTCCTCCTTTTCTTTATTTTCTTCCTGATAGGGGTGGGTCATAAATTGTTTCATAACTTCTCCGACAGTTTTGGCAATCATCTCAGTCAAATGTTCCATGGGTATTCCTCCAGTAGGTAATACTCGTGAAACATTCTGCGATGATCCAGCCTCCCCTGCTCCTTCTGGTTCTGGGCATGAACGTGGGGGAGTCATTGGTTTATCCCTCCCCGACATTGGCCCTCGCCCCTTGCTTTTAACCATTTCGCCTTGGATTCTTACTGAAAAAATCTCTGCTTCAACGTCTTTACTCTTTTTGTTTCCCACAGACGGCGCCAATGATGTGATCCGTGATTTTCGAATATAAGGTAGAATAAGGTGTTAAAGGAAAATAACGATAAACACACCAAGATTTTTACGTGGAAAACCCTCAAATTGAGAGAAAAACCACGGGACCTAGTCCAGTATAAAACTTCACTATAAAATGTTGATGATTTACAAGACTCTCTGGACACAAAAAATAATTGTTCAATGACTTACACAAACTGTTTATAAAAATAACAGAAAAAATCGAACAGACATAAATTTGCTCTCTTCGGAGTCTTTTTGCCCAGAAAAATCCAACCCCTTCTGTGATGACATCCGCGGGTATTTATAGGACTGTTCCTAGTGATTGGCTCGCGGGAGATCCGGAACACGATGTCCTCTGATCGTGGCTTAACTGGAGCCCCACACGTCCGAGAAATCCGCGCCACATTATTGCACGTTCATTCACGCCGGTTAATTTGTTAGTTATTCCCGGGTCTTCCGCTAATCTTTGACCAGAAAACCGAGGAGGGTTAGCAGCTGTTCGGTAACAACCCTGCTCGGTGCTTTCCGTTCGGTGCACTCTGTTCGGTATATGTCTTTGTTCGGCCCTTGAGGGATTTTACCCGAGAAGGTCAATATATCATATGACATCAATTACAATTAAGCGTCATGACAGACAACTTCAATTTTAAGGCATTTTTAATTATTATTGAAGCCATTTTAAATTCAGATTTTTAAATCCATTGTTTAAATAAAATCATACAATCTTGTATACCCCCTCTTGAGTCATCGGAGAAAAAGTGAATGTGATAGGAATATTTGGATGTGTTAGCTACCTTATAAAACAAGTCTAGGCAAATGGTAAAACAAGTCTAGGAAGGTGGAGATATATCTTATCATATATACGCCGATCTTGGAAAATTATTGCATACAGTGAGTGTTGGCCCTGGTGTATGTGTACATATACATGTATTAGAATCCACACCCGATACATATAAGAATTTACGATCAATCTCCTCAAATCCAATTAAATCCTGTAGATAAAGAAAAGTTACATACGGTTGGGCTCAACATCAAGGGCCGAAATAATTATTTTTATGGGGTAATAAAAAGACTATAGTTGAATTTTATATCTTAACTTCTAAGGTAGTGTTTGAAGTGGGTGATAAATTTAATAGTAATTTTGATATAATTTTAGTCTCATATTTGTTTCGATTTTAAAAAAAACTTATCCAATCATCTTATCTCATTTTATATCACTTTATAGGAAAATGACAAAATACAATTTCCCACATTTCTTATTATTTCAAAATTTGGAATTCCCGTCAAAAAAATAACTTACTTCATATAATTTAATCCCATAATTATATATATTATATATATATTTTATTATTATTAATATATTAAAATAATAATTTATATATATTATTATTATTATTGTTGTGATTATTATATATTATATATATACGCATATATATTATTTTTATTATACATTTTATTAATATACTATATTATATATATTTATGATTATTATAATATTATTATTATAAATATATATATAAATAAATAAATTTATATATATATATACATACAATAATACATACATACGTATATATATTATGATTTGTTATATATATTTTATTTTATTATATATATATATTATATAATAATCATAATATTATCTGTAATATTATTATTATTATAGTGCTGAGGGTATTTTAGTTATTTTACCAAACAATAATTTTATCAACAATCTTATCCCCCAATCAAACACCATATATTTTATCTCACATTATTTTTACAACCATTTCATAATTTTTTAATCTTTACATTATTTATCCCATCATTCACTTCAAATGGTACCTAAAAGACTACGACCGCCTTGTGACCCCTCTCCAATTTTTTCACAACTTCCACTAATTTCTCTTAGGTTGTGTTCGGATTGGTGGATTTGGATTTAAAGCATTTGAAATTCATGGATTTGATATTTTAAATCTGTGAAATCATTTGTATAGATGAGGATAAATTTTTCAAAATGATTTATTATTTTAAATTATATTATTCGGCTAAAAAGTTGAGAAATTTTATATTCTGAAAACTCCTAAATTATTACACACATTTGAAATTAAAATAAATGTTATTGTCATAAAATTTACTTATCAAATCCATAGATCTAAAGGAGTGGATTTAAAACCCTTAACATCTATTTTCAGTCAAACAGATGTATAAGATTTGAACAGGAAATTTGAAATCAAATCCACACAAATCCATTTATCCAAAGATATCCTTCTTTTTTTTTTTATATATAAACTCTCATTTATCATAATTAAATAAGTTTAATAATAAATATATTAGTTAGAGGTGGGAAATTACAATAATTTTTTTTTTAAATTCAGAAGATATAATACTAGAGACTTCTAGAACCAGAAGCCTCTCGAATCCCACGATTTCTCGAAATCTATCCATTGCCCCCTTATAAAACCACCGTCACCGCTCACTTCTCACCGCTCGAAATAATCTGCAAATTCGGATCATTTTCTTTAAAAGTTTCTCATAAGATTTCTCAAACATGGCGTTGATTCCAAACTTCTTACGTCGCCGATCCAACGACGCTTTCGATCCATTCTCGCTTGATGTATGCGACCCGTTTGAGGGCTTTCCTTTCAACTCCCACTTCCGGCAACTCTCCGACAACCTCCGCTCCAGTTTACCCTCCGAGACGGCCTCGTTTTCCAACGCGATGATCGACTGGAAGGAAACCCCCACTGCACACGTGTTCAAGGCCGACCTTCCCGGTCTGAGGAAGGAGGAGGTGAAGGTGGAGCTTGAGGATGACCGGGTACTGCACATCAGCGGCGAGAGAAAGAGAGAGATGGAGGAGAAGGGCGACACGTTTCACAGGATTGAGCGCAGCAGCGGCGCCTTCATGAGGCGTTTCAGGCTGCCAGAGAACGCTAAAGTGGATGAGGTGAAGGCGAATATGGCGGATGGGGTTCTGACTGTCACTGTTCCGAAGTTGGATGCCAAGAAGGCCGATGTGAAATCCATTGAGATTTCTGGTTGAATTCGCTCCTTGACGATAGGTTGGTGAGTGTTTGTTGTTGCGAATCTTGTGTGTCATGGTTAATAGGGCTTTTATGGGGTTGTAGTTTTGTTTTTCTAGTATGGGTAACTGATAGTTCAATGTGTGAATGGTGGTGTTTTGTGTATGGTAAATCTTTTGATCAACAATGGTGGAATGGAATCTTGTTGTTCTTGAGACATTTGGCTCACGAATTTTAGTGAGAAATCTAATAAAAAACATGAAGTGTTTCGATTACTAAGTAGGACCGGATGAGGAATCGGATCAAAACATTAGTGTTTCAATTATTTATTTGCTATGCATCTTAAAATATACTGTATTTAGTTTAGTTGATATTTATATTTGATTATTAATACATTAATTTTTTAATAAGAATTTTTTCATTGTGATTAGTTTAGCCCACCCAATTTAAAATCCTGGTTTCGTTCATGTTTGCTACATTTGACTTGCAATTGTCCATTATAACAATTTGCATGTGGGTTAAAGATGCCCTAATACACACAGCCAGACAACAGTTGAACAAGCAGATAATGTTCACATTGTTGTAAACATTGGTTATGTTACCACCGGAAAGTATGTTGCTTAATGCAAACACCATACAAGCCAACAAGAAGTTGAGGAATCGGTGACCTTGCTGTTAGACAATAAATAATAAATTGCTTAAATTTTTAGATGAGAAGATAATTCTTTACGGTATCAGAGCATCTGGTTAATGTCAAGGTCCTGAGTTCAAAACTCATATCGTTGCAAGGTTCCGCTGCCTCCATCTCATTTGCACCAATAATGTTTCGTGCAATTGATCGATCCGCATATCTCAAGTTCCGCGTAAATGGAACATCAAGATTTAGTTATGTACATAACAGCCTGCGTGGTTTTGTCTTGGCTACCCCATGGGGTGGTGCCTCATGGGGTAGATCTCACCACACAATGTGTATATTCTCATGAGAATATACCCCTTGTGTGGTGCGAGCTACCCATGAGGCACCACCCCATAGGGTAGCCAAGAAGGTCCCTGCGTAAACAACATAAGAACAAATTAGGAAAATTGCACGATGTATCATGATAGGTAAATTGCACAATGAACGATAGTGAAAATGTTTTAAAAAAATTCCATCGTGTTAAATAAATAAGCAAAAAACTCATTTATTTTGTTACCTAATGCATGAAACATATCTTCTTACAAATTAACAGATTTATTTAATTTCGTTAAAATTATATGTAGGTTTTATGAAAATTTCATAAATATTCATATATAGTATATACAGGTTTATATATAGCTTATTTTTTGTATATATATAAGTTTATTATTGACAACTTGTTTTATGATTTTTGAAAATATGTAGATTTTTTATATATTCACAATTGTTGTTTACATATATTCAAACCTTGAAGAAAAAGAGTTTGAATTTGTCAATAAGCATGCATGCAGTAAAATATAATATTATTCCTAATTTATTTTAAATTTACGCCTTAAAAATTTTGAACTTTAAAATTCTAAAATTGTCCACTTTAAAATTAAAAGAAAAAATCATTGCAGAAGATAAGAGAAAATGATGTAGAGGGAAAAAATTGGAGAGCATATTGGACAACGTGCATGGTTTAAGAAAATAGATGGGTTTTTCGTTCATTTTTTTTAACACGGAGAGTTTTGTGTTGGCAAATTAAAATAAATAATATAAAAAATTAAAAAATAATGTATTAAAAGAAGATTTACGTTTATAGCATGATTCATAATCGAAGTTCGCAATTATTCAAAAGAAGAGAGAAACACGAACCTGATCCACGTATCTTCATCCTACTAAAATAATGTGAGAGATAATGCCAAATCAACTTGTGTTGCTTCCAAAGCAAAAAGATAAAATTCCAATTTTGTCCCTTAGGGCTTTGGAAGCAACAAAAAGTTGTTTTGTCAATTAGAATAAGTGGTTCGTTTATTTATTATATGTATTGTAGTATGTTTTAGCATTCTTTCTTGGGATTTATGAGTGTTAATTTTTATTATGATTTGTTAGCATTATGGATGGTTCCCATCGAAATGTAAAACATTCATAAAAACAGGCTTGATTATCTGGACTATGGAAAAAATGTATTTTTTAGTCTTGATGTTTCTTGTGCTTGCAATTTTGGTCTTTCTAGTTTGAAATCCGGAATTTTGGTCCTCTATATTTCTTGTATCAACAATTTCGATTCTTTATCTTTTTATACATGCAATTTTAGCCCTTTATATTTTATAACATCAAATTTTAGTTCATTTATGTTTTATTACCTGTAATTTAGTCCTTTATTATTATGTTATTATTGATTGTTAATACTTTAATATTTTAAATTAAAATTATATTAAAACTATTAATATTTAGTATTAAAATTATTAATATTTTATGTCTCAAGCTTTATAATAGAGTATAGATCGAACAAATAGTAAGTAATTAATCACATATATTTTGTTATTACGTATGTATATTATTTGGTGATTTTAACTATTATATTATTTTGAAAATACTATTATTTTAGGTTGTTGGTAATTCGAACTTGAGATAATTTTATTTAGAAGACAACGATCTTTATCTTCCACATAATTTATTGTATGGTAAGTTGTATTGAAACAATTTCAATCTATTCAAATAAATAAATACTATTAATTTGAGCTTCAGGCCTAGTCCGCTCGATAATAGCTCACTCCCTATTTGGAGAAACCTCGTTTCGAGTCCCACAGTGTACGAAAAAATCTTTAGCTCATCCCCATATAAAGAAATACTATTAATTTAAATACATAAATAAAGTTGGTATCTCTTACTAAATACTAAAACCCCAAATATTTTGGTCGATTAATGCTTAAGTATGTATAAATACAACCTCTCAATAAAACTTAAAATAAAAATTCACCACATGTATATTTTTTTCCAAAAAAACTAAATTAAAAATCCTTTTTTTTATATATGTGACGGATGTTTCTTTCGAAGCCTACTTTATGCGGTCCCCAACTCTCAACAATTTATAAATTTTTTTATTCTTTATGCTAAATCTACAGTCGAGAAGCATATATTCCATGCGTTTATATTTTTTTTATATGCAATAAAAATAATTATATTTTATATGTTCAAATTTTTCATATCATATATTTTTTATTTTTTATGTGCAATAAAGATAA
This sequence comes from Haberlea rhodopensis, assembly GCA_907163345.1. Taxonomy (NCBI): domain Eukaryota; kingdom Viridiplantae; phylum Streptophyta; class Magnoliopsida; order Lamiales; family Gesneriaceae; genus Haberlea; species Haberlea rhodopensis. The sequence continues at coordinate 28,843,164 of CAJQUN010000001.1, forward strand.
GTAATTTTCTATTTTTTATAGGTTCAATTTTTTTAAATTTTTTTTGCAATTAAGTAAATGAACATATTAAAGAACATGCATAATAGTTTGCAAAGCAACTTTTGCTGCTTCCAAAGCAATGGATAAAATTGGAATTTTATCCATTTTGCTTTGGAAATAACAAAAAGTTGTTTTGTCATTATCACTATCCATAAATAAAATAGGAATGTGTTTATCTCATTGAGCTAGTATAAACAATTGAATATATATTAATATTAAATGTAATGTAAAAGTTATTAAAATTTGATTAATTAATCTAATTATAAAGTTTGAAACAAATTTAGGTACCAAATATCAAATATAATTGATTATTACTTAATACCAATTTTTTGACAAACAAACCAAGATATTTTGGAAAAGAATTTTGACATATTCATTTTTGAATAAATATTGTTAACTAATACGTTGAAATAAAAATTGCCAATCTAAAATATTGTTAATGTTTTAAAATTTTATTTCCTACATTCTTAACTCACACATCCAGACATTAACAATATCTCAATGCAGCTTTAAATAGGAAAAAAATTGGAATAGGAAAAAAGTTGGAGGAGAGTGAAACGAACATTATTAGCGTTTCTCTATTAAAAAAATAGGAGATAAACGCGTGCTCATACTATTTAATAGGAGATAGAAACGCGAACCAGGTATTGTTTCTCTCTTCTTTTGAAAAATCGCGAACTACGATCGCGAATTATGTTATAAACGTAAATCTTTTTTTTAATACCTTATTTTTTATATTATTTATTTAAATTTGCTGTTTTGTGTAGGGTTTAAAAAAAGAGAGGCACGAGGGAGTTTTATGTAGAGTTTAAAGAGAGAGAAGTTTTTTTGCCTAATTTTTCAATACACGAGAGTTTTGTACACTTTCACTAATACACAAGAGTTTCGTGCAGTTTACGTGACAAAAATTTCACTCAGCCCTTATTATTCGTTAATAAACAGTATTGTGTCAAGAATTACATAATAGATCTAACATATCGCAATTGATGATGATTTAACTAAATACACAAAATAATTAAAGCAAAATGAAAAAAAAAAATTGTAAGGTAGCATAAAATAGAACACAAGCTTGGCTTATATACTCGAAAATGGTAAAATCCCTGCAAAATTTTCCAAAACACAATTCAAATGAACTACAAATAGCCCATAGACGAAGACTAGGTATCTTCATTATGATTACAATTTATTTTTAGTCGACAACAATATCATAAAGATTGTCTTAATTAAAGTACAAAACTAAATAAATTACGAATTGTAATCATAATGAAGATTGTGTCCTAACATGCTATTCATTCTTATCAATATCACAACTACAAAGATCAAGGACACCTAAAAAATTTGAAGATGTTTGTATTTTTGTAGTAAGATATCATAGTTTTAGACTAATTGTATGTATTATGCAAAGTTTGATAGATAATAAATTATAAATACATATGATTGAATGGACAAGCGGAGGCGAATCTAGGAAATTTATCGAGAGGGGCAAAATTATTTACATAAAAATTAAAACAAAAGTTAATGATAAACATATAAGTTTAAAGATTGTAGGCAAAAACCAATAGATAAATAATTATAATGTGATTATCTCAAGAAAGAAACTTGCTTGATTTCAAAAAGCAGTACACTAATAATATAATTATTACAATGTCGATTCATTGATATTCAAGGAAGGGACTTGCTCGATTTTAAGAAAGACGATAGCAAATTCTTTATATGTTTAAAAGACCTATTTCTGGGAGAGAATTATAAGATTACATATGAGGCAAGTGAGCAATTTGTTGTGAATTTATTGGTATTTTATATTTGTTAATTAGTGAATTGTAAAATATTACAATGCTACGTGTTATTCTGGATTGGAAGAAAAGGAACGGTAAATCTGTATTATTTTGTACTGGGAAATTATTGTTTTACAAATAATAAAATTATTGTGAATGTTTAACCATGTTTACTAATGAAAATAAAATAGGAAAATAACAAAATAAAACAAAAGGAACGAGGAAAATAATAAAAGAAAATAAAAGAGGAAGGTCACACCATATTGGAACTTTTCCCAACATGGTTGAATGGGATTTCAAAGTCTAGCCCTCACCACTAGTCCAACGCACATATTTGATAAAATTACAGCAAACATATATCGCCCCTGTGGACAAGTCTTGATTTTATACAGGAAAAATTGCAAGCATTCGTTTAAACACATAGAGATATATAACTAATTATAGGAGCTGTGCCAGATAATTTCTTGGGTTGAAAAAGTAAAACTCGAATACAATACAAGCGCACCCTATGTTTCGTCCCTGATCGTCAACCGGATGTATAGTAACACATTTAAAAAGCAGGCTACTAGAAAGAACCAACTTGAACTACAATTTGAAGTTCAATGTCGGATAGCACCTGTTTAACTGAAAGTATATCATAGTATTAGATTTTAAAACCCCATTTCGTCTCATGTTAAACAATCTCTCACAAAGATTTTATTAACTCAGAAACTCAAGTATATAAATAGAAACAATTTTTTTTAAAAAGGGTTCTTTTATTATCTATCGTGATAACCAAGAGATACCGTGTTATCATGAGGGCATCAATAATCGCTGCATAGCTGACAGACCAGAATTCTAGACCTGTTTTTCTCATCTCAAAAGAGCACGACAGAATTTCGGAAGAGAGGTTCATCTAGATGAACTATAAGAGTCATCAGAATACTTGGATGACTTGTTCTTTAATGCAACGATTTCCTCATTTGCTGTCTCTTTAAATATCTTTGCTCAGTTGAGTTAACATTCTTGACAAAAAAGTTCATTAAAATGAAAGTGAGTGAAAAATTCAACTTTTTTAACTTGATACAATATTATATGTTGTAAGAACTGAGATATATTGATACGATCATACATTCATGCACAAGCAGAAGAACAAGAAGGAGACCGAGAAGTCTGGAGGAAGCGGATTATGTAGTGGGATAGTTTAAGTAGAAAGTTGGGTAGTTAAAAGAGAAGTGAGTTAGCAATGTAAACAACAATGATAATATAAATAGATTGAATTGTGATTGTAATTGTATCTGGACAATTAAGAAATAAAATCTCATTTCTGAAGTTTTTATTATCTTCTCCCTTACTCGAATAGCTTAACCTATCATTGGTACAATTTTTTTGTCGATTTTTTATGTGATCTCATTGATGCCAATGGTGTTGTTCATGCTGTGTCAATTCTGAATTTTCAAGTTTGTTCTTCCATTATCTGATTGCAACATCTTTCGAGGGTTCGGCTATCAATTCTGATTGTTTCGTCGATAGTCTCGTTGATTCGTCATTGTTTCATCTTCGGCGTTCATTTTCATTGATTTTGTGTGGAATTCGAGTGCTTCTTCGTTCTGTTTTCCTGTTGTTACTATACAAATACCAGTATTATTCCCCTAAAGGGTGGCACGTTACTGTAGTGTATCGGCATTGTGATCAGTCGCATTGCTGAAATTCTCGTTGAAATACATTATGTTTTTTATCGCATTGTTGGGCGGTGTTCTCATCGATTTGTGATTGATCGAGTCTTTGCTACGAATTGTTGTTGACTCCTTGATTCTTGACGCATCGATGCACTTGCAATTGTGCAAAATTTTTCTGTAAAGTGTGCATGCAATTGTAGATCATCGTTGATTTCCCCAATATTTGCTTATCGAAATTTTTTGACGATTTTGAAGATTTATGACAAGATTTCTCGTTTATCTGATGCAAAATTGCGTTCATGGCGGAAGGCAAACAACATGATATATTGGACGACATTCTTTCCCGACTTACGGCGCTTCATGGACGACAAACATTGTTGATTGAGAAACAGAACAATAACATCAAAATTATCGAAGAGTTTCTGTTAGGATCAAGCGCTTACCACTAAGCTAAAAGTTCTAGCTGATAGCAGGGGCACAACTTTATCTCTTTATAGTGACAGCGCAAAGCTTGTACTAAGCGACGGGAGAACATGATAGGCTGCATCCTATAGGTGCCAATGGGCCAAAATGTTAAGTCAATAGACGACAAATTACCACACATTCGTCCAAGAGTGCATATAATGACTTATTGGGCACACAGCCCAACAACCCCCTAGAAAGTTCTTCCTGGGCGACTCGAACCCATGACCTCACTCTGATATCAATTGTTTTGATCGAACGTTTACCACTAAGCTAAAAACTATAACTGGTAGTATAGACAATGCAAAGCCCCGTACTAAGTTACAGGTGGACATGCGGACTTCAACTCACAGGTGCCAAAGGGTCATGTTGTTAGCCAAAAGACGACAAAGACCGCACTTTCATCCACGAGCGCATAAAGGACTTGTTGGGCATACATAACACCAGTAGTTTGTCAAAAACTTCAAAAGTGGTTTTCGGTATCTCGATGCAAAAGTAACGCACAAGGTTAGCCAAACTATTCTGTTTTGGTCTTCCGATCTAGGGAATCAATTCGATCATTCGAGGTCAATGCACCGGGATCGCGTTGATATCAATTTCTTCAGACGGAGAAGTGTAAACTGACATAAGTTCTTTTTATTTATGTTCTATTTTGGAATGGTTAAATAGTTATTTTTGTCAATAGATTTATGTATTTAGATGCATGTTTAACACAAAGAGCTAATGCATTCTGCCAATAGATTAAACAATGACCATGGACAGGCAAGATCACATAAGATTGAACGCAGGAAAGAATATGTACACCTCAGTGACATTCTCACATTTTTTCTCATCAGCTATAATTAATTTTCCAAGTATTAATCGATCATCACAGGCAATAGCATCTTGATTTTGCTTACTGGGTCCAATGGAGGATGCAACTCCAAGAACCACCCACCACAATTCAAATCTCATATATCTCAGAACTTCCTCAAGATGCTGCATTTTAGATCCAAAAACCGTATTGATTATAAAGCAAATCCTAGTCTGCTTCGATCATTGACCATCAACTGATCAAAGCATTTATAGGTTGGTAACAAAATTAAGGGCATAAGAATCATCATGAACCCAAAATCATGTATTGAAATGCTGAATGGAAGTACTGTGGGAAAATTAATATAATCCATGGTCTCAGAACTATCAAAATAAATATTTCATTACCTTCTCATGAGGACCATCGAGAGTCACATGCCGTACCCCAGAAATCACAGGTAAGGTACACAATAGCATAAGCCATACACCATGTGATAGAATATATGCCACTGATCTTTTGGGATATAGTATGATGGCCAAAGTGAAAAGCTTTTGTTTGGATCGATGTATTTGATTTGAGTAGAAGTATTTGATTTGAGTAGAAGGATTTGGAGGATGGATTTCTAATGACATCCAAGATAGATGGTTTTGAAATCCATCACAAATGCTATTAAAAATGTTTAACTTAATCTATAGTGGATTTGAAATTCGCTTCTAAACAACTCAAGGAATTTGAAATCATGGATTTAAAATCCATCATTTTAAATACATCAATCCAAATGCACCCTTAGTGTCTTGAATGGCTGTGGTCGGAGTAAAATTCTCTAAGCCATATTGATGTTTTATCTGAAGTCGTGCGGCAAAAACAACAGTTTTTTTTTTCACTTCCAAGAAACATAAAATACGAAACCTTAATGGAACAGCCCAAAGAAACATATGCATATTTACAGAAGAAAGGAAACATCTGAGCTATCCTAACCCTTTTAAAATCCACAAGAGGCGCGTCTAGGTTCAAGGTGCAAAAAAAAAACAACCTTAGCACCTAGAGAGAATAAGCGCACGCCGTGGAGTTAAAGCACAAATCTTGGTGCACCTTAAACTCCCAGGTGCATTTTAAGCGTGCCTCAGATGAAAAGATTGTACATTTTAGTGGTATCCAATGTTATGGTCATTCATATTTCTTGTGTACTAAATAATACTTGTTTTATTGCTATTCAATGGCTTATGCATATAAAATGCTGTGAGAATCTTAAAAACTACTATATTCAGTGTGCCTCACTTAAACAAGGTATGAGCAACTCCGATCTGATCTACTGCAAATAACATGTTTCACTCACGGTACATTACCTTTCCGCTACCTTGGTATTCCTATTGCTGCCGATAAACTCAGGTTTTCAAACTATGGTTCTATCTTGAACTCGATTGTTGCGAAGCTTAACTCTTGGCCGAAGCACACATTATCATATGCGGGGAAGCTTGAGCTTACTCGATCTGTTCTACAAGGTGTAGAATGTTTTTGGCTGTCTATCTTACCCATTCCTTTTGGGGTTATTGATCGGATTTATGCTCTATGTCATTCCTTTATTTGGAACTCCAAGCACCCCTATCTCTTGGGCATCAATGTGTTTGGACCGAAATGAAAGAGGTGCTGGGTTAAGGGAATTGCGTAGCTGGAATAAAGCGTTACTGGCTAAGGTTCTATGGGATATGCAATCCAATAGGGAGTCGCTATGGCTAAAATTGATCCATCACATCTATCTTAGATCGGATGTCATCTGGTCATGGGCACCCAGACGCTTGGACTCTCCATTGATTAAGCGCATCCTCTTGATAAAAGGATGAGCTCCTCTCGGCTACGAGTAATATAGAAACTTTCATATGGTCTCTCGGTTAACCATTTCATATGCGGATCCGTGGTTTCACATAATCACTCAAGATTATGCCATTAGAGATCATTTTGTCATATAGCATTATCGCAACACATTTTAGCTGCATGCACAGGATTTTTCTCTAACAACTTATAAAACCACTCGGCCGAAGAAGCTTTATATGTTTTGCATAGAGAATTTTCCACAACAGTATATCTTCAATTTTGGTAATCACATTACCTCTTTTGCATCATTTTATCCTTTTAGGATATTTCTATCATCGAAATTTAAGCGTTTTTAACGCGTTATTTATCACAAAATTCGAGACCAGAGGAAATACTCAACTTTAATTCACAATTCAAAATTTTTAAGCGCATAAAAATTACAAGTTCAAGATTCTATTTCTTGTAAACTTGAAATTTTAAGTGCAAAGCTTAAAATTTGAAACTCGAATTAATCCTTGAGATTTCATTCTTCAAGTGTCTTGGAAACTTCATTCGAAGCATTATTCTTGATGCACACATGTCAAAATGTCTCGTCAACATTTTTCTTTGTTATTTGATGATTGCTTCTCCAATGAGCATATCATCATTACACAAGCATACCTATGCTTAGGTGTGTACACATTTGCCACACTCGTTAATCTATTTGACAACATGATTTGTCAAACTCTTCATGTGTTTTATTTGGTGTTTGTTATGACTTTACTTTGGCCTTCATTTCTAGTTTAGCCAAGTACCCCCACATTTCAAATATTGTAGGAAACTATATTTTCCTTCAATCACAAGGTTTTCGTCCTTGCCTAAATATGGTAAGTGATTGAATCCTAGAATTGTAACCCCCACAACTTTGGGTAGTAACGAAGTGCACTGGCGTTCAAACTTTCGTGTTTTAAGTTCTAAGCGTTATAGTCTTACAAATCCAAATTCAAGTTTTTATTTCTTGAAAATTTTGGATTTTAAGCGTACTTGCTTTCAAAAGTTGAAACTTGGATAATATTCTCAAACCCGGTTCACAATTTGCAATTTAAGCGCACTAACTTAGAAAACTTGAATTCAAGATTTTAAATCTTGAAAATTCATGTTATAAACGTACTAGTTTAGAAATTCAAAATGAACCAATTTGAGATATTACAACGCCTAATCAAAATTTGTGACTTCGATATATCACTTGTGTTTTAAGCGTACAAAGCTTAGAAACTAGAATTCAAGATTTTATAGTCTTGCAGATTCAAGTTTAAGCGTCAAATTCTTAGACAACACAAGTATAATCTACTCACAATTTCCCATAGCAAAACTCATTTGCTAAATTTTATTGCACTCTCATTCTTGAAGTGTTTAAACACATCATTGACCTCGTTTTTGCTTCATAGCAAAAAAGTCACAACAATATGATTCTTGCACAGGAAATCGCTTTGGTTCCACGCATCAACCGCAACCCTCTTTTGGTTGTCTATTTCATCCTCTATAATAGTAGGAGCATCCTCATTGAGGAACCTTGCCAACCCCAAGGTTGTCAAATAAAACAACATCTTTTGTTGCATCGCTTGAAATCGTTCACTTTGAACTTTTCAGGCATTTCACCATGATGAACTGGAGTCGTTGTTTCACTCGACGAAGCCATTTGTTGCTAATATTGTCTTAAGATTGTAGTACAAAATTTATGGGTGTGTATCTTAGGAAAGTAGCAAGCAAAAACAACAAATGACTTTGTATTAGAAATGTCGAGGCGATATTTGAAATCTCTGTCCTTAAGACAATATTGCCCCGCTACGGTGCTAACGATTTACTTTGGCAATTTGTCTCCCAAGATACAACGACTATGATTTGTGATAGGAGCACTCCAAATCACAAATCATTTAAACCACAAAGGTCTAAAAACACTCAACCATAACAATGATGAATACTCACAAAATTACTCAAATTTTGATCTTCAAATATGATGTGAATTTTGAAATTCCATTTCCAATTCAAGTGAGGGATGTTATATTTATAGTATGTCAAGAAGTATGTCCAAAAGGACACCATTTGGAGGCACCATATCGCCATAAATCGCACCCGAACGTGAATATACACACCATTCCACGCATCAGATATAGGGTTCGATCGATCGAGCTAGGAGCTCGATCGATCGAGCTCCTGTAGCAAATAATTTTTTTTCCTGATGAGTTCGATCGATCGAGCACTATGCTTGATCGATCGAGCTCATTTTTTCATTTTTAATTCGCTTTTTCCAATAATAATAAGCTTTGTAAAACTATCTTTAAGCAACCAAATCTTTATTCATTTGTTCTCATTCCCTTTAAAATGTAAAATTTCTTTAATATGAACACGTGAGTTTTGATATATAGTCAATATTAAATTTTCAAAAAAAACAATTAATATATGTATAGTGGGGCGGGTCCGGGGAGGGTTTGGCCAAAACCGAGACCCACCCCATCCCGCTTTAAAACCCGGTTGAATCGGGTCCATATCCACATAACGAGGTAGGTTCAATACTGGTCTAGGTTTAAACCCGCCCCATTACCATCTCTAGTTTCAGTTCACAATTCGAATGAAATCGTGGTTGGGCCTCGATGAAGGGATCGAATAGAGAGTTTATCATATTTCAAGAGTAAACTTAATTTTTTTTAAACAAAAAATATATAGACTATGCTTGATTTTTTATCAATCAATTATTAAGGTGTCGGGTTTCACGTGGGAGAAAGGAGCCAATTACCCCAACTAAAATTGGCCCCATGCATTTACATTTTTCCAACTCCTTTATTCGTTATTGTGCATAGTTTATTTAATAAATATAAAGACTCAATAATTTGTCCGAAGCAAAGTATCGCCTTTAAACGTGAAGTTTTTGTATCAATCAAGTTATGTATATATATATAAGAAAAATATATATAGATAATTTAAATTTTTTAGGCTTCTACATTCTCTTGTCTTAAATTTTTTGCTCTTATATATAACTTAAGCATCGAAAGGGTTTGTGTTGGAGTCAATAATTATCTCTATTTGGAGACCGATCGAAGCATGTCGCTTGTGAAGCTATACGGTTTAGAAGATTTGAGTTGCACAATTACCACGAGCTATATATTTTCCTAAAGCGACAATCGCTCGATACTACAATTTATATCAGTGCCAAGGTCATTCAATTCTTATGAGTTGCAAGATAATATAATTATTTGGAGAAATTGCTGGAGTGTGATAATTGTCCCTGTTTGGAAAGCTATCAAAGCGTGGTGCTTGTGCTGCTGTACAGTTTAAAAGATTTGGGTTACAATATTATCACCAGTTATATCTTTTAATAAAACAACAAGTGCTCGGTCATACAATTTGACAAAAAGTCCACGCACTCTCTCACTATTTGTTCCTGGTTTTTAAGCCATAGAAGAACATGAAATTCTCTGCAATAGCCCAGCTTACCATCCGAGTCAACAAATGGAATAAATCACAATTTAATTGTATAACATAGCATAAATTTAATAACTACCGATTAATATAATTGCGATCAAAATGAATATGACGAAAACAGGTGAAAATATAGAAAACAAATAATTTAATTTCAAAATTGAATCACAATGTCTTACAAAAGTGAATATTATATTCATAATTATTGTGATTTTTTTTTTGAAACCTATAATTATTGTGATTTTGTTCCTACATAAGAAAACAAATAAAATTGAAGATTTAAATGGACCCACAACATTTCCCAACGATATATTTATAATTTAACCATTTTTTAAATTTATAATTTCACCATGTTTTAAATTTATCTTGATAATTCAAGTGGCTGGAATATATTAATTTACTATCAAGTAGTACCAACCATTATTTATATTTTACTCGAAATGCTGCAAGCTGTCATATAACATTATCTTAAAATAAAATAGGTATTCCTTAGTATATCTACACCACAATACCAAATTACATGTTCGATCGAACTATTGTCATTTTATCAAAAGTTGTAATTTGTGATAGTTGTACAACTCAAATATTTTAAACCATACAACAACTCAAACATCACATTTCAATCACTCTTTTAGATTGTACAATTGTTGCTTCCCAACAATCCATCTCATGACAACTAGGGCGGTGCCCCGACGATTTGTCATTCCCTTTCCCCAGAGTTGATCTAGGATTCTAGTCCAACTTCTTCCCCTCCTCTCACCTAGAAAAAAAAAAAACAATACATCTCATAATAATTGCACTCTTGTAAACTTTAATAAATATTATAAACTTTAATAAATATTATGTTTATTTATTAATTTCTTATAAATTTCTTATAGTTACATCATTTATTAAATGAATTTTTTTTTATCGATTATTAATTGAATTCACATAAGGGATTACGATATTACGTCTAAACATAATGATGGGATTTGCTTCGATTATGAGTAGGGATGGGCGATGGCAACGGTCCAGGTAAGTGACGCGACTCAATTATGAGTAGGGATAGCAACGATCCTGGTTTAAATCCGTCCATCAGGGTGGGTCTGGATTCAATTCAACCGAATTTTGAAGAGAGACGGGGCAGGGCGCGATATAACCCGCCGCTTACATATGAATTTTTTTTAATTCAGATTCGTATTAGATATATTTTCATTTAAAAAAAATATTGCTTTTTCATACATGTACTGCTGTTATGGAGCAAGTATTAATAGCGTGCCTTTGCTAGCTGGTTGGACCATATCAATGTACTCAATGCATTTTTATGAATTTATTTTATTTGTTTTTTAAAAATTAAATGCGTAAATATTTTTAATTTTTTTGTTTTTGTTTTTTTGTTTTTTTCTTTAAAGATGGCTATCCAATCCTTCGTTCTTCAATCCGTTATCAATAGCAGATTGAAGAATTTAGTGAAAGTGGAGTAATTCGGGACTTAAGAAAGACATGAGGGTACATATAAAAAAAAGACAATTCAAGTTTAAATCTTATTTTTTACAATTAATTGTGAGACCTATATAAAATGGTAAACCCGGTGCTTTGCGTAGGGTTCGGATTACTTTATGCCTAATGTAGGCGGTATTTTCTTGTACTGCAAAATGATGTTTCCACGATTCAAACTCGTGACCTAAGTCATATGCTATCAACTTTTACCGTTGTTGCAAACCTAATCCTTAATTGTGAGACCTACATGAGATACAAAGTACACTTCTCGTCAAAGTTTGTAATGATCTATTTAGGATGGTTTCGTATTTTTCGCAAACAATTATCTCGTACTCGAAAAGAAGGAAAGGGTGTAATAAAACTAAGATGATACATGTCTTATAAATAATTTATTGAGATCAATACCTAATTAATAATTAATAATAATAGATATTACAGTATATATTACTAACAACATATAATTGCTTGGTTAAGAAGTCGCTAAATATTTGAAGGAAGGCAAGTATGTGTTCGAAAGTTCACAATTTAAAGAATCGAATCAATATAACTTTTTTAAAGAAAATAAAATAAAAAAATTAAATTCAGACAATGACTAAAAAGAGTGAAAAGAAATTTGGATTATTCTATGCTACACCTGAGCATCTTATCCCCATATAATGTGGAAAAATAATAGTCATTAGATCCTTGAGACAATGGAAAGCTTTGAAATCCATTATCTCTCTTGAATAGAACTTCCCTCTCTGTTAGGGTTTCCCCTCCGGTCATCTTCTTCGGTGGTTCGCTCCCATCCTTTTTCTCTCCTCCTTTTTTTCGGCCTTTACTTTCCTTTCCCCTACTATTCCCCCTCCTTTTTGCCATCTCTTATTTCCTCCCATGGAAGAAATAATAAACCAAACTCAAATTCCCTTGAAAACACCCTCTTCATATCCACAGTCGACCCCTCCCCACCACTTATGGCCATCTCATTAACCTCCTCAACCACTATAGCCTGCAAGGTCCTTGCTGGCAGAGACCTTAACATTAATGCCCTGAAAAACACTCTTCTCAAAGCTTGGAACCCTCGTGAGCAGGTTTTCACTAATACTTTAGGTCCAACCGCTGTTGCCTTTACTTTTAGTAGCTAAGTCGATGGTTCTATAATCTTTATAACCAGCCTTGGTCTTTCAAAGGCTATCATGTCTGCCTCCAAATCTGGTCCCCTGAAATGGCTCCATCAGATTTTAGTTTTCAACTCATCATCTTTCTGGATTCATGCCTACAACTTGCCAGTTAATCTCATGTCTTTTACCAGAAATGGGCACGAGCCACCGAAGTAAAACAGGGTCCCCTCGAACCACTTATCTAGAGTGCGAACACGTTAGAGAACTGTCTTCCAACACAAGTGAAGTTACATATACGGATAGATGAAGAGCATAAACCGATAAAAATACAACAAATGCACAAGCATTTGCATATAAACCCCTTACGAAAAGCCGTACCACTGGATGGCGCACGAAATCGGTAGGCTCCCTAATCAAAACCTAGGTCACATAAGTCCGATGCGTGGGCTGATGCGAGTGCGTCAATTTTTAAAAAATATGAGTACGGTGCACCTTAATGAGTCAATTAAAATATATATATATATATACTGATGAAATAAAGTTAAACATAGATAATATACATCATATTTAACAAACTTACATCGTTATTATATTATTTACAAATTTACAATATGAAGTTCTTAACAACTTTGGCGTTTGCAGCTTTACCATTCTTAAAAAGCATTAAAATTAGATTTTATTGTAGGATCTAACACTTGCAGCTTTGCAAAACGTTATAACCAGTGATAAAAATGTAATTCAAATCTTGTATTTGATTGCTCTTTTAGTTGGAATTCTCCAAAAAATATATTTTAGAGAATGAAAAACGAAAATGAAAATGAAGTATTAAAATTTTGTTTTATTTTAAGACATAAAAAACGAATTTTAAAAATGAAACCAAATTTTACATATGTATTTCAACATGATTGGTAATAGTATAATTTATTAAGAATGACTCATATTATTTTTGGATAATTATAACATTATATTATGAAATGAATAATATAAACATTTAAATTAACTCAATAAAAATAAAAGTTTTATTTATAAAGTTCATTTTATTAATTTTCATGTAAAAACTAAGATATCAAAATTATTATTTTTTACTCGTAAAAACGTTACAAAATCATAGATTTGTCATACATGTATTTTAATATTTCATATGTTATTATGTCTTTTCATGAATTCATTACAGAATAGTGAATATTATCTATCTATTTACCATATAATATAATTTTCTTACCAACCCGAAGTACCTAGAAACCATGAAAATTCATCTGAACCCAAAATCGGAATTTTTTTTTATAATTACCAAAAAAACGGAGAATTAAGAACGATTAACAAGACTTAGTAAACTTAGTGCGCGACTTAGTAAACTTAGTGCGCGACTTAGTAAATTTTAGTGCGCGAATTAGAAAATCTTAGTGCGCGAATTAGATATTCTTGATTCATCTTAATGCGGCGCATGCACACTTAGTTCGTCTATTTGCGGTCGGAGCGCCAGTGCGTGGAAGGAGGTAGGAGAATTATGTGACTTAGGTCAAAACCATATGATGCTCCAATAATGAACCAAACAAAAATAACCACCACCAAAAAGAAAAAAAACGATGACAAATTTCAGGCCGGTACCATTAGTTAAAAGATCTTTCGGCCCAGTCACTCAAAAAATATTCTTTCAACTAGGTCCATTTCACTACAAATAGACAAAAATACCCATACACTGTCATCTCCCATCATTTACACGATTTTCTCTCTTCTATAAATCAACGCAATGTCTTCCCAAATTCGTCGCTTTAATCGTCGCAAAAAGCATTCAAAACCAGAAATCATTCCTACGTGAACCCGACTCGACTGGTTCGACCCGGGTACTGGAGCACTCCTTCCATGGCTGTCCAAGATATTCTTCGAGAGCAAGTTTTCTGGCTGTGAATGCGGGTTCAGCGACGATATCACATCCACCAACTCATCGCACAAACTACTCTAGATTCACCTCCATTTCCACATTGTCATATCAAGTTTGCAACTGTGATGTCCGGAATAATTATTAATTGTCAAATGGATTTAATTATGATATTTTTATGATATCTCGGAATTTAATTTTTGAGTATCGGATGATGGGACCGAAAATTGAACAAATGATTCCGGGACTATTTTTGAATAAGTTGAGTCATGAGGACTTAATAATAATAATAATATTAATGGTTGGGAATGAAAGTTAAAAGTGTGGGATTTATAATTAAAAAGGGGGAAGTGTAAATTTCCACATATTACACCATTTTACACACATTAAAATCGGTTAACCCTTTCCCCAAAACCCCATTCCCGACCGCCCCATTCTTCACGGCAACAAGGCCTGATTTCTTCCATGGAACTCGATTCTTCCTTGCCCAAATCCATTGGTATGTGGTTTCTCATCACCCTAGATCAATTACCTCCATTATCTTTGAGTTTTGGTTGATATTTTTGCATGATTTGTGTTCGATTTTTATGGTTCGAAATTTATGCTATGTTGGGTTCGAAAATGAGGAGTTGTTCTTGATCGATTTTTCCTTGCTGCCTCCTTTGATTTCCTTGCTGTCTGAGTTCGATTTTTCTGTGCATTTGGGACGATTTTTTTTTATGTTTTTGGGGTGAAATTGTGCTGCCTGCTTGTTCAAAATTTTAGGCTGATGTTTGGCCGAATCTTGTTAATGTAATGGTTCAAAAATGATAGTGAGTTGGTTCGAAAATGTCATGTTGCTATGGTTCAAAAATCTTGTTGTGTTTTGTTCGAAAATCTTGCTGAATTGGGTTCAAAAATTGTTGCTGCCATGGTTAGAGATTCTTATTGTTTTGGCTTAAAAATAATGATCATAAGGTGTTTGATATAATGCTTAAGTGGAGTTCGAGTGTGACCAAAAGCTATACTAAATGTTTAGTAAGAAAGCCTACTTTTTGGAATTATATCATGGTAGTGTTGGGCTATGGTTTGATTTTCTAATAACCTTGAGCATGTGTAATGTGTGAATCGATGAGTTAGATACATGCTAATAGGTGTTATAGGTGTTATAACATGTAGTAAAGCGTATGAGGCAATATTCTTGATTATGTGCCATATCATAAATTATTAATGAGTTGTTGAATTCAAATAACTGAATTGATATGATTGATATCGGTTGGATTATAAATGAGCTAATATTGAGTGATGGTTTTAATATAGATTCTACATGATTCTTCGGATGTCGGGATAGCGTATCATATTGTCGACTATAAGGTACATGGTGACATACGAGCAGGTATAATATGAATTATTTCATATTCCAATATATAAATTGTTGAATTGTGATGACTGGATATAAGAGAATGAATATGTGAATAATTGTGATGACTGAATATAAGGGAACGAATATGTGAATAATTGTGATGACTGAATATAAGGGAACGAATATGTGAATAATTGTGATGACTGAATATAAGGGAACAAATATGTGAATTGAGTTTGTTATATGTGGTATGGTGGACACGTAAATGTACGTGGTCCGGACATGGAGTTGGGTATAGATGCCTTTAGCATGACCAGTATGAGAAAGTGTTGAGTGATAGATTGATAGACAGAACTGCATTGATATGGAATTATTTATGATTGAGTATAAATAATAGATTCTTGTTGTATTGAATTCATCGTGTGGTTGAGTATCATATTCTCAGTGACGATACTAAACTTGATATTATGAAAGCGTGTAAGCTTGAAACAGGAACATTGCGTGGAAGCTGTACAGATTCAGAACTTCACAGGGAGTACATCTTATAGATTTTCGATACTCTTAAGTTGTGATATCATGATCTTTATGCATTGTTATGATATGAGTAGTGTGATGTTGGTATGCTCACCCTGTGTGGGGCTGTTTCTGTTGAAACAGGTAGAACAAGTACGGCATGTACTACGGCGTTTTGGGATGGTAAGCTCAAACTCGTTGAATGATGCTGCTTCCCGGAGTGTAGTTTGAGTATGGGTTGAAGGCATACATTATTTATGCATTTAATTGGTATTCATTTATTTATTGATCGTATGTGAGCATCTGGATGCATGTATATGGACTGTATAAGGGTGTTGAAGCCCACTTTTGATGTCTTCTTAGTATGGTGTTTTCCCTGGCTGGGAACTTACTCAGGGTTTTGGTTTCTTTTAAGTATTGTGTTTTTCCCTGGTTGGGAGTTATTTTGTGATGTGTTTCATTTTCGGATAGCTCAATTATGGGGAGACTCTGCCCAAATTTTTATAAAAACCCACAATGTAAAAGTGGTGCAATGGTGATGATAATGGGTGAACCTTGAGTCTTATTGCTGGTAGAAGTGATCATTCCATGCTGAGTATTATTTATGTCATGGAGAATATGTGAAGCATGTAATGGTTCTTTTAAAGAATGAATTTTTTTTATACTCATACGACGTCATAAATGCACTAATGACGAGTTAAGGGGTTGGGGTCTTACATTAGTGGTATCAGAGCAGTGGTTAGCTCTTTGGGATGTAGAATGGCCTAGGGATGTGCTGATAGACATGTATATCACATACTTTTATGCATGATTGTAGTTATTCTGTCATTGTGACATGACGCCTGCTATGTGCATTTTATGATATGAAGCAATGAAAATTGGTGTTATTGCTAACCATCGTGATTGCAGGATCGTATGAGATACGAAGAACATGATATTTCAGAACTATGTTATAATCTGATTCTTTCGGACCCAGACAACATAGAAGTGATTGAGCAAAAGACCTCTTATACAAGATTCCTTCAATGAGTATGAATCTCTTACTCCTTTGCTTGAGTCTATATGCCTTTTTGGGATCACTTGGGAGCAGTCTAAGAGATCTGTTCCCCAATCATTTTCTTCAAGAGATTCAGATGGATCATCCTGACTAGGAGTTAATTCAACTTGAAACACCACGTCTCTATTTTGCCAAGTGCGGAGAGCACTAGCCATTCTTGCCAAGCTGTCGGCCTTTCTATTCTCTTCTCTTGGGATCTGTTTGAATATTACTTCTAGAAATCCCTCCTTGATTTTTTCTATGGTACTTGCATATTGAATCAACTTCTCATTCTTAACCTCATTGACCCCATTCATCTGTTGGGCTACTAGCTGAGGACCAGAGAAGACATGTATGTGCTTAGCTCCAATATTCCGAGCAGCCCTCAATCAGGTTAATACTGCCGCATACTCTGCTTCATTGTTGGAGGCTCGAAAATCCAATCATACTGCCAACTGGACCTCATCTCCCGTGGGAGAGATCAGCACAACCCCAATTCCGATTCCCTCGTTACAAGAGGAACCATTCCATAACTCTTCTTTCTCGGGATGCATAGTCTCCGCAATGAAATCTGCTAAAGCCTGAGCTTTGATAGGCATGCGAGGCTCGTATTGTATATCATACTCTCTTAGCTCAGTCGTCCATTTGACTAGTCGTCCAGAGACATCTGCACGACTAAGTATTTTTCCCAGGGAGCTGTTTGTTAACACCGTTATAGGATGCGACAGGAAATAAGGCCTGAGTCGCCTAGCTGTCATGATCAGCATTAGGGCCAATTTTTGATCTCTGAAGACCTCAGCTCAGCACCTTTTAAGGCATGAGATAAGTAATAGATAGGTTGCTAATCTGATTCCATCTCTTTTACTAGAACCGAGCTGATTGCTTCCTCAGTTGCTGATAAGTAGATAAATAATCGCTCCGCCAGCAGAGGCTTAGCTAGTATAGAGAGTTCAGCCATGTATTTTGTTTAATTCTTCGAATGCTTCCCAGAATTTTTTTTCCATTCAAACTTATCAGCTTTCCGGAGTATCTTGAAAAAGCGGAGACTTCTATGAGCTGATCTTGAGATAAACCGTGACAAAGCAACGATTTTTCCCGTGAGGCGTTGTACCTCTTGAAGATTCTTCGGATGAGACATCTCACAGATAACTTTCACCTTTTTTGGATTAGCTTCAATACCCCTATCTGTCACCATGTAGCCCAGAAACTTTCCACTTTTTACCACAAACACACATTTCTGGGGATTTAACTTTATCACATAAGACCTGAGAGTGGAGAAAGTCTCCGTCAAGTCGGTTATTAGATCGGTGCCACTTTTTGATTTTACCAGAATTTCGTCTACATATACTTCCACATTTCGGCCCAGCAGTTCTGAAAACACCGTGTCCATCAACCGCTGGTAAGTAGCCCCTGCATTCCTGAGCCAGAAAGGCATGACAACATAGCAGAAGGTCCCATCTGAGGTGACAAAACTCACCTTATCTTGATCTTCCTTAGCCAAAGGAATTTGATGATATCACTGATAGGCATCCATTAAACAGAAGTACTGGTGTCCTGCAGTGGATTTGACCAACTGATCAATCCTTGGTAATGGGTAACAATCCTTTGGGGATGCCTTATTAAGATCTCGGAAGTCTATGCACATCCTCCACTTTCTTGAGCTCTTGGGTACCAAAACCACGTTTGAAAGCCATGTTGGAAATTGAATTTCTTGAATATGACCTGTCCAAAGGAGTTCTTCCACTTGTTCTCTTATTACTTTATCCTTTTCAGGTCCAAAGTGCATTTTCTTTTGTTTTACAGGTTGGGCTCCTGAAAGTACTTTCAAACGATGTTCTAGGACGTCGGGGCTGATTCCCCTCAGATCACAAGCCCTCCAAGCAAAGATATCCTCATTCTTGCTCAGACATGAGACGAGATATGCTCTTATATTTGTTTCCAGGTCCCTGACTACTTTTACTTTCTGATCAGTGGTGCCGAGCTCAACTATTTCTGGCTCTTCATCTAAGCTGTTTGGGACACCCCTGTCAATAAGAATACTATACCCAGTTCTTTCAATACAACCGACCTCTCGACGAGCTCGTTTTCTATCTTCTTTTACCTCATCTACATAATATCGGCAGGCTGTTTTCTGATCACCACAAAGAACCCCGACCTCTCTTCCCACTGGGAATTTTAGTTTCTGATGATATGTAGAAGCTACTGCTTTGAAGTCCTTCATAGCAGGTCGGCCTAAGATTGTATTATATGAGGAATGTGCCTCAACCACAATGAAGTTAACCATTTTGTTATGCGTGACATCCCATGACCAAGAGATAAAGGCAGGATGATCTGTCCAAGAGGTTGAATTGCATGCCCAGTGAACCCGTACAAAGGAGTTGTAATATGTTCAAACTTTGACCCTTATATCTGCATCTTTTCTAAAGTGTCTTTGAACAAGACATTAATTGAGCTCCCGGTATCAATAAAGATCATTGCTACATCATAGTTTGTTATAGTCACAGTGATCAATAGAGCATCATTGTGCGGTGTTGCAACTCCTCTCAGATCATCAGGCCCAAAGCTTATGATAGGCTCATCTCTTGAGATTACCTCTTCCGATACTTCGAAACTCTCCAATCTTCTACCATGACTTTTTCGAGCTCTGCTCGAGTCTCCATCAGTGGGTCCTCCAGGGATCATATTGATAGTTCCTCGGGTGGGATTGTTCTCTACTTGTTCGACCCTTCTTCTTTGATTATCTGTTTCTCTAGGAGCAATATCCCTCTCACGGGATCTAGTTCGGCCGTCACGTGGTGTTTTTTCTCTTCTGTTACTTGGTATCAGCTTCTACCATGATTTTTGTGATAAGGTTCCTGAGTCCTTGTTAAGAGAGTTTTTATTTCAGAATCTCTTTTAATGATTCTCTCTACCTCATCTTCAAGCTTCTGACACTCATTAGTTATATGGTCGTACTCTCTATGGAATCCACAGTACTTATCAGATGGAGGCAGTCGGGGACCCTTGTCTCCGACTTCCTCGATCTTTCCAGTTTTTTTATATCATCACATATTTCCATAGCTCTTTCCAAGCTCATGGACAGAGGTGTACGTGAAGCAAATTGGCTTCTAGGTCGACCACTGTCGTCGGTCCTATCAGCCAGCCTTTTCTTGCTTACCTCTAACTTCTCTTTCTTCTCTGATGGCCGTAGATCAGCCCTTCTCTGTCTTTGAGTATCTTCGAGATTGATGTACTTTTCAGCTCGCCCTAGAAGTTTGTCATAGCTACGAGGGGGTTTCCTTACCAATGATTTAAAAAAACTCTCATGCCTTAAGCCCTTGTGTGAAGGCATTAATAAGGACATCTACTGTTGTAGTGGGGACCTCCAAGGCCGCCCCATTGAAGCGTTGTACGAACTCCCTCAATGATTATGTTCATTCTGCTTGGTAGTGAACAGACTCAAAGAAGTTTTTTGATACATCTTGCTACTAGCGAATTGGTTTAGAAAAGCCGAACTGAATTCCTCAAAGCAATGTATAGTGTTTGGCTTAAGTAGATTAAACCACTGTTGTGCAGATCTAACAAGGGTGGTAAGGAAAACACGGCATTTGATCCCATCGAAATACCTATGCAACAGGGCAGCATTCTCAAATCTTCCAAGGTGTTCTTCCGGGTTTGTGCTTCCATCATATTCTCCTACTGCAGGTTGTCTGAAATTTGACGGGAGTTCCTCTCCTAAAATAGCTCTGGAGAAAGGACTTTCTCTCATAGCTATTGGAGGTCGTCCACCTAGATGTTGACTCAATCGCCTTATCTCTCGCCATACAGCTTCCATTGGATCTATCAGTGGAGGCTCTACTCGTGTATCTGCATCAGCACTTGCTGCCCTATTATTTTCAGGGGCCTGCTCTGATTGAACAGGCTGTGGTGCCTGATTGGTTTGTGGAGGAGGTGGAACTTGGTTAAGTTTCGGAGGCAATGGAACATGGTTATCTTCTGGAACTGGTGGAACTTGGTGTTGGAAGAAAGTATTCCGCATGGCTCGATTGATGAACTGCGACAGTTGCTCCATAGTCAGATCTCCCACGTTCCTAACTGGAGGAGATGGTTGATCTTCATGTTGTGGAGGGATATCATGATTTTCCATGCTAGGACTTTCTCTTCTTCCAAGATTCCTCATGATTCCCCGCCCACGTCCACGTCGTCCAGCCATATCAACGTCTTCAACTCAAAGTTCCCACAGACGGCGCCAATTGATATCACCAAAAATTACGATGAACTGCAGCTATCAATAGAGAGAGGGTTCACCTCTCTTTCTTCCCCAACACTCAAAATAACGACGATGGTGGCAGTAAGTAGCATCTGAGATGACCTGAAATCACGAAGCAATCGTGAGAAGGGGCCGGAAGTTTTTCCAGCGGCTGCCCTCCTATGCTCAAGTCAGGCGAGAGTGTTGGAATCGAAGAGGTGGGTGAATGAGATTCCTTGGCTACTTTAACTTTTTAAAATGAGTTTGCAAAAATAAAAGAGTTTTCGCTTGCGGAAGCCTTATGTCAATCAATAAATAAAAGAAATAAGAAGTAAACAAATAAATAAATGCGTAATGAAATAAAGCTGTAAATGACAAGGATATTTGTTATAGAAGTTCGGCGATGAATCACCTACGTCTCCTCTTCCCGGTTAGATAACCTCCAACCGAGGTTCCACTAGAACAAAAGATCTTGGCCTTGAGGGCTCCAAGTTAGCCACACAACAACTCTTCCCGAGTTTACAAAGCTCTTCCCGAGCACACTACTCTTCACGAGTACACAAAGCTCTTCATGAGCTACCAACACTCTTCACGAGTCTTCTTGGCCTTAAGGGCTCCAAGGATAGCCACAACACATGCACCAACTTAACTAGTTGACAACTTTACAATTTCCAACTTGCTTTGGTGTTGGAGGACCTTTACAATAAACTCAACAAAACACCTTCATGGTGTACTCACACGAAGACAACAGGACTCTAACAAAAAGAATGAATTACAAACTCCAATACAACAACAATGTATGGAGATTGCAAAGCAATATGAAATTTGAATGATCAAAGCTTTGTAGAAGTTTGTAGGCTTGTTTCTTAGCTTCAAAATGCTCCAAAGCATCAATATTTATAGTGTAGGAGGCCCCCTAGGCTCCTACTAGCCGTTGCTACACAAAAGGCTGAAATCACTCATCGATGGCCTCGGACATCGCCTCGGGCGATCACCATCGCCGCGCCCCAACGGTCACCAAATCACGCACATCGCCTCAGGCGATGAGTCGATCGCCTCAGGCGATGAGTCGATCGCCTCAGGCGATCCAGAGCAAAAATCAAGGCCGTAGCCTCAGCATGTCCAAAAACTTCATCGCCTCAAACGAACCATCCATCGCCTCAGGCGTTCGTGCCATCGCCTCGGGCGATCAGCCCATCGCCTCAACCGATCTCCCCCTGCGCGCATGCCCGCGCATGCTTCGGCGTCACTTCAGTCGAAGTGCCTGGCGATGTCGCACCTGGCTGCCATCGCCTGGGGTGATGGTCACCATCGCCTGGGGCGATCTAGGCCAGAATGTGCACAATCGATTTTCTTCATTCCAATCCACTTTTCATCACTTAATCTGCACACTAAGTAGATGCATTAGTATAACAAACACAAGTTTTTTGTTGATCATCAAAACTCAAAGATTGACCGGGGATAATTTAACGCATTAAACGCAACCATGCGTTTAAGGCTCAACAATCTCCCCCTTTTTGATGATCACAAAACTTGATAAACTTGAATAAGTAATATGCATGAAATGTGAGTAAAAATAACTCCCCCTTAACAATTGCATAATACATACAAGTTAAACAAGTAAAGCATTACACAAATCACTCTCACCCTCAAACCATGCATACACAAGCTCTCCCCCTTAAACTATGCATGTATTAAGGTTCAAGTTTATCACAAAATTCTCCCCCTTTTTGTGATAATCAAAAAGCATAAAATTTAAATAAACATAGCTCAAATATGTTGACACATAGCCATATTTTAACAATTTTACACATGGTCCTCACCAAGCATGTAATAGCTATTAGATCAAATCAATTAGTGAAATACACATGCGTTTAAGGCACTCAACCATGAATTCTAAACATTGCAAAGTTAGCATATGTTCTACCAAGAGTTCATGCACCTATGCCCAAAAAAAATTTTAATTCTCAAACCAACATTTAATAAGATTATTAAGGTCATGATAGCATTATATCAAAGATTAAGCATCTAAACACTTATAGCATGCTAAATCACATAATTGCACAATTCCACATAATATATTCAAATTTGAATCAAAGGCATGTCAAGATACTTACTATAACAAGATAAGCATACATCATGCATTTAAAAATTTATATGTGCATATGCTAAGGGGTATTCCATTTTACTACAATGAATATTGAGCTTCAATATTTATTGATCACAATTAATTTGTGCCAATGAATTTTGAATTGCTCTTTTAACATGTATAAAGTAAATTTTACCCTTGATGACAAGAGTTCGTTCTTGTCATTGGTCCAATGCCTCGTGCTTCCTCTATTGAGGTGAATAAGATGAACTCCTCCTTTGAATTGCTTGTGCCTTCATCCATCCCTTTGTTGTCCCTACAAAAAAAATTAACAATAGGAAGATCTTTGGTACCCATTTGATTTTTGGGTCCTTGAGGGTTAACTTTCAATGGCACTTTTGGAATCCATTTCCACCTCTTATTAGGTTGGTATTGGATTCTAGAAAACATACACTTATTCTTAGTGTGGCCAATTTTACAACAATAGTTGCAAGTAGGAGAATCATGCTTGGCTTTAGCTAACATGTTTGAAAATGATTTTGATTTGCTTGAAAAACCTAACCCGGCTTTATCCAAGCTACGACGTTGCAAGCCAAGCAACTCATTCATCTTTAGACTACTTTCACTATATTTGCAAAAAGATATCTTTAAAGAATTTAATTCATTTTTGTTACTCATCTTGGTTTTGCCAAGAGCATCAATAAGTTCATGATAGGAATCTAAAAGTTCATCAAAAGAAGGTACCTCATCGTCACTTTCATCTCCTTCATCTCCAAGCGCCATTAAACAAAGATTTGTGGCTTCTTCTTCATCGGAGTCGCTATCACTCCATGTGGCTATAAACGACTTCTTCTTCCCTTTGTCCCCATTCTTCTTCCTAGGACATTTGTTAGCATAATGGCCTTTTTCTTGACAATTATAACAAGTTACCTCATTTTTGGATTCATGTTTGGTAGAATTAGAGGTCTTTGACTTGCTATGTTTGTTGAAGAGCTTCTTGAACTTCTTTGTGAACAAGATCATTTCCTCATCATCATCATCTTCTTCTTCATCGGAATGGTCTTTCCTTCCAACCAAGGCAATCCCATTTCTTTTGGATCTATCCTCCTCCTTTATTTCTCTTCTTGTTGACACTTCAAGCTCATGGGTCACCAATGTGCCATGGAGCTCATCAAGATCATATGAGGCATTTTCACCTTTGTTTGACTCGATGATAGCCGTCCTCTTTGCGCCCCATTCCTTAGGCAATGCTCTTAGGGCTCTCCTCCATATTTGCTTTGGAGGGTACTTCTCTCTAAGTTGAGCAAGCTCGTTGATAATTAGGGTGAGCCTCCTAAATATTGAATCCACATCTTCTCCGGACTCCATCTCAAATGTCTCATATTTGAGTTGTATAAGATCAATCTTGGTCTCCTTCAATTGATTTTCCTTCATGACAAATTTTCAATTTGTCCCATATTTCCTTAGCGGTTGAGCACATTGAGATCCGGTTGTACTCCTTCATATCTAAAGCACAATGCAAAATATTAATAGCTTTAGCATTTTGAGAAATTAACATCATATCCGCTTTTGTGAAGTCGTCCATTTCTTTGGGAACACTTATTTCCCCAACATCCTTTAAAGGAGTATGTGGACCTTTCACAATGATTTTCCATAGATCATAATCTACGGATTGGATGTATAGATAAATTCTATTCTTCCAATAACCATAGTTATCACCAGTGAAAAGCGGATGACGATTTGTCGATTGACCTTGAGCAAACTCATTTGCTAGATTAGCCATAAAAAGATTTTGATTTAAAACAAAAATCAAATGGCTCTGATACCACTTGTTGGAATCGAAGAGGGGGAGTGAATGAGATTTCTTGGCTACTTTAGCTTTTTAAAATGAGTTTGCAAAAATAAAAGAGTTTGCGCTTGCGGAGGCCTTATGTCAATCGATAAATAAAAGAAATAAGAAGTAAACAAATAAATAAATGCGTAATGAAATAAAGCTGTAAATGACAAGGATATTTGTTATAGAAGTTTGGCGATGAATCGCCTACGTCTTCTCTTCCCGGTTAGATAACCTTTAACCGAGGTTCCACTAGAACAAAAGATCTTGGCCTTGAGGGCTCCAAGTTAGCCACACAACAACTCTTCCCGAGTGTACAAAGCTCTTCCCGAGCACACTACTCTTCACGAGTACACAAAGCTCTTCACGAGCTACCAACACTCTTCGCGAGTCTTCTTGGCCTTAAGGGCTCCAAGGATAGTCACAACACATGCACCAACTTAACTAGTTGACGACTTTACAATTTCCAACTTGCTTTGGTGTTGGAGGACCTTTACAATAAAGTCAACAAAACACCTTCACGGTGTACTCACACGAAGACAACAAGACTCTAACAAAAAGAATGAATTACAAACTCCAATACAACAACAATGTATGGAGATTGCAAAGCAATATGAAATTTGAATGATCAAAGCTTTGTAGAAGTTTGTAGGCTTGTTTCTTAGCTTCAAAATGCTCCAAAGCATCAATATTTATAGTGTAGGAGGCCCCCTAGGCTCCTACTAGCCGTTGCTACACAAAAGGCTGAAATCACTCCTCGATCGCCTCGGACATCACCTCGGGCGATCACCATCGTCGCGCCCCAACGGTCACCAAATCACGCACATCGCCTCAGGCGATGAGTCGATCGCCTCAGGCGATCCAGAGCAAAAATCAAGGCCGTAGCCTCAGCATGTCCAAAAACTTCATCGCCTCAAACGAACCATCCATCGCCTCAAACGTTCGTGCCATCGCCTCGGGCGATCAGCCCATTGCCTCAAACGATCTCCCCCTGTGCGCATGCCCGCACATGCCTCGGCGTCGCTTCAGTCGAAGTGCCTGGCGATGTCGCACCTGGCTGCCATCGCCTAGGGCGATAGTCACCATCGCCTGGGGCGATTCAGGCCAGAATGTGCAAAATCGATTTTCTTCATTCCAATCCACTTTTCATCACTTAATCTGCACACTAAGTAGATGCATTAGTATAACAAACACAAGTTTTGTTGATCATCAAAACTCAAAGATTGACCGGGGATAATTTAACGCATTAAACGCAACCATGCGTTTAAGACTCAACAGAGAGGATACAAGAAAATATACACTTGTAAAGTAAGTGAAAGAAATTATGAATGAATGAGTTGATACCCCAAACCTGGTATTTATAGGCAGAGACCCAAGAGTTACCATGCAGCAAGAACTCCTTCCATGTTTATCCAAATCTTACCCAGATATGTTAAGATCTTGTGAATACAATCAAATCTCAGATATTGCTCCGCAGATCTAGGACTTACCTAGTTTAGGGGACTCAGTTTTCTTGTTGTGCACACGTATCAAGCAGGGAATGAGAAGAGCTCGACCGATTAGCTCGGGTCCCAAAAGAGGTCGCCAGACAGTTTGGCGAAGGGTCAACAGGTGAGGTAAAACACGTCGGCCAAACAGGTCGGTCCTAACAAAGAGCGCGGAATAATAGGCGAGGTCTTTTGAAGAAGGTCAAGTAATACACGCCGAAGTCAGGTCGGCTCATCAGGTGGTGTCTTCATATTTAGGGGGTATCAATATATCTTCCTTTGTACCTCCACTTATATTGGAAGGCAAACCCCTTACTTTTCCGTACTATGGACTTCATGGTTTGAATGGACCGTCTCCTTTCTGGTTCGGTCATGTGCTCTTGCCGTGATTCACTTTCTCTTTCCACCTGGAAGTCCTACTTTCGCTCGGCGGAGAAGCTTGTGTTATATTGATGCTCTGGTTTTATATTTTAGCTTTAGGTGGATTTTATGGTTGCTGGTATTTCTGTATTTTCCTGTAGTTGCCAAGTTGGCTATCATTTAATTAATTTTATTTTCTTTTTATGTTAGGGAAAAAAACGAAGTAGAAAGTTTGTTCTTTATTGGATCCATCCAAGCATATTTTTTAACCATTATTATTCCGATAAAGGCTTACATATTCAAATACATTCTAAATTTTTCCAACTCCTTTATTCATTATTGTGCATAGTTTATTTAATAAATACTAGTGTTACACTGCACCATGTTGCATACATGTAGAGTAGATTTTAAACGTGGTAATTGTAATGCTATTTTTTTGGGATTTAATCAATTTGTTAAATTACTTTTTGAGTTTAATTGTTTTTTTGTCTTTTTTTTTTTCAAAACTATTTTTTGTGGAATTTAATATGATTTTTTGATTTTGTTATATAAGTAGGGTAATACTGTAAATCATAAGGTTGTTAGGGGCATTTTAGAAAATTTAGTATCATATCAAGAGATTAAATATCTGTTTAGGTATCTCTTACTTTATATATACTAACAGGTGACGCACACGCGTTGCGTGTGTAACGTAATAAATAATGCATACGAAATAAATGAGACATATACATTGATTAATATTACAATTCAAAAGATGCAACAAAGAACCACAACAAACCATTGGAAGGGGTAGTTTGGTAAATTCAAATTTGTCATACCAAGGTAGTTAGTATAAGGGGCTTAGGCATTATGCAACAAAGAACCACAACAAACCATTGGAGGGGGTAGTTTGGTAAATTCAAATTTGTCATACCAAGGTAGTTAGTATAAGGGGCTTAGACATTATAATATAGTAAGATTAGTCATTCTTATATATTAAGATATACTATTGATCCGGCCCGATAAACACACCTAATTAAAAGTGACCACCACATGTTAGCTACTGAGGAACATAAATAAACATTGTACTTAACATTGTATTCATTCATTCATAATTCAATAACAGAATTCTATAATCCTTTCCCCCAAATTCTTCTATTCTCTTGATCATTGTTGATCTTCTTAGGAGTTTAGGTTTGCTCAAATTAGCCCCAAATTTTTACCTAACAGTAGATATTTCATGACATCTTAGATATATAGAAATTGCCTTAGAAAAGTATATAATATTTCATTTTAACACTACATTACTGCGAAATTTGAATCCGTTGATTCAAAATGTATAAAGTCTAGTCTATAATTTGGGGTGCCTTGTGTAGTGGGTAGTGATATTTGATGACTTCTCGTGCATATTTACATTTATTTAATATATATAATAAATAGAGTCATATTATTTACGCTCCACCTAATGTTGCATACATTCTATTTTATTAATAAAATTTACACGAGTAATATAACAAAAAGTGGAGCGTAAATAATATTACACTTTTTATTTATATATTAGCGATGTTGGTTTTATATGATTCATCTTCCTTAATTTTTTGGACCGAAATCGAATTGTAAGTACTCGGTTCTGATTTTAATTTTTGAAATGTAATCTTGATTTCAGTTCACAATAGGTTTTATTGGAGTCGCTTTTATATAATTATTGAAGCCTTGATGCATATATCGAATGTAAAGTTTATTATATTTCATGATTAAAATTATAATTTTTAAATAAAAAAATATAGACTATGCTTGATTTTTTAACAATCAATTATTAAGTTGTCGTCGGGTTTCACGTGGGAGAAAGGAGTCAATTAAAAATTGGCCCCATGCATTTCAATTTTTCCAACTCCTTTCTTCATTATTGTGCGTAGTCTATTTAATAAATACTAGCATAAATACTAGTGTTACGCTGCATGTGTTACATACATGTAGAGTAGATTTTTAACGTGGTATTTTTTTGGGATTTAATCAATTTGTTAAATTACTTTTTGAGTTTAATTATGCGAAATTAAGGATTCTAACCCATCTTAAATCATTATTTTTAAAAATAGCCTTATCTATTAAATAATTTTAATATAACCTTTCATAATTTAAAAATCCTAAAATACCCTTTTTTATAATAGATAAGGCTATTTTTAAAAATATGGATTTAACATATAATCCTTAAATTTGTCTTTTAATTATCACTCTTGAGGCATGAATTTTACGGTCAATTGATATCAATTTTCAAAAATTAAATTTAACACGATACTCTACTCACAATATAAATTACATTTATTTAAAGGATTTCCTAGTCGATATGAAGAACCAACTTAAATTTTGCTCAAATTCGGTTTTAAATTGATTGATTTGTTCATAAATTGTTAAAGTACTTCAAAATTTCTTGAGTTTTTTTTCCTTTACTTATACATTAATGGTATATACATCTATGTAAAAATCCAAAAAGTATAAACCATTTGTATAAAATTGATGAAACACTATACTTAAAAATCAGGCACATTTGTCCCATATGCACGGTTTTATACTTGATTTTTAAAAATACTGGGATTTAAAATATTATTAATTACATATGGACTTTTGAATTTTCACAAGTATTTTTAGTTCGAATGTGGTACACCTCTATGCAATATCAATGGGTTTAATCAAAAGCAATATCCTATTACAGATATTTAACATTTTAATAAGGAATAACTTATTACTTCTTATATTCTATTTATAAAAATAATTTAAACAATATGAATAATTATTTTAATATATACTTTGTTAAATAGTTTTTTTAAATATTTATATTTACTATCGTTTAAACCAAATACATAAATAAATATTTTACGTGCATAATATTTGCAACTCCCAACGTGACCACGTAAGTTTCCAACGCCTTCATCCCAAAACATTCACATAATTTTTAAAACTATGGATTTAAGATGTTTTAGGATTCTTAATATTTCTTCAATACACACAATCAACTAGCATGGTCATCATATAATTCACTAGATAATTTTGTAGAGTTTTATAAAAACACTGTAAGAAGTATTGGACTTTGATGAAACAAACAAATTTAAAACATGTACAAACTAATTGCTAAAAAATACCAATCTAATACAACTCTATATAATTGAGAAATAAGATATGAAAACACACACACACACAAAAAGATAGAAGATGAAAGAAATGTAGAGAAATGAGATTTACCTTGAGAAAACTCCTTAGGAATTGGGAGATAATCTAATGAGATTGATGATGGGAGAAAAAAATAGGATGAGAAATTGATGTGAGAGAAGAAAATATGGTTAAATGATATAATTGGAACTTAACATAATTAAAGGCCAATTTGATAAAATAAATTAAATAAAGGCTAAAATTGATTATAGCACTTCCATGAAGGCCATTATAGAAAATGCATCTTTAATTATTTGTTTGTCTTCTTTTTTTTCAAAACTTGATATTTTGATTTTGTTATGTAAGTAGGGTAATACTGTAAATAATAAGGTTGTTAGGGGCATTTTCGTAAATTTGGTGTCATACCAAGAGATCAAATGTCTGTTTATGTATCTCTTACTTTATGTATATTAGTCATTATAAGATAGTAAGATATATATATAGGTATAGATAAAGACTCAATAATTAATATGAAGCAAAGTATCCCTTTAACATGAACTTCTTGTGACCAAGTTCTATCATAGTTATTGTGATTTTGTTCCTACATAAGAATACAAATAAAAAATTGAAAATATTTAAATGGACCCTACAACATTTCCCAACGATAAATTTATAATTTCACCATTTTTTAAAATTTATAATTTCACCATATTTTAAATCTATCTTGATAATTCAAGTGGCTGGCTGAAAGGATGCATGAACAATTATGGCGTAATTAAATATATTAATTTATTATCAAGTAGTATATGTATATTTTATTTTAAATGCTGCAAGCTGTCAGATAACATTATCTTAAAATAAGGTCCCTTTCCTGTCGCTCCTCAAGTTGGTATTCTGGTAAAATAAGGTCTCTTTCATGTCGCTCCTCAAGCTGGTATTCTTGTGACTTTCTACACCATATTGCCAAAATATACGTAGGATCAAGCAAATATTATTTTATTACAAATTGTAATTGATGGTAATTGTGTAACTCAAATCTTTAATCATACTACAACTCAAACATCACGTTTCAATCACTCTTTTAGAATGTACCTATTGCTTCCTAACAATCCATATCATAATAATTGCATTCTTGCAATCCATAAAAATCAAACACATGGCATTGAGTCTGATACTAATTATATACTGAAATACTGACAAAATGCACTTATAACATGTGCCATCCTTTAAGGGTATGATACATCCTAAAATATTTTGTATGTTAAAATAAAATCCAAGTACTTACTAGTAGGGCTATGAACCCGACCCTCACACCTGAACTCTTTCTTTTGTATCGTGGATCGTTGAAATAAGCAAGAACCTTTTGCCTCTGTTACCTCAGTCACACGGGAGACCCCTTCAACAAATCTTTCCCCCAGACCCTAATTCCTTGAAGTCTGGTGTCGACGAGTCCCGTTAAGTAAAGACCGTCTCTGAATGAATAAAAAAACTCATGCAGATGTTGCAAGGCACATCGACTGCTCAATGTTGTTTCTAAAAATTATCAGATGTAGACTTATTGTTGGGTTTGCGGTGCCTCCTAAAAACGATCACCCATATGAAGACAACAAACTTGTGCATACAGTTTCCATTTGAGAATAAAATGCCCAAAATTTTTGATTCGTTTAAATTTACTTTGAGAGTAATTAAAAATTGCAAATACATACGTCAAAATATATTTCTTTACTTTCTTCGTTTGTAGAAGTTATTAAAATTTTTCTTAAACTTTAATAAATAAATTATGTTTTATCTGTTTAACATATTTTTTATAATTCATATTCTGTATTATAAATATTTTCATTTTTAAATATTTTTTTTTTCTTTTAAGATTCTTTCTGTTAGCCTATACATGTAACGTTGTTATGGAACAAGTATTAACAGTGTGCCTTTGCTAGTTGGTTGGACCATATCCATGTACTTGCATTTTATGAATTTATTTTATTTATTTTTAAAAATTAAATGCATAAATTTATTTATTATTATTTTTTTTTCTAATTTAAGAAGGCTATCCAATCCTTCGTTCTTCAATCCGTTATCAAATAGCAGATTGAAAAATTTAGTGAAAGTGAAAAAAAAAAGACAATTCAAGTTTAAATCATAATTTTTACAATTAATTGGGAGATATATATATATATAAAAGGGTAAACCCGATACACAAACATTCTGCTTTGTGTGGGGGTTCGGATTATTTTATGCCTAATGTAGGCAACCTTTTCTTTACTGCAAAATGATGTTTCCGTGATTCGAACTCGTGATCTTCAATTAACATGATATCATCTTTTACCATCGTTGGAGAGCTGAATCTTAACTGTGAGACCAATATGAAATACAAAGTACACTTCTCGTCAAAGTTCGTAATGACTTATTTGGATGGTTTCCTATTTTACACAAACAATTATCTCGTACTCGAAAAAAAAGAAAGGAGGTAATAAAACTCAGATGATTGATGTCTTATGAGTAATTTATCGAGATCAATACCTAATTAATAATAATACATATCACAATATATACATGACTAACAACATATCATTGCTTGGCTAAGAAATGTCACTAAATATTTTAAGGAAGGTAAGTATATGTTAAAAAGTTCACAATTTAAAGAACGAATCAATATAATTTTTTAAAGAAAATAAAATACAACATTTAAATTCACAACGAAAAAGAGACTATTATATGCTACACATGAAATCTTTTTGGCTACCCCATTGAGTAGTACCTTAGTTAGTAGATTCATCCATTAATTGAGAATATTTTCAATGATACTGGGTGACATATTCCTAATGAAGTGATAGATCTACCCCATGAGATAGCCCAGAAGGATTTCACTACACCTGAACATCTTCTCCCCATATAATGTGGAAAATAGTTATAATTAGATCCTTGAGACAATGAGTGAGGCTTACATGAGACCGACACAAGTTTTGAGATGTACATCAAACACTTGCTTATTGGATGAAAATATTTATATTTAATATGGATGATAAAGTTATTGTCTATTGGAGCAGAGACAAATTTATATGGGAATAGCAACCAATAAATCGAAGAGGAGCTCCAGGCTTTGCATAACTAATACGAAAAAGAAGCACATGCAGAGAACATGGCAAACAAAAAAGCCACACCAATCCAATCGTCGAGGAGTAAACATGGGCAGCCGTGAAAAAATTATCTGCAGAGGTTAATGATACATCTACCAATCCCGCGTCCCCATTTCAGCATATTTTTTGCCAATTATAATACAAGTTGTCGGCAGTGCTTTAATCAATGTACGTACATGCCTTTAATAAAGATACCACACAATCATCAAAATTACATTACTTACTGTTACAAGGTACAGATTGATTCACGGATTTTTTTAGTTATTTAAATAAGTGAATTATGGTTTATTATCATTATTGTATTTCAAGTGTTATGCAAGTGAAGAATTTCCAAGAAAATTCCAAGTGGGTGTTAGTTATTGAATTCCCATTTCGTTGGTCAAATCTGCTTTCTATTAAACCCCACCCCCTCTACATGGATTTTACTCCATTTTCGCAGTTTACTTGATTTATTTCTTGAACATTATAGATTTTAATTCCAAAAATGGGTGTTTTTCCGTCTTGCTATTCTTCAGAGATGTTGGAAAAGTTACTGGGAACCGTGTGCGGGAAGATTAAGGATGCACCCAAGATTGAGGAAACGAAGATCCAGGGAACTGTTGTTTTGATGAAAAAGAATGTCTTAGATGTAACTGATATTTGGTCTTCTACTCTCGATCGATTTTATGAAGTATTCGGAAAAGGTGTCTCTTTGCAGCTTATCAGTGCTGAAAATTTTGATCCGGGTTCGTCTGCTTCTTTCAGAAAATTTCTGAATTTAATCTTGTAAATCAAGAAACATTGGCTGTTTTTGAAGCCCTTTTGTTTAAAGTACTAGTAGACTGTTTTTGTAGCATTTTAGCAATTTTTTTTAAAAAAATCCAAACAAACTTTTTGTTCAAATCTTGCAGCAGATGGAAAAAGAGGGAAACTGGGAAAAGTTGCATACTTGGAGAATTGGGTATCGGAAATAACTTCGATTTCTGCCAAAAATGACGCAGAATTCAGCGTCACTTTTAACTGGGACGAATCTGATGGACTTCCAGGGGCTTTAATTATTCAAAACCATCACCACAGCGAATTTTACATCAGGTCTGTCACTTTAGACAATGTTCCAGGTTATGGTCCAGTCCATTTTGTCTGCAATTCTTGGGTTTATCCTGCACATCGTTACAAGTATAATCGCGTCTTCTTTTCGAACCAGGTAATTTCGAGGTTTCAAATGTTGTCAAAATGGGATTTTGAGCTTGTGAATTGAAAGTTGATATTTTCCTTGTGTTTATAGACTTATCTGCCGGGTGATACACCGGAACCGTTGCTTTTATATAGAGAAGAAGAGCTGAAAAATCTCCGTGGAAACGGCTCCGGTCTGTTAAAGGAATGGGACAGAGTTTACGACTATGCTTATTATAACGACTTGGGATTTCCAGAAAAAGGAATAGATTCTGCCCGTCCTGTGCTCGGTGGATCGGAGGAGTACCCGTATCCTCGTCGGGGACGAACAGGGCGTCGCCCCAATAAGAAAGGTGATTTTTTGTAAATTTATACAGTCGTCTCTTTTTTTACTGATAACTATGATCTTGAACTGAAGTAATTTGCGTTGTGTTTCCAGATCCCAATTCAGAAAGCAGATTGTTTCTCCTGAATTTAAATATTTACATCCCAAGAGACGAGCAGTTCAGCCATGTGAAATTCTCTGATTTCATCGGTTATGCGGTTAAATCTCTGGGTCAGGTTATAGTCCCTGAGATGAAAGCTATTTTTGATAAAACTTTTAACGAGTTCGATACATTAGAAGATGTTTACAACCTATATGAAGGTCGGATTAAGCTTCCAGCCGGTCATTCATTAAGCAAAATCAGGGAATGTGTTCCCTGGGAGTTGTTCAGGGAACTTCTTCGTTCAGACGGGGAACGTTTCCTTAAACTCCCTGTCCCTGACGTGATCAAAGGTATTTTTTCTTATTTTCAAGAAAATAGCATTTTTTTAATGTTGTGACGCTGAATTTGTTGGATCAATGCAGAGGATAAAACGGCTTGGAGAACGGATGAGGAATTTGGAAGAGAAATGCTAGCTGGAGTGAACCCTGTTGTCATCAAACGCCTCACGGTACAAGGATCCATATTGATTGTAATCTGTATGTAAATCTAGTTTCTTTCGAGTCAAGAACTGATTTTCAGATACCAAAATATAAAATCACAGGAGTTTCCACCTGCTAGCAAGCTAGACCCTGCTGTATATGGAGATCAAAACAGTAAAATAACTCGAGATCATGTCGAAAAAAACATGGATGGACTCACCGTAGAAGAAGTAAATCTTCCTTTTCTGTGTAACATTTTCTGTATTTGTGCTCCAAATATGATCATTCTTATAAGTTACCCATTTTGAATGAAGGCCTTGGCGAATAATAAGCTGTTCATATTAGATCATCATGATGCCCTGATGCCATATCTTCGAAGGATCAATACAACCGCTACAAAGACATATGCTACTCGAACTGTTCTGCTGCTTAAAGACGATGGCACGTTGAGGCCACTGGCTATTGAACTGAGTTTGCCACACGAAAACGGAGACGAGCTTGGGGCAGAAAGTCTGGTGTTTACTCCATGTGATGAGGAAGGAATTCAGAATTCATTTTGGCAATTGGCTAAAGCTTATGCTGCAGTTAATGATTCAGGCTACCATCAGCTCGTATGCCACTGGTATATATACTTCCATTTATTATAAAATATTCTCTGATAACAACCATTGCACTTGCTGTAGTGTGAGACAGCCTTTAGTGGCACGTCGATGGAAACATTTTACTCTAGTTGCTGAATTGCTTAAAAGATTTGAGTTGCACCAATACCATCAATTATATCTTTTATTAACCGGCAAACACTCGGTTTCAAAAAATATTTACTGCAATTCTTACAAAGATGCCTATAGCAGTTTTTGTTAGAACATGTAGTGCTAGCTCGCGCAAATGCATGATGTTGTTCGATTAATTTGATGAATGAGTTTGTTGTATTTGTGCAGTACATGGTTGAGCAAAAACAATTAGATTTGGTACGAGTTAAGAATTTTTTGGTAGTTACCTCAATGTGTCCAAATGATGTTGGATTTGGTAATGCAGGTTGCAAACACATGCAGTGATTGAGCCATTCATAATAGCAACGAGCAGACAGTTGAGTCTGCTTCACCCGATATACAAGCTTCTGACGCCTCATTTTCGTGATACGATGCATATAAATGCCTTGGCTCGTCAATTTCTCATCAACGCAGACG
Source organism: Haberlea rhodopensis (assembly GCA_907163345.1). Lineage (NCBI taxonomy): Eukaryota > Viridiplantae > Streptophyta > Magnoliopsida > Lamiales > Gesneriaceae > Haberlea > Haberlea rhodopensis. The sequence goes on from CAJQUN010000001.1 coordinate 28,880,009, forward strand.
GAGTGCTTGAAAGAACTGTGTTCCCTGGACGATACGCACTCGAAATGTCTGCCCAGGTTTATAAAAACTGGAACTTCACTGAGCAGGCACTTCCTCGAGATCTCCTTAAAAGGTTCTCTCAGAAAAGCATATTATTATTTGATAGTACAATACATAGTGCTCTATTGAACTAAAGCAACGATTAATCTTATTTGATTCATTGCAGAGGAATAGCAGTTCAAGATTCGAGCCAACCGAACGGCCTAAAGCTTATTATTGAGGATTATCCATTTGCTGTTGATGGCTTAGAAATCTGGTTTGCTATTGAAGCATGGGTCAAAGAATACTGCTCTTTCTATTATCCCACAGACGATAAGATCGAAGGTGACACCGAGCTCCAATCATGGTGGCATGAGATTCGGGTAGAGGGACATGGTGACTTAAAAAACGAGACCTGGTGGTCTAAAATGGAAACACGAGATGAACTCGTTCAAGCATGCGCAACAATCATATGGATTGCTTCTGCTCTTCATGCTGCTGTAAATTTTGGACAGTATCCTTATGCTGGCTTCCTCCCAAACCGCCCCACTGTAAGCCGACGTTTCATGCCTAAACCGGGCACACCTGAGTATACCGAGCTCGAGACGAACCCAGACCTGGCATTCTTGAAAACCATAACAGCTCAATTCCAAACACTTCTCGGTGTTTCTTTGATCGAGATATTATCCAGGCATTCCACAGATGAAGTTTATCTTGGACAGAGGGACACCCCCAAATGGACGGGAGATAAACGAGCATTGGAGGCGTTTGAGCGATTCGGGGCTTCATTGGAGAAAATTGAAGCTAACATTATCGAAAGGAACAAAGATGCAAGGTTCAGGAATCGAACCGGTCCGATTAAAATGCCTTACACGTTGTTGTTTCCGAATACTTCTGGGGATAGTGAACTGAGTGGGCTTGCTGTAAGAGGGATTCCAAATAGTATTTCAATTTGAAGTCTCGTAGTACATATGTCGAGAGTGTATGGGATTGTAGAGAGTTTATTGGGGTGTTCAAATAAATTGGAGACTTTTGAAATGATATGTTTATAATATAATGAAGAAATAAAGTGTCGTGTTTTTCCAAATGATATATTCTTTCTTTACTTCTTGTGATGAATCTAAATGTCACCATTACAAACACATGTTCAAATCTAGCTTGATTTGGTTATAGATAAAAATTTAAATAAAGAAGAAATTGCAAATAAGTGCAACTTTCCAAAACAATTAAACTTAAAGTAGTCAAAAAACATACCATGATCTGATTCTCAGATTCTGTTTTTTTCTGCTTATTTTTAGAGAAGCAATAGCAGAAGCAAGGAAATAAAATACTCAAATTCTGCTTTTTTTTTATCTGAAAAACCGATAAGCAGTTTGCAAAAACATTTGTAAACACCCACTAAATCAGGTATAAAATTCTCTTTACAACTAAATAAACATTCCAAAACACTTATTCAAACAAGTTCATTTTCTGAAATCATAACCTAAGAAGTCTTTTGTTTGCCTTAAAATACCCCTATTATGTTTTCTATGCTTCGAAACTTATTTTAATCTTTCCACTCTCTCTGGAGCTCCAACTTAATCCAAATACCATGCACGACATTGCCTTTCAAAATTCAACCAATAACCTTCCTGCACATCTTAATCATAGGCGACCATGACGACCCCCACATTCATGCTGTCGAATCATTTCAGCCGTCCGAAGGAGGGATTTGTTAGCACAGATCTACAATGTTAGATCCTACGAAAACCAATGGGTGGATCTCGTCCAAGCTCAAAGAAGCTAAATCCATTCTCCAACAGGTAATTTTATTTAAAAAATCCAAAAAATGAAGGCTTGTGGAGGAATTTGTGGGACATGGATTTGTTGGGAAGTGGTGAAAAGGTGAGAATGGATGAATCAAAAGATGGCAAAAAGATGAGTGAAGGAGGAAGAAGAATCAGAGAGACATCAAGAAATTTACACGCAAATTATTGGATCTCAGAAGAAGCAGATTCAGTTCAAGAGCCGACAACAGCTTCTTGTCTGCGTATTCCATCATTATCAAACAAGTGCGCTGTTAGCCTTTCAATTAAGTGCATCAGCATAATGTAAATGCACGCATCAGGGTAATGTAATTATGTATACCAATGTAGTGTTTTGCATCGACGTAGTGCAATTGTTTGCACTAGTGTAGTATTGGTGTGCACCGGTACAGTACAATTGTTTAAATTTAAGTGCATCGCATTGTTAAAATTATGTACACCACATTGTTACAATTGTTACAATTAAGTGTGTCACCTTGTTAAAATTAAGAGTACCACCATCTTAATTAGATTGAACAAAAATGACAAATTGTTGTCTTTTAATAAATGCATCGCTTGAGTCTAACGGTGCACGCGGGATAAGTGCATCACTAGACTCAAGTATGCACTTGTTAAAATGAGGTACTTTTATCTTTTCAAAATTAAGAGGTTGCACCACCTCTATATACTGCATCTTCTCCTAATGCTCCAAGACCAGCCCAACGCAAATGCTTGATAATCCATCCATGGAAGTTGAATTAACACCTCATATTCGAAAATTAAATCTAAATGAAAACTGGTAAATTCAAAGTAATTGGATTTTGAGTGAATATGAAAATTTAATTACCGATTTGCTTGAATTATAGCGCTTTTGAATGGCGTAAACTGAAATGATAACCAAATCTTTTGAGAAGAGTGGACGAGGTGGCAAGGTTTTTTTTTTTTATTGTCCAAAAAATTCACTCGCATCAATAAGCAGTTCATTCTTCATCAATCATCAAAGTTGAAAAACATAGAACGGCACAAATCTCATTCACGACGACTTTATTATTACCATCGACATTTTGATTCAACCGTGGATGGTAAAGCATTGTTCGACGCCATTTCTTCTTCCTCTCGTTGATGCTTCATATTTGTTCAGCTGTCGTTGTTCCGACGGAGAAGGAGAAGATTTGTGTCTAGTTTGGTCATTTCCCCCAAAATAGACTTAAGGGATTTGAAGTTTTTTTTATGGACGGATTTTAATAAGATGTTTTGAATGTGTAGCTATTTGAAGTTCTCCCTAAAATCAAACCATATTAATCAATTTTATGGAGTAAAAAAAGTAACCAAACCACGAGCATATTTAATTAAATATTAAACATTATAATATTGTATAGATAATAAAATTGAAAAAAAATTCAGGAAATAATGTGATTTGAAAACCTTTACAATACTATGGTAATTCGCATACTGGGTATGCGAATTTAACTAAATTCGCATACCGGGTATGCGAATTATAAACTTTTTTTTTTTGCGAATTATAAAATTTTTAAAAAAAAAAAAAAAATTTTAAATTCGCATACCGAGAATGCGAATTTAAAGAGAATTCGCACTCCCGGTATGCGAATTCTCTTCAATTCTGACAGCCTGGAAAGCACCTCGAACAGCCTGGAAAGAAGAAGCATCACGAAAGCAGCTCGAACAGCCTGGAAAGAAGCATCACGGGAAAGCAAAATTTATTGCAATCAATTGTTGCAATAAATTGGCGAGGAGCCTTCTTTCTTGCCATCATCCCTTCCTCCTTGCATAATTTTCTCTGAGCTTATTCAACCTGCGTGAGCATCCCAGAAATTCTACTCATAATTTTTGTTGGAAGAGAATTCTCAAAAACTTCATCAAAGGTAAAAATATTTGAAAATTTAAGTTTTACATATTTTTGAGTATATATTGCATTTACTTTAATTTTTGTGTTATGTTATAGGTTTTGCTAAGAAGAATTTCAAGGTATGTTTTTTCAGTTTTTCATTATTATTTGCTTAAATTACGGATGAAAAATCGAAAATTGTGGGGAGTATTCGCATACCCAGTATGCGAATTCCATAGTCCCACGGGTTTGGCGAATTCTACAAGAATTCGCATATTTGGTATGCGAATTCTGCTAGAATTCGCATACCACGTATGCAAATTCTAGTAGTTACTGTAGACACGTAGAATAATTTAAACTATAATTTAAGGGGATGAAAAAATATTCTACATTTTATTTATTCCCATATATCATTATTTGTTTCACTGAATATATATAATATTTTATAAACTTATATTTTTATGATAAATTTAATTAAATATTAAAAATAAAAATTGATGTTTTGCTATACTAGGTGGTCACATATTGTACACATGATGGGATTATTGTATGATTTTAATGTGCTATTTTCGTAGATAATATGTCGTCGGTTCGAAGTCAAATTGATGTTTTGCTATACTATGGTGGTCGCATATCACACGATGGGATTATTGTTAGTTATGATCGACCTCCAATAAGCTATATAGGAATGCCTCGAACAATTACAATGTCTGAGTTACTGTCGACGCTGTACGATCAGATAAGTATCGATAACCAACAATACGCACTTAAAGTGTGGACTAAACATATTGTCAGGATCGATTCCGGGAGTGGGTTGACATTCCACACCCGAGTTCAACAAACTTGAGCTTCAATAGCTCGTGTTCTTGAATTAGTGCACCGAGAGATTATATCGAGTTCGATTACAAAATCGAGCGGAAGACACTCGACATAACCCGCTCTATAACCGATTAAACATTTGAAAGGCATTTTAAAGATATGCAATTAAAGTAAATAAACAAACATTTGTTTATGGAAGTTCGAAGGTGGTGTATCCTTCTACGTCTCCCCTTCTTCCACCGCATGGAAGGATTCCACTAGAAGACTTTGATTTATACAATCTCGTTGTACAAACCCGATCCAGTTGGGAATTCCCCATCCAACTAGAACTCCTAGCAACTCAACTATGTATGTTCTTTAATGTCTCACATACAAAGACCTCTAATCGGTTGTGATAAATCATCAACCGTTACAATGATATTCACTCATCTATTAAGCTCTCATATACAATGAATAGAGTGAATATATATGGCACAAATGATCTCTAACTAGATCTGATATAGCAAGGTAAGTGGTGCCAAAGGTTTGGGGAGTGCTCTTCATTTAGCAACTTTTGTCTTTGAAGTTCCCCAATTGAATCCCAAGTGGGTTTGTTTTGGAAGGCTTGGATTGATCTTCAATCAGCTGTTATTGAGCTTCCAAATCATGTATATATAGCCCCAAGTAATGATATATACGTTAGACACAAGAATATGCCCGTTGGAGAAGATTCAGCACCATTCCCGAGCTTGCAACGGTCATATTCTGGTTTCTGGGCTATTTGTATTTCGGACCGGATTGAGCGGATCAGCTTGGGCAGATCAGTCTGGCCGGATCAGCATGGTAGATCAGTCTGGCAGATCAGCACGGGCATATCAGTCTGGTCCGGATCAGCATGGGCAGATCAGTCTGGTCCGGATCAGTCTGGACAATCAGCTTGATATAAAAACAGATTGATAAACTTGCTCTTCGATCTGTTGATTGTAACTCTTCATTCTTTGATTTCTGGGCAAAGTGATCTATATGAAAGTTGTAGCCCTTTATCTTAGCTTTCCACAGAATCAAGAATCGCTCGATTTCGATTCGTATGAGAGAGTTATGCTCGAAATACGAGGCGATGCTCCTGCTGTCTGTTTGCTGGATGCAGCAGCACATGGCGTGACTTGCAGAAGCTTTTTGGCCATCTTAACGTCCGATTCAGTCTCTCACTTCCAAAGATGACTTGTAGATCTTTGTCTTATCTTTCCAACCCATACTGAATCGTTCCGTTCCGATAAGCGAGCTAAGAGTTATGCCCAACAGACTGACAGTTGCTTGCTGAAACAACTCGATCTTACAGACGTCACATGGCGTGACTTTTAGTATTTTGAGTTGGCTGTTCAACCTCTTTAGAAGCACGCCATTTCGATATCCGAGCTATTAGATATGATCGAAACAATTCGCTCTGCCAGAATTTCAGTCTTGGTCCAGCTTGATATTTTCAAGCTACTTCTTTGTAATTCATCAAGCGTCTAAGTTATGATCTATGAACTGCACACTTGATGAAATATGTTAGCAACACAATACCAAGTTTTGTTAACATCAAAACCAAGATTATTCGGGTTTCCAAAACCCAACACATATATTTAATAATACTTCTGGGCGAGTTGAACATTTACTCGAAATTACAAAAGACAGTGATATTTGGTTTTTCATTGACCTTGATGTTGGAAATGCCGGTGTCAATTTATATGTTGAGTCAGAACAAATACACATTAATAATGTGCCAGACATTCAATATACTGAAGAACGGGGCTCACATATGTCATTGCTTAATGATGATCATAACCTGGAGATACCGGTTGTCACACAAGGACTTGTAAGTATGAGAACCAGAAATAATTATGCCAGTACTTCGGGAAACGTAGGACATAACACGTACAGAACTGAAGGGGAAGTTCATGATTCAAGGGCAGAGGACAGAGATGATTATGCTAGCGCCGATTTTTTTGCTCCTGAAATTCATGTTGATTCCGAACCAGACGAAGATGGAATTAACGTTCATGATGGTAGCGATGACGATGTAGAAATTGATGTGATGTTGGAAACTATGTCCCAACATAACTATATGCCATCTTCTGTACAAGAGGAGCAAATTGAAGCAACAATGCCGCAAGAGACACAACCCGGGCCCCAACTTTTCTCTGTCGTTCCATTCTTCTCTACGACATTTCCGGATGTACCTGTTGACTCTGTTGACATTCCAACTGGGTCTTGGGGAAAGTTCTACGACCATGTCAAAGGAAAATTAGAGTTGGGTATGTTGTTCAAGAGTAAAGCACATTTACAATCTGCAGTTAAGGACTTCTCAATACGGGTTGCTAGACACGAGTACCACGTCATTGAGAGCACACCAAAAATATGGAAAGTGGTTTGTAGGCACCATTCAACGGTCATGCCCTGTGGGTGGATGGTGAGAGGTATATATAAAGAGAAAATGAATGTGTTCAAAATTACCAAATATGGTGGGGACCACTCATGCTTGATGAATGAATTATCGATTGACCATCGTAACCTGAGTCGCAACGTAATTGCCAGTTTGTTGATAGGATTTGTTCGGAAGGATCCTGCATATGAGATAAAATTCGTACAAGAGACCGTGAAAGAAAAATATGGTTTCGAGATCTCGTATCATAAAGCTTGGCATGGTTTGAAAGCTGCCAGAGAACAGGTATATGGCACATGGGAGACGTCAGTGACACAATTGCCGAAATACATGTCTGCCCTTAAACAACACAATGAGGGGACTATTATTGAGTGGGACCATATCGACACTGATGTAAGTAATCAGAAGATAATCAAATATGTTTTCTGGGCATTCAGGCCCTGCATAGAAGAGTTTCGACATTGTCGTAAGGTGATAAGTGTTGATGGCACACATTTGTATATAAAGTATAAGCATAAATTGTTAATCGCAGTTGGAATTGATGGTAATCAACAGGTCCTGCCTTTGGCTTTCGCGATTGTAGATGAAGAGACAATGTCGTCATGGAAATGGTTTCTTGAACTGATCGCTAGACATATTCTTTGTGACGTAGATGACGTATGTCTTATCTCTGATAGACACCAAGGTCTTCTCCGTGATGTTCAAAGTATGCCTGCATTTATCCCCCCCCCCCCCCCCCCCCCCCCCGTGGTGTACATCGTTTTTTGTCTGAGACACGTGTGCTCTAATTTCAACAAATAATTTAAAAATGTAATGTTGAAGGACATGTGCTGGAAAGCTGGTACGGCTCATCAAATTAGCAAGTTCAATCGGGTTATGGAGCAGATCAGTAGTAATAATGAGGGGGCTTTCAATTATCTTAGTTCCATTGACCAAACTCAGTGGACTTTGGCACATGATGGTTGTGATATCCCCGAAATGATTAAGTGTTATTTAAACATTAATCATTGTTGTGAAAATTATGATATTAATTCTTGTGTTAATTAATAATGTTGGGAGATGCATGAGAGGGTACATGTGTTATATATTGGGATTTTGGGGTTGTGGCATGTTTAATTTGGGGTGTGTGTTAATCATTTTGGTAAAGTATATTTTAAATGGGAATTGAAGTATTTTATTGAGAAAATACTATAAAATATCATGTGAGGATATTTTAATACATCGTGCGAAATACCGGGACCAAAACATAACACATCACATAAACCCACCACAAACCACCCCCCCTTGACCCATACCCTGCTGCCAGCTGCAGCTTGCCCATACCCTTTTCCCCATCTCCCACTCCACCTCACCAAGTCTGAAATCACTCCTCCTTCCACACCAAAATCGTCCAACACCTGATAAGAGAGAAAAGAAGGAGTTCAACCATTTTTGTTGCCTGGAAGCTTGCAAAAAATCGGAGCCAAAAAGGGGTGAGAAACCATTTCTGGGTTTGTAAAATATGTTGTTGAGTTCATACTTTGTTTAGTGTGAAAAATGGCATGTTAGTTTAGGTTTTGTTAAACCTTCGATTCATGTTCATTTATGGTGTTTTTATGAAGCTTCCAGTATTTTTCCTTGAGCACATTACATGTTTTATGTGGGAGATTTATGCATGTAAAGTAGGGTGTTCGAAAATCTGGGTAGATGTTTTTCCCTGTTTTTCTGGAAATATGTGATCTGAGAGTGATATTGAAGGGGTGGTATTATGCATGTTAGAAGGGTTTTTGAGTGGACCTTCGATGTGAAAATATGCATGGTAGTTTGGTGAAACCCTTGACATTTTTATTCGAGCAAATTGCATGACTTATGTGGTAGATTTCATTGCTTGAAAGTGTGTACTCAAAAATCTGGGCAGGAAAACAATGCCCTGTTTTCAGAAAATGTTGGATGAGTACTGATGTTCATGGGTGATTTTAATGCATGAGGGTTTGTGGTTGGGGTACAATTTTGGTATGAATACACTCAGGGGAATGTGTTCTATTTACTAGCATGAGTGTTTAAACATTTGGTGTATGTTTTATGCTAGATCGAAGGGTGTAAATATAGGTGTTCGAAAATTCTGGGTTGGTATTTCTCGAACAGAGCATCTCGATCGATCGACACTTCATCTCGATCGATCGAGCGAGGCAGAATCTTGATTTTGATTTTAAGCGTCTTCTCGATCGATCGGGAAGAGGGGCCGATCGATCGAGAGGCCCAGAATGTTGAAAAAAAATATAAATTGTTATATTTTGTTAAATTTTGATATTTGATTGTAATGAGACATCTAATATTGTGTTGTACACTGGTGTAGAGCCTTCACAGACGGCTACACAACGCAGGGGATAGAGTCCCACCACACACTACTTTTTGGAAAGGTACGTAAGCGACGTACGGGCATCCCAACGGTAACATGTATTTATGTTTTGTCTGTATGACACATGATGAATGCAATGTGATGCATTATGAGTTGATACATGTTATTATGCATTGTTGTTGCATATTATGCATTGTTGTTGCATATTGTGATGTGGGATAAAGAGATGCATTCCACGAGTCAGGGCGATCACGGTTAAGGTGTTAATGCTTACGCTTTACCGCTAAAAATGTGGAGCGGGAGGGGGGAGGCTCGCTTGCACATGGAGGCGGGTTTATACTATACTGAGCGAGGATGAGATACCGCTAGTATAAAGAAGCGAGGATGAGATACCGCTTGTTTTGAGATTATGAAAGCGGAGAAGTATTAAAATAACCGATGATGACTGACTCAAGAAAAAGAGGAAATGTCATGACATTCATTTGTGAAACCATACATTCATATAATGTGTTATATTATGAATCATGGTACAGGGACAACCAGTGGGCATTGTAAATGCGATGGAAATACAGGAAGTGATTTGTATTTTATGATTGTGCATTTACGCCTTATTTTCATATTATGTTGAATATGAATTGTGATATGCTCATGTGTTGGGGGTTGTCTTTGTAGGTGCTTTTGATGTTGAGAACCAGGGTCGGGGTTGAGAAGCTGAGCTGTAAGGAGAGTTACGGGATTAGCTACAAGATTTGAGAAAATTTTATATAGCTTCTACTTGTGGTAGAATAAGACTATAATGTAGCACCTTTTGTAGGAATTTGTGAAATCCCTTTTGAAACTTTTGCTACTGTATTCCTTAAGCTCAGGAAAATCAACATGACTCTTTACTCTGATTTATTCATATGAATGTTTAGTTCTCTTAATCGCACCTATTAGTATATTGAGATATCGGGGTCTCACAATGGTGGATGGCGTTCTGGTATTATGACAACCAACTTGTCTGAGGCGTATAACAGAGTTCTTAAAGGTGCTCGTCGTCTTCCAGTGACGGCAATTGTACAATTGACTTTTGGCCGAACAGTTCAATATTTCATGGATCGTCGAATGAAGTGCCAACAAATGGTTCAAAATAATCAAGGATGGACAACCTTCGCATTTCAAAAATTTACTTGTTGGCAACACGAATCATTGCAACATATTGTCCAGAAATATGATTATACAGCACAGACTGCTTCAGTGATAACAGTCGTCCGAGCTGGTGTCGGGAACAGTACACATGTTGTGAAACTTAGAGCCAAGATATGTTCATGTGGAAAGTGGACACAGTTTGGTATTCCATGCTCACATGCTATACATGCATGCCGACATTTTGGTGTCAATGCATCAAGTTTAGTGAGTGAACATTATAACTTGCAACATTATTCTGCTACATATCAAGGGATATTTGAGCCGTTGTTCTCAGAAGAATATTGGATGTCCCCCTCATTCGAATTATCTCATAATCCTTTGCTAAGAACTCAAACACGTCCGGGAAGAAATCGTACTTCTCGCATCCCAAATGAAATGGACTAGCCACAAGCTCGAGCAAGACAACAGGCACATAGAGCTCAAGAACAGGGATAAACTTCACGACGACAATACTAATCAATATGTGTCATGCCTTTTGTAAATATCGATTCACCAGGCTATGGGTAAAAACTTTCAATTATATTTTTACGTATTTTTCATTCATATGTTGATCTGATTATATTACACGATGGATATACAGAGTATATATGGGCCACTTGATACAAGTGTGCTCAATCAGCAGTCTGTGCATCGATCCGATGATGTATTTCATGGAGACATCGACAATACGTTGCTAGTGAGGCGTGGAGATGGAAATTTTTGGGACATGTGTAAAGCGAGGCCACTTGATATACGTGTATTATGCACCTTAAATAAAATGGGGTTCTATGGAGTATATAGTTGTGGCCATTTTATTATTGACAGACATCTGATCACATCATTGGTTGAGAGATGGCGACCCGAGACACACACGTTCCACTTTCGTGTTGGGGAGGTGACCATCACATTGCAGGACATAGCTATCATATGGGGATTGCCGATTGCGGGTGATGTCATATGTGGGGATGAGAATCGCCTGCGCCCTTCAGAATGGCAGACATATTGTGCTCAGTGGCTTGGATTTTTCCCTCCCCGTGACAAAATCAAAAGTTCACGTCTTTCATTGAGTGCAATACTGGACCATCTACTTGCTAACCCAATAGTGGAGGAGAGCACCGAGGAACAGGTGCATCAGTACACACGACCATGTGTACTATTACTGTTAGGTGGATTGTTATGCCCTGATGCATCAGGCAGCTCTGTATCTATGCTATACATCTGTCACCTACGGGATATTCCAAGAGTGCGTATGTTCAGTTGGGGTAGTGCAGTACTCGCATACCTTTACCGTGAGTTATGTCAAGCATCCAAGCAAGGAAGAACAAACATCGGTGGTGCAATGCAACTTTTGCAGGTAATAAGAATTACAAGCCTCTATTATTTGAATTAAATGATATATAAACTTACATTATGTTATATTAACCTTGTACTCGATTCAAAAAAATTACAGATTTGGACATATACGAGGATAAAGAGTATTCATCCTAACACTCATGGTTCTCGAGTACAACAAGGCCAAATTATAGTCAACGAGGATCTAATACTTCCTACCCCTCCATATGGTGCAAGGTATAATTACACTTGTTATTTATATTTATTAGTTTTAATATATTGCACTAACATTGCCATGTCGATTTTTTTTAGGTGGTCTAGTTTTTTTAGATTTGGACACACTGCCCGACATGCTTTGCGTGTATTTCGTGACACATTTTATAGGATGTATTGGGATCAGGTAATAAATATTTTCTTCAGAATATCACTTGTATATTAATAATTATGTATTAATGATAGTATATTATGTTTCTGTTTTACAGTTTATTTGGACTCCATATGACATGGAGTCGGATGAGATCAGATCACTGCCTCCAGAATGCGGTCCAGAGGATTGGATGGCACAATGTCCACTCATAAATTATGTCATTGTGGAGATGCATCGTCTAGAACGAGTTTTGCGAGTTTGGTTTGTTCCAAACTATTCCACCACCAATAGATGCTACACAGGTGGAATTGCATAAGCTCGATCGCAGAGGTCGTGTTGCAACGAATTGGACATGGTTCCATAGTGCATACATAGATTTGTGGATGGCCAGACGATATAATATTGTGGATGCCGCTCAGGCCACCGACTCCTATACTTTCAGTGATGATTACATGACGTGGTACAGTCAAATTACACGTCATATTATATCTCCACCCAACAACAATGTTGAGACAGGATACCGTGCAGCAGATGCTGCTGCATGGCAGCAAGTCGTATGCATATATTTTCTCTTTTTTTATTTAAAATAATTTATTTTTTTTCTGAATTATGCTACCAATTAACAATATTTTTTTGTAAGGATGTGCATATGGAGCAACTAAGACTTAGTTGCTCAAGTTTGAGTGAGGATGAAGGGATCTCACCCGGGGTCAGGCGTGTATTAGATCAGAACTTAGCTATTGTGGATGAAGTGCGTCAACTTGCTCGGACACAACAAAATAGATATGGTATGCCTGCACGGCAGCGAGATACAGTGGTATCCCTCCATTTACTCAGGTTGATGCTCATGATGATATCCCTCCATTTACTACTGATACATATGATGCAGGGGGGACATCAACATCACATCATTCTTCATTCCATTATGATGCCACATCTTCTGACTACTACGGCACACAACCTGCCCACGTGGAGGAGCCATCACCATACACTCCATATATCAGATCCAACTCAAGCATACAGTGGAATCTCATTTACGGATCTTCTGCTTCGTGTACCCGGTTCTACACAGCCACGTCCACATTTTGATGTCTCACCTGTTACATTCTCCGACTTGACGCCACAATATGATATTGGTGAGTCCAGCGCAAGGACTAGACCCTCTCAATCACAAACACGGAATGTAGATGAAGTTGACCCATCTAGAAGACCACAACGACTGATACATAGACGTGGTTGTGGGACCGGGGGAAATATTTAGAGTTCAATATAAAGAATAATCTATTTATTTTTATGTGTACTATTTCAGATCATTTATTCATATTTCAACTATTTATGTGGTTTAAAATTTTTATGTAAAACATAATACCAATAAAAAAATTTTGTTTTTAATATTTAATACAGAATTTAAAATTATTTTTAATTTATAATTAAAATAATACTATTATAAAGTTGCACTCTTGGATTGCAACTTTATAAAAAAAAAAAATTTTTGTAAAGTTGCACTCCAAGAGTGCAACTTTAGAATAGTGTTAAATTTTATAATAGAACCTTAAATTTTTTCAAACAACCATATTTTATGAATTTTTTATATATTATTAACAATTAAATGACTAAATCAGGATTTTTTTTTTATTTGGTTTAGTTTGGATATCGGTTTTAAGCTTTGAATTTTTTCAAATTAAATTTTTTGATTATTTTTATGTATATTTTGCTTATCTAATATAACTATCAATAAATAAATAATTTTCAATAGATACAAAATTTGAAATTTTATTATGCTAGTTTAAATAAAATTATATTTATTTAAATTTGAAAGTATTATAAGTTAATTTTCATAATATTAATTAGTAAGATAATTTATAATTTTAATATTCTGATTTATATGTCCTATAAAAAATTTGTCGATCGCAGGGACACGAGCATGTTGTTGGAGGCTTGGGGCGTGATGGAACATTCATCGAAAACAAATTTTCTTGTTATTATCTATACTATATATGTAATTTGTGAAAGTGTTAGTGGTACGTCGTAAAGTGAACTTGCCATGATACACTCTCATGTGTTGTCAAATAACAAATACTAGTGTTATCCTGCACGCGTTGCGCGCATGTACGGTCAATATTTTTTATAAAGGATGTGGTAATCGTAAAGTCATTTTCTATTTTGGGATTTTATATATTTGTTAAATTGTTTTTTGAGTTTAGTTATTTATTTGTCTTTTTTAACAACTATTTTTGTTGGACTTTAATATTTTTATTTGATTTTGTTATGTGGAATGGTAATATTGTAAATAATAAGATTGTTAGGGGCATTTTAGTAAATTTGGTGGCATACCAAGAGGCCAAATGTAGGTTTAGGTACCTCTTACTTTATATATATGTATAGATATTATATATAATGTGTGATAGTGTTAGTGGTACGGCATAAATTGAACTTACCATGATACACTCCCATGTGTTGTCAAATAACAAAGATGTACAATGTGCTAAATGACCATAAAGCCCCTGCTCATTTGGATAACCACAATAAATTCAAAAAATACATTAGATGGTATTAAACTACAAAATCAATTTGAAAAAATAATAATTACATCCCAAAAGCCAAACATAAAAAAATGAATTTACAAATATCACCTCAGTTTACAAATAAAAAAAACTTCAGTTTAATTTTGAGAGATTTGGCAAGACTGTGACATATCTTACTATATTATAATGCATAAGCCTCATATACTAACTATCTTGGTATGATAAATTTGAAATTACCAAACTATCCCCCTCCAAAGGTTACTAGATTATAATGTCTAAGCCCCCTATACTAACTTCATTGGTATGACAAGTTTGAATTTACCAAAACTACCACATCCAAAGGTTCGAAAAATGTATTATGAAGGGATAATATCGTAACAATTTTTCCCAACATATGTATGGCATTATGAATTTCCAAAAATAGCTTCAACTTAATTAAAGAAAATGCCCAGTAACATGTTAAAAATGTAATTTCATTTATCTTAAATTCTCATTCTTCGCCTCATTCATCATAATCAGATTCTTCTCAAAGAAAGAGAAAAAAAATGTTCCCACCCATTTTTGTACACTCGTAAATTCTAATTTGAATTTACATGTATCAATTTGTATGCCTTATATATTACATTACACACGTAACACGTGTGCATTATCTGCTAGTATATTTTATTTTTGAGCATGCAAATTTTCTTATTTGTTGGAGAAGAAAACGGAAAAGATGATGCTGGAGTGATCACCTCATCAACCTCGAGTGTTTGGAATCATGTGGTTCACACCTTAACTAAAAATATTAGTAATCTGTCTTAGTTACCCCATGGGATAGTGTCACATGGGGTAAATTTATATATTGGATGAGTATATTTTCATCCAATGTTAATGAGAATATACTAATTCAATAGATAAGACAACCTCATTGGATAGCCAAGAATAAATAAAATATGAGTTGGTTCCCACCTGAGCTCGAAATGGGCGGAGAGTTTGTATAAACTATAGAAAATTAAATTATGTGACTCAAAAGTGAAAACGACATTTTATTTTAATGGAAGGTTACTTCAGTTGATTCAACAAAAGTTTTATGTGATTCGATTTTGTCCATAAAGTTTTAAAAATTTCCTCAATTCAGCCTCCGACATTAAATTGGCCGCAAGAAGCAAAAGAATAGGGGTTGTATCGGGAATATGTTTAAAATTTGAAGGACTAAATTAGGAACAAACAGACCCGATTTGGTCCCTAAATTTTTAAGAATATTCCCGAATCAGTCAATCTCTATTTGCTTCTTACGATCGACTAAACATTGGGACTGAACCATTATATATTTTACAACTTTATATATTAAACCAGGTCACTAAATATTTTATGGAGTAAACTGGGAATGGACTCAAGGATAGTGCATGTTTTATGTACTTTTCCTAATTTAAGAGAGATGACCGTGATTTTGATTCTCAATTGCAAGGACGTGTGATTAGGTCTAACTTTTACATACTCTCTCTTTTCATATCTTTAATTTTGTTAGTTGAATGTTATTTTAACAACACATTTAATGATTAAATAATTATTCTTATTGTATCTGATTCTATTTTAAAGCTTAAATTATAGATGTCAATTTTCAAATAAAAAGCTATTCTAATTTACATTCCATCCTTTCCGAATAAAGCGCGTAGCGGAATCTTGGTATATCATATTTGCCCTCATAATTATTTTATTTATGTGACACGACAATGGACATAAATAATAATTATACCCAAGAAAGCAGTTTTCACACCTACTAATTTAATAGAAATTGGAGCACAAAACTTGAAGGCCATCTGTCAAAGTAATAAAATATGGTGCATCATCACATTATCCTGCAAAGTAAGCAAACATTTCACTTGGGGATGTGATGTCTTCGAGAAAGCATCACCTTTCACACCCATATATAAAATCAAAATATTGATTGCTACGTATTTATAATTATATATTATAGAATATTTCGTGACGAACCTTATAAATATATGATTTGTTTTATAAACAGAACAAAAAGAAAAGAAAATAACATAATGTCAATTTGTTAAGATACTAAAATAAGGTCTTGGGTTTTTATTTCTATAAAGAAAGATGTCAAACCCTGGTCATTCAGGTACATCCCGATTCCCGCAGTTTACTTGGTATCAACTCTGAGGGGTCGGGCTTGCTACCCCAGCACAATCAGATGTAAGTCTGAAAACTGGGTTATGAAGAAAAAAAACCCGAAAAATGTTACAAGTGATTGTGCCTATCTTACTTTGATTCCACCTCTGAGTTTGAGAACATATACACTCAAAATAATCACTAAAAGATGTGGGTCTGAATAGTTTGTGTATGTCTTTTAGTGAAACACGTTTTTCAGAATAAAGATCGATTTAAATTGAAAAATAAATGGTCCATGTGATAGTAATTATATGTTTTTTCTTATCTTTATTTATTTTTTTATGAGAACTATATAAACAGGTGTATATCATTTAATAGTTATAAAAAAAATTGATAAAAAACAAAAACAAAACGTGGAAGGAAGCAAGTCAAAAAATGAGGAGGAATCGAAGAGAAGCTAACAAGTAGAGGCAAGTTAGCTGGTAGAGAAAATCAAGTGAAAGAAAAAGCAATGTATCTATGTTATTCGAACAAGTGAGCATGAGCATCTATGTAATTGTCCCTATCAGAAGAGCGATCAAACCGTGGTACTTAGGCTGTTGTATGGTTTGAAAAAGTCGTGTTGTGCATTTAATACCAACTATAATTTTTGGTAAAACAGCTAATGTCTTATCCTACATAACATAAGTTCTTTTAAAATTCGGCACGGCATAATAAATTATTCTTTATAATTCATATACATAATTTTTATTCACAAAATTGCATATAGGTTTGATTCCCAAGATAATATAGTGTAAGCACTCAAATAAACCCGAAATTAGGTAGATATTAGGGTTTTTGGCAACAAGCTGTTGATTTTCAAATATGCAATTTATACTCGTATTGTTTGAAAATAAACAGTTTACTACATGTGGTTCCATGTGAGGAGAAATGTGCTATGTTTCACAAGCCACGTTGAGTAAAATGTTTATTTACAAACCACGTAAAGACAATTACTACGGACTCTAGAGAGTCAAGGAGGAAAAACAAATACATATATAAAATTGGATTTTCATGAAATTTCATTATTTACAAGTGAATATTTTTATTTATGCCCAAAATTTGGACAACATACATACATACACACCACACCCACACTAACTAACTTATACAACTTTGCAAACACAGAAATTAAATGAAAGGATCAGGTCCATAAATTCTAACTGGCAAAAGACTATTATGCCCTCACAAGTGTGGGAGCAAGAACGAGATCCATTTCGCTTCTGGTCGAGATAATCCTTTTATCACTCTCTTCGTCTTGCCATATTTCAGGAATCACTTGAACCAAATTAGTTATCGTTTCCAATGCATAATCCGCATCTTTGGTCTTTATCGCTTGCCCAATCTATAAAATAGTTAAATAATATTCAACATCGTATTTTGTTATAAACCCTTAAATTTTTTTAAGATAACTTCAATTTCTATATACCGTCACATATTTTTAGACACCATTTGGTCTTATCCAATATTTCTTGACTACTCAAAATGGTATAATAATGACCCAAATTTATTAATAGATCAGGCCCCACAAAAAGCATGTATTGGTAAATCAAATAGTTGATCCAATATTTGGGATATTACCACATATGATAGACAAGAATTCTTGAAGCATAATTATTTTAGATAGATGGATCAATTTTTTTTAAAAATGACATTATGACAAATTTACCCTTGTCCCAACTCCCCCACATGTTTTTTGAATTAAGAAACACCAAGACCCTATCACGAGATACCCTTGGACAAATGGCACGTAAACCAAATTGGTAACTTTTCTTTTGTCAAACAAAAAATAAAATAAAATCATAGAATTATCTAACACATGGCAAAATATGTAACTATCGAAGGGAAAAGAATCTTATAAACTCACCAAAACAGTAAGAAAACCCAAAGCCTTCCCAGCAGCAACATTCTTCACGTTGTCCTCAAAAAACAACTGAAAAAACAAAACACAAAACCCACAAAATCAAGGAAAAAATTGAGTAAAACCCCTTTAAAAATGTCGAAAATGATCATACGCAACGAGTGTGTACCGTTCGGCGTGGTTCGATCCCTGCTGCATCAATGACGACCCTAAAAGCCTGCATTGAAGGCTTCAGCACCACCGGGAATTCATCAGGCCGCCTGGACTTCAATATATTCGGATTCATCGTTTCGAAACAGATGAACATTTCGAAGCAGTCCCTTATTCCTAAGCGATCCAACACATTCATCGCATGAATTCTGTCCGAATTCGTGAAAATCTGCAAAAAAAAATTGGTTTTCTTAATTAAACTTCGCTGTATTATATTTTTTAACAGCTTGATCTTTTAAACGAGATTACTCACCACTTTCCTTTGTTTGATCGTTTGCAGAATGTTACGTAATCGAATGTTTGGTTTGATAGAATCATACGGCAATCTCCCGTGTACGTAACTGCGGAGAAACTTTTAGTTTATTCAAGCTTTATTATAAATTTATAAGTCAAGAAATGAATTATTTTGTTACCTGTGATATTCATCTGGATTAATATCATACCCTGAAGCCTGCACAGAAATTTAAAAAAAAAAATTATTTGATAAATTTAAGAAATTCAATAAATTAATATCAAGAATTTGAGGTTAATTACTCGGAGGCCAGCCAATGAGCTTCCATAAGTTCTAAAAAGCTCTCTGTTAACATTCGCCACTTCAGATTCTGGGAACCCGCATTTCTCAACCAGAAAATCTGCAAAACCCAGAATTAAATTTAAAAATTAATGAAGAGAAATCATATTTTATCAGCTATTTTTCAGAAAATGGTAATATTTTTCAGTTTATACTAAAAAGAAGTATTAGACCTTGAACGTTCTGTTTCAGAGCTTTGCCAATTCCAGTATTGGAAGAGTACAAGGTGTCATCCAAATATGATTACTATTGACAGTAGCAGATCTCTCCAATCAATTCAGGACCAAGAAAGGAAACCTTTGAATAAAATGGAATTAATAATCCAGCTTGATGAGGATCAGGAAAGTGATAATAAACAGGAAGAAGATCCTCCAAGAATCAAGCTTGATAAAGGGAATGATTTCAATCAAAACATGGAAGGAAAAACCAATCAAAGCAAAGAAGGAAACTAAAGATTGTCAAAATGGTAACTCATGTGCATGCAGAAGGAAAATATTATACAAGGAATGTCTTCAATTTAGGACATGCAGAAGAAAATCAGCATAAGATTCTTTGTACTAGAGGCTATGAAATTAGTTTAAATATCTTCACTCTGTAACCTATGTGTTCACGTTGAGTAACATTCAATAAACTTTAAAAGATTCATTTACTCTTCCTACACAATGTCCAATAAGGTTTAAATTTTCTTTATGGTATCAGAGCCAGTTGTGAACACATAGAGGATTTCTAACTCAGTACCACTCCTTCAGAAAGCATTCACAACTTCATTTTTTTTTTCTTTTTCTTTTTTTTTTTTCTTCTTCTCTTCTTTTCTCGTTAGCCATGACTACCTTATCCTTAAATGTTGGAAATTTTATTACTCTCAAACTCAACCCAAACAACTATCCCTTGTGGAGAGAACAAGCTTTGGCTCTTGCAGAGAGTCAAGAATTAGTTGGGCACCTTACAAATGAAGAACCCGCACCAAGCAAATTCAAAACTCCAAATCAAAATAGCTCAACTGACAGTGAAAACTCCACTCCACAATTGACAGAAGAATTCCTAGCATGGCGCAAATCTAATCGACTTCTCAGAGGATGGATCATTGGCACACTGTCTGAAGAAACACTCGGACTTGTTGTTGGTCTTGACACTGCTCATGCAGTATGGGAGGCTCTAAAAAATGCTTATGCTCAAGATTCCCAAGAACGTGAGTTCACTCTACGACAACAAGTGACTTACCTTCGCAAAGAACATCACACAACAATTTCAGAGCACATTAGCAAATTTAAAAACTTATGCGATAATTTGGCTGCCATTGGGAAGCCTCTTCCAGACCAAGAGAAAACCTTCTGCCTCCTCACCAGCCTTGGTCCTCACTATGAAATGTTTACTACCACCATGATGAAACCCCCCAGACCAACATACTCTGAATTAGTATCTCAACTACAAAACTTCGATCAACGTCGTAACTGGTTTTCCAATCACACAGATGCACCAGCCCCCAATCTTACTCACCAAATGGCTTTCTATGGCCAACAACAACAGCGTCCTCATTCAAACACTTCTACCTATCGTGGTTCACCACAAAGATTCAACTCCAATGGGCGTGGCTTTCAGGCACAACAACAACGAAGTTCTAACAACAACCAACATAGTTTTTCCACAACAAACTCCCAATCTCGTCCACCACCACCAGGAAAGCGTCGCATGACACATACTGAAAGAGAGAAATACCGAGATGACAAATGTCAAATTTGTGGGACAAATGGGCACATTGCTAAGATCTGTTGGTGGCTACCCCAAAATCCCATTCAACAAGGTGAAATTCCCCAAGCTCTCGCTGCACTTACACTGGATAATACCATCATTGATACAGAATGGACAACAGACACTGGGGCTTCCAATCACATGACAGGTAAGCAAGGTATGTTAACTAACCTTAGACAATACACTGGTCCCGATTCCGTTTTAATTGGGGATGGCACCTCGATGCCTATACTTGCCATTGGTGAATCTAGTATAAAACAAAACCACAATACTTTGCCTTTAAAAAATGTCTTGTTGGTTCCACATTTACAAAAGAATTTACTATCTGTCAGTCAATTAACATCACAATTTCCTGTTAACTGTGAATTCTCTAATGTTGATTTCTGTGTTAAGGAACGGGAAACAGGGAGAGCGATGATAACAGGGAAACGCAAGGGTGATCTCTATGTCCTACCTCCTTCTCCTGAACTGCACTTCTCCCATCGATTCAAGTCTGGAACTACTGATGTTTGGCACCAACGCCTAGGCCATCCTCAATCTTCAGTTGTGCAACTTCTGAAAAACAAGGGACTCATTGATGTCAAAGGATCAACAATAAATCATTCCTTCTGTGATAGTTGTCAATTAGGCAAACTTAGTCGCTTACCTTTCTCTAAATCTGAACACTCTAGTACTAGTATCTTTGAAAAAATTCATTGTGACTTATGGGGTCCTGCCCCTATTTTATCTATTGAAAAATTTCGATATTACGCTTGCTTAGTGGATGATTTTTCTAAATATACTTGGCTTATTCCCTTACGTAACAAATTTGATTTCTCTGATGCGTTTCTAGCATTTGAGCAGTATGTTGCTCGACAATTTGGTAAGCAAATCAAGGTTTTCCATTCCGATGGAGGTGGTGAGTTCATCAACTCTAAACTCTCTACTCATTTTTTCTCCACAGGTATTATTCATCAGGTTTCCGCACCTTATACTCCTGAACAAACCGGTGTGGTTGAAAGACGTCACAGGACCATAAGGGAACTAGGGATGACCATGTTGTTTCATAGTAGTGCACCCTTATCCCTATGGATTGAAGCCTTCACCACCGCTGTTTACCTTATGAACCGGCTACCATCTTCCGCTTTGAATTTTCACACACCTTATTACACACTACATGGCACTCACCCTATTTACTCTCATCTCCGTGTGTTTGGCTCGAAGTGTTTTCCCTACACATGGGACACTCGAAAACATAAATTTGATCCTAAAACTATTCTTTGCACTTTTGTAGGATATAGTGAAAAACATAAAGCTTATAAATGCTTTCATCCACCCAGTAGAAGAATATTCATCTCTCGTCATGTAGTCTTTGATGAGTTAACATATCCTTATAAGGCTACTACTGTGTCCTCTCCAGCAGCTCATCAATCGCATGCCATGAGTATTTTTGATACTTGGCTTCCGCACATGAACAACAACACATCCACTGAAGCTATTTTTTCTCATTCCTTTCCGAACCAACACTTGCCACTCCCTACGATATCACCTGATCCCGAGCCATGCATTCCTCTCCCACGATTCCCTGAGCAAAATCACTATCCTGACCATATCCCTCCCCTTGACATACATAATACCACGAACCAAGAACCTCACGATACTCCAACTTGTACCTCCCCTACCCAACCAACTGAAGTTGCTTCACCTACTACATCTGGTAACACGTCCACCCCTACAAACCACCCTATGGTCACTCGGTCCAAATTAGGAGTGGTTAGACCTAACCCCAAGTATGCGATGCACTTGATCTTAAGTACAACTATCCCACAAGAACCTCACAATGTTAAATATGCCTTAGCTCACCCTGGTTGGAAGGCTGCCATGCATGAAGAACTCACTGCCCTAAAACAAAATTCGACTTGGGTCCTTGTCCCTCGCACACCTGATATGCATATTATTGGCTCTAAATGGGTGTTTAAATCTAAACTCAAACCAGATGGGTCTTTGGATCGCCTCAAAGCCCGTTTAGTTGCCAAAGGCTATCATCAGATTGATGGAATTGACTATACAGAAACGTTCTCCCCCGTTATCAAGCCCGGAACCATACGCATGATCATTACAGTGGCTCTTGCTCGAGGGTGGACTATTCGTCAATTGGACGTAAAAAATGCATTCTTGCATGGTTTACTGTCTGAGGATATTTTCATGCAACAACCTCCAGGCATGAACGATCCACAACATCCCACGTATGTCTGCAAACTTCAACGTGCTCTCTATGGACTAAAGCAAGCTCCTCGAGCGTGGTTCGATCGATTTAGTGCCTTTCTTATTAAATATGGTTTCTTTTGTAGCTTGGCTGACCCCTCACTTTTTATTCATCATTCGCACCATGGCACATTAGTCCTTCTTCTCTATGTTGATGACATGTTACTCACTGGGTCCACTTCATTGCTTGTTTCTGATTTTATTACATTATTAACAAGTGAGTTTGCAATGAAAGACTTAGGTTCTCTTCATCATTTCCTTGGCATTGAAATCATACCCACAGCAAGCGGTCTCCATCTCTCACAATCCCATTATGCGATGACTATCCTTCAACGCTCCAGTATGGTGGATTGCAAGCCTATGAGTACACCTCTCGAAGCAAAAACCAAAATAACATCGAGTGCGCTCCCCTTGGACAACCCCAGCTTTTACCGAGGCCTTGTTGGAGCCTTACAGTATCTAACACTTACTCGACCAGATCTCTCTTATAGTGTCAATTATGTTTCTCAATTCATGCAATGTCCTACGTTCTCTCATTTCAAAATGGTTCGCCGCATTTTACGTTATGTTAAAGGATCCATTGATCTTGGTTTAAATTTCTCTTCCCATACCACACTTGATCTTTCTGCTTTTTCTGATGCAGATTGGGCTGGATGTCCTACCACTAGGAGATCCACTACTGGTTATTGTACTTTTCTTGGGCGTAATCTTATTTCTTGGTGTGCTAAGAAGCAACACACTATCTCTCGCTCCAGTACCGAAGCAGAGTACCGTGCCATGGCTAACACCGCTGCCGAACTCACATGGTTGTCTTACATCCTCAAGGATCTTCGCCTTAACTTGAACTACCCTCCAACACTTTACTGTGATAACATTAGTGCCCTACATATGACTGTGAATCCCGTCTTCCATGCTCGGAGCAAACATATCGAGTTAGATTACCATTTTGTTCGTGAACGGGTTGCCCGTGGTCTCCTTACTACTCAGCATATTTCATCTGACAATCAAGTGGCTGATCTTTTCACAAAGCCAATGTCGAAGGCGGCGTTACTTTACTTTCGCACCAAACTTTGCCTCCAACCCCGGCAACGTTTGCGGGGAGGTATTGACAGTAGCAGATCTCTCCAATCAATTCAGGACCAAGAAAGGAAACCTTTGAATAAAATGGAATTAATAATCCAGCTTGATGAGGATCAGGAAAGTGATAATAAACAGGAAGAAGATCCTCCAAGAATCAAGCTTGATAAAGGGAATGATTTCAATCAAAACATGGAAGGAAAAACCAATCAAAGCAAAGAAGGAAACTAAAGATTGTCAAAATGGTAACTCATGTGCATGCAGAAGGAAAATATTATACAAGGAATGTCTTCAATTTAGGACATGCAGAAGAAAATCAGCATAAGATTCTTTGTACTAGAGGCTATGAAATTAGTTTAAATATCTTCACTCTGTAACCTATGTGTTCACGTTGAGTAACATTCAATAAACTTTAAAAGATTCATTTACTCTTCCTACACAATGTCCAATAAGGTTTAAATTTTCTTTAATTACAAATCAGAAAATCAACATTTAATTTCCTCCCAAACAATAGATTATGATTAATCTTATTTACTTTTCCTCTGTTTCATGTCATAAAAAAGAGCAACATTTAAAATTTTCCATCGATTGATGATCATCACACATGAACTTGAGTAAGAGATTCACATAATACCAAAAAGAAGACAATCAAAATAGGAAACAGAGCCAAAGACTGAGTTGATGCAAGAATCCATGGAAATGGAAATTTTACAGAAATTGAAACCCGGTTTTTGTGTTTTCTGAGAGGAATACGATTGGGTATAGAGATTTTAATGAGACACGGGATTTCGAGAAGGTAGATGATTAAGGTTATTTATAGGAAGGGACGGAGGGCAAAAATGGTGGATAAGATCATAGCAAGGCGAGTTTACTTTGATGCGTGACTAATCGTGGACCCACATGCTTGGCATAATCATCCAATCCTTTTCAAATAAAACATTAGTTTGGTTGTGACTTGTGAACTATCGATGTAAACAAAACGGATAGAGATGAAAATTAGAATAAGTATGTTTCAGTTCGAGTTCGGTACAAGCTCAAAAAATTTAATATTTTTTTCTCGAGTTTGGTTTGTATCAAAATTTGGTTAAAACATATCCACGAGCTATTCGAACTATAATTCCAAAATAGGGGTTCTAAATGTTGGACGATGGCTCTTTTCCAAGCATTGTTACAAATTCGGCCTGCTTTTTGCAAATATTCCGTTACCTGTAGCGTTGCCGTCTGGAATAAGTCAATATTGGAGGATGCCAAATTCAAGATGATAATTATTTCTGAGGGTTTGTATGGCTATATAAACCTATTAATCATTCTCTGTAAGTTCATCCCTAACCTGGTTATCTCTAAGCTTTTAAGCTTATGTATTTGTGAGATGTGAGGTGCTCTGAGAGTTGTTTGTAATTCTCGTCTGAAAATATCAATACATTGTGTTTGCTTCGTGGATGTAGGCAATTGCCGAACAACGTAAATATACGTGTTCTGTGTTTATATAATGTTTACACATTATTTTCTGGTGTTCTGGCACGACAAATGGTATCAGTGCCATGTATTAAATATCCAAAACTATCAATTTCTGATCATACCACTACATTCGTCTTGTCGTCGGAAACATATGCCGTTGAAATATTTTGAGTTATGATTCCCTGAAATTGTGGTCAAAGGTGGTGGCATTTTCGTAAATATTTAAGGAAAGCTACAGATTCCAACTCGTTACTGTTCAAGCTCACCAAGTCAACTCGGCACTATTGCAACTCGGCATTGTTCATACCCAGCATTATTCACGGCCCATTATTGTTTATCGGCCCAGAATTGTTCACCCCCATTATTGTTCATCTGCCCGACACTATTCATCCGAACAGAAATTACAAAATTCGGTCGATTTTTTCCCATTTTTTCGATCCAGGACTGGTTCCCTACTGTTTGTTGACCATTCCGGACGCAATGGTAGGATCTGTTTATGCTAAATATCTACCGTAAAAGTCAAAGTAATGGATCGAGAAGAATACACGTGTTGTTCAATGAGGCGAACCATGTTATCAAAAGCAAAGTTCAAGGTGGAGAAAATTGACGATACCGACAACTTCGACATGTGGCATTGTGAAGTACAAATGGTATCAATGATATGTCATTTGATGATTGGAACTATGTTAACCGGCCCAGCCCAAACCTGGTGAATCGATCATAATCGCTGGAGCCATATTAACCGGCCGGACCTAAGTGAACAGAAAGTGTTTGAATCATCACTGTCGGATTCATAGAACTGATTTGAATATGTCTGTATTGTTGGACCTGCAGAACTGAGCTGGATCTATCTACACTGTTGGATTCGTAGAATCGAACCAAATCTGTATGTATTGTCGGTATCACAGGACTGGAGGAATCTGTCTGCAATGTTGGAATTGTAGAACCGACCTGAACCTATCTGTAATGTCGGAACCCCAGAACGACCAAAATATGTATGCACCACAAAACCTGCAGAAAGCAACAAAAAATTGTCTGCACTGTCGAACCCGTAGAATCCGACCTTAATCTGTCTGCAAAGCCGGACTGCAGGACCGACTTAAAATCTGTTTACAATGTCGGAAGCACAAACCTGAATCTGTCTGCAATTTCGGAAGCACATGACCGACATGAACATGTCTTCACTATCGAAACTGCAGAACCCAACCTGCATCTGTTTGCACTGTCGGCGTCGTAGATCCGACCCAAGCTGTCTGCATTATCGGAATCGCAGAACCGACCCGAAGCTGTCTGCACTGTCGGAATCACATGACCGACCTAAATCTATTTGCATCGTCGAACCACAAAACCGACATGAATTTCTCGGAACAGCATAATCGTCTCTGTCTGCATCGCAGAACAGGCCTAAATTTGTCAGAACCCTGGCTTAAATATGTCTGGACATCTTTCTCAGCTACACAAGGTGATCAAAATCCAGAACGGAATGAAGATTAATATGCTCATATCTGATAATGGTGAAGAATATAAGCATGATCATTTCAGAAAACCCGCCAGAACGAAGGGATAGCCAGGCATTCTATAGGAGAAGGGTTTAGCAGAAAGGATGAATTGTACTCTGATCCGTTGCAAGTTATCTCAGGTGAGCAAGACACTCTGGGCGGAAGCCTTGTCATATAAGAGAATGGTTTAGCAGAAATGCTGAATTGTACTCTGATCCACTGCAAGTTATCTCAAGTGAGCAAGGCACACTGGGTAGAAGCCTTGTCATATGCTTCTTATATCTTCAGCAGGCTACCAGTTTTTGGACTAATTCATGTCTTGTTTTCCATATCCCTAGTTCTTGCAGTGAGAATACAAATTTTTTGCCCATTTCAAACATCTCCTCTAGAGGATATATGGGGCGATTCGAGTGAAATCCAATGTAGATCCAACTTTCAATTCACTCGTGGGATCCGGGCGGTCCGGGGGGACCACCACAACTTCTCTCTTCTCGAGAATCCATACATCCCTTATCAGTGTATGAACAGACATCTCTCGAGCACAGGTTTGGCCTCAATCGAAAAGGAAAATGGAGCACCTAACAACGCATGACGGGAAAACTCACAGGGAGGTATAGCTTGGACAACCAATTTTTGATTCCCTGCATATATTTGGCTTTGGCTGTCTTGTATACTTTCGAACCTAGAGCCGTGAAAGCCGATTTCTTGGGATTTAGCGAAGGAGTGAAGACATTTCGTCTATAGAACCTTGAGCAAAAGGAGATTGTCTTGAGCCGAGACATTACTTTTAACAAATTCGTAATGCTAAACCAGAAGCTGTCAGAGAAAGAAAACCAAGATCGGAGTCCCATTTGCAGGTGAAGTTCATGATTCCCCCAACTCCAGAAGACTTTGACGATCAGAATGGAGACTCCATTCAAATGGAGATACTAGATTCAACATTAGTATCTGTAGCTACCAGTAGACTGAAGAGATAGCATTCGCTCTTCCAACTGATCAATATAGTATTATGTGGAACTACGAAGAAACTGGTTGTAGTATGGAAAATGTTATGTGGAAGATGACGATGGATGAAGATATGCAATCGCTTCATCATGATAAAACTTGGAAGGTGGTTCCACTTCCTAAAGGAGAAAATGATTGTTCAGAAAGACGAGACAACGGTCAATCGTCTAATTGGATACATCGATTCTGATTATGTTGGTGATCCTAGAAAGCGTCAATCAACTACTAGTTATGTACTGATCATGGCAGAAGTACTAGTGAGTTGGAGATCTATGCAACAGTCCGTACTTGATTCATCTACTACAGAGACATAATATATGACGATCACGGAACGTATCTGGTTGCATAATTTGGTGAAAGACTTAGGTATGAGGCAGAATGATATCGAGATTTTGTGTGACAGTCATTGCCATATATCCGGCGAAGAACAAAATTTATCAAAAAAATACAGAGATTTTCTGCAACAATGAGAGTGCCATATGTCTGGAAAAGCACCAAATATATCACAATCGCAACAAACAGGTCGATTTTCAGTACCACTTTGTTCTGGAAATATGTGATGCCCCGAAATTAATTAATTGCAATTTAGGCATTAATTATGTTTATATGATGAATTATGTTGATAAATAATTTATGTGTTGAAATTAATTATCATGTCGAAATGCATAGTCACTTGATAGGCGTGACCCGGGGGTTGCATTTCAGGGTACAAGTTATGCATGTTGGGTAATGAAATGTTAACATAATTTATTTGTTTTGGATGTTAATTATGAGGAAGGTATGATTTAGTGGAAGTTTAATGCATTTTTGTAAATGCTTTTAAAATATCATGTTGGGGTGTTTTATACATCATGCTAATTGATAGGATACAATTTTATTAACCCATATACCCCCACTATACCCCTTTACCCCACTACACTTTATTCACTTTACCCTTTCCCCTCTAAAATCCCCAATTCACTCTCAAAACCCTACCCATTCCCCATTTTCGAAATTCACCAAGGAAGGAGAAGGAAAGCTCCACAAAACTTTTGTTTGTGTGATTTTTGTTAAGATTTGGAGTCTTCAAGAGGTATGGAACACTTCCTAAAGTTTTTATGATGCTTGGTTTTGAAATGTGATGATTTTGAAGTGATTTATGTGGGTTTGTTTTGAGTATGTGTTGTATGTTGTTGGGGTATGATTTATGAAGTGTTTTATGTGGCTTTTAGTGAGTTTTGATGATGTTGATGTTGTAGGAAAGTTTGGTTTGTAGGGTATGAGGATGGAGCTTGAAAAATGCTCAAAATGGTGAAAAATCGCGCACCAGCAGGTGGCGATCGATCGCCGATGGCCAGTGGCGATTTACACAGCAGGCGATCGATCGCCTCAAATGAAGCGATGGATGGCCTCAAATGAAGCGATCGATCGCCGCGAAGCGAACAATCAGGCGATCGATCGCCGCGAAGCGAACAATCAGGCGATCGATCGCCTTGTTTTAAGCGATCGATCGCCACTGTTTAAAAAGTGGAAAATGATGATTTTTGATCATGTTTTGGTATTTGGCTATTATTTAGCTTCTAATATTGATTTGTATGATTGTGTAGAACCATCCCGGTACCAACGACATCAAGGAGATAAAGTTCTCCAGTTTCTCCACTTTTGGAATTAAGGTACGTAAGAAGCGTACGGGCATCGGACGGTAAAATACACTCCTACATTAAGACTATGTTATGATTATATAAGTATATATGATGTTTATGATGATGATTATGATAAGTAAGTTTATGATGATGATGTTCATGATGAGTAAAGAGGATATGATGTCTATGGGGATGTTTATGATAAGTGATGATGATGTTTATGATATGGTAAGATGTCATACGACAGGTTAAGATGCCCATATGGTAAGATGCCATACGATGTTTATGATATGGTAAGATGCCATACGATAGGGTAAGATGCCCATATGTTAAGATGACATACGATGTTTATGATATGGTAAGATGCCATACGATAGGGTAAGATGCCCATATGGTAAGATGCCATACGATGTTTATGATATGGTAAGATGACATACGATAGGGTAAGATGCCCATATGGTAAGATGTCATGCGATAGGGTAAGATGCCCATATGGTAAGATGCCATACGATGTTCATGATATGGTAAGATGCCATACGATAGGGTAAGATGCTCATATGCATGAATGTGAATCAGGGACAACAAAAATAAAGAGAAGTTAACGAATAACCAGCAAGTTTACTTAACTAAGATTTCATGCATTTACTGTTATTTTCTTTATGATGTTAAGTAAGGATTTATATGCTCATGATGTGTTGTCCCTGTAGGTACACTTTTGGACTAAAGGACCAAGGGTCGGGTTGAGGCAGTGAGCTAAGAGGAGCATGATTGAACATAGGATACATGATTTTGATAGTATCTACTCTAGGAGTAGTGTAAACCTATAATGTTAGCATTCATTTTTGGGAATGTAATTATTAAACTCGAAATTTTATTTTTTGCCTGTAATCTTATTAGCTCAAAGCTACAACCGGAACCCTAAGATGATATAAATGCATGATTAGTCCATATTATGTGATTATAATGATGTTAAGGTAGGAAGACCCTACAAAATAGTAGAAGAATGAGATATTTTACTCTGCAAAATCAGGACTGCAAATAATCATGCATCCGTCTTAACAAAGCTAGTGACATGAATCAAGTTGCAATACTTCTTAGACTTGATCAACATTAATCGAGTATCTGGTATTCGGTGCCTAATAACGTACTGGATGAGGTTTCACGTACTGATGGAAAATTGGCAAGGTTGATAATGTTGGACAGTGGTTTTTTTCCAAGCACTGTTACAAATTCGGCC
Source organism: Haberlea rhodopensis (assembly GCA_907163345.1). NCBI lineage: Eukaryota > Viridiplantae > Streptophyta > Magnoliopsida > Lamiales > Gesneriaceae > Haberlea > Haberlea rhodopensis. Next base: position 28,911,284 of record CAJQUN010000001.1, read on the forward strand.
AGCGTGTTAGCATACGTTTCCTTCCATGTAGCTTTGCCATCTGGAATCTATCAACAATTGAGGATGGCAAATTCAAGATGATCATCATCTCTAAGGGTTTGTATTGATATGTAAACCCATTAACAATTCTTTGTAAATTCATCCCTCATCTAGTTATCTCTAAATTTTTAAACTTCTATTTATGTATTTGTGAGATGTGAGGTGATCCAAGAGTTGTTTGTAAGTCTGAAAATATCAATACATTGTGTTTGCTCCCGTGGACGTAGGCAATTGCCGAGCCACATAAGTATTCGTGTTCTGTGTGCTTGTGTGTAATGTTTGCACTTTATTTTCGGGTGTTTTGGCACAACACCAAAGACGCAATATATTTATATAATATATAATCGTATTATATTAACAAAATATTAAAGATCACGAGCAGCTAACAAATTATCGAAGAAAATTATTTGTGTTCAAGTTCGGCTCGAAAAAAATTTGAATATTTTAGAGTTCGGTTTGTATCAGTAATTTCAAATACAAATAAAATATTTTCTATCAGGCTAACGAGCTATTATGGACTTTAATTAAAATTGCTACACTATTTGTATTGTTACACGATGTGGAGTAGTTTTTTAGGTATGATTACGGGCCATTCCTTAGTAGTTTATGAACATTATCTTAATGTTAAATCAAATGATTACAAGCCGCTCGTGATTACAAGGTGGCCTTCTTGCCTAATTTTTTTTTTAATTTAGAAATTCTTTTCAAAAAAATTTGCAATTTTATCCAATGAATTTGTAGTTTGCCCCTTAAAAAATATATTTTGCTCCCTCTTAAATAATATTTTGACTCCTAAATTTTATTTGGACTAAAATTTTTATTTTAAAATTTTTACATCCTTCCCAAAAATCCTGCGTCCACCGCTGCGTGTGGTTATAGATGTTGAGAATCTGACCCCTCCAAATTCACTGCAACTTTAATGGGTAAAGAAAGCAAAAGACGAAATAATAACTACACAAAATTAACGTGGAACAACCATCTTGAACAAAGAAAAGAATATAGTATATGAAAAATTATTACAACAATACAATTTCTCTCTGCATCCCAACCATGCCAACAAAGTTTTCTCAATAGAAAATCTTTATAATTTACCCAACTCACCTTTACAAGAAAGATAATTAATAAAATATTTTATGATGTTGAATATCAATCATAGCTGCAACCACAAATCATACTTAGAATATTACAAGATTATAAAACAACAGATAGATTTTTCTCAAATCTAAAAGTTGCTAGACAAGCTATTGACTGATGTATATAAAACAGAAAGATCAAGCCTCCTTTCATAACAAAGGAGTTGGCCAATTTATTTTCCCAAATCGATGCGGGAGAAAACGAAAGGCACAACCCCATCGATAGGATGAATCGTACTTCATTTGAATAATAGTAGTCCCATTTGTCTAAACAACTTGGTTTTGGTTTGATCCAAGTTTGTCTATTCTCATGCCAACCGAGTTAGGCTAGCTAAGTGGTCATGATGTAAGCTTGTAGCTCACACTTCCCCGCAAGTTGACAGCTTAATTATTAAGGTGAAAAGTAAATACATTTCGTGGAGAAGAGAATATTGGTTTTTTTACAAAAAATAATTTGAAAAAAAGTAATTTAAAAAAATGCTTCGAAAATGAAGAGGTTGCAAATATACCCCAACATGTAGTTTAAGATGGCGGCAAAGCAAGCGGACCCTCCTTCACAAGTGGTCGCCTTGCCTTGTTAGCGGTCATCCACTGAGTGGACGACCGCTATACATATAGGGGGGAGAGGCAACAGACGGCCACTCGTTGATTAGGAGCTGTTCCATCGGCGACCCGCGACCCTTAACTCTTATAAATGCTTGCCTACCTTCATACCAAAAAACTTCCGAAAACCATCTATAAAACGTCTACAAAATTTTATCAAACAACCTCACTTTAACATCTTTATCCTTCTCCAGTTTCGATTTCAATTTGATCTTGCTTGAAAGTTGCAACATGTATTTAAAAATTGAGTAAAATAGCATCTCTAGTAAAGTTTTTTTAATATTAGGGTTAATGTCTAGATAAAACCTGAAGCAAGTTCCACTGTTCTTATAACATCAATTGCAGGTTCTGCAAATTCAATTGTAGTTCTTTTCTTGAAGTTTTTTTTTTTAGTTATTGGCGGGCTGGCCCGCCCCAACCTGCTGCCCTCCTTGGGTCGGGTTGTTGGGGTTGGGTTGGCGGGTTAGGTGAACTAACCTGTTTGGATTGAGTTGACCCGTTTTGACAGCTCTAGTTACAAGATCAAATTTAAAAATATACACTATTAAAATATATATATTTTAAAATCATATAGGGCTAGAGCCCCTACACACAAGTAAATTGTCCATTTTTATCACTTCATTATTCTATGAATTTAACCACAGGCACCCGTAGTACATTACTACATTATATTGTCCAACTTGTTGGTCCGAAGAGTTTAATTTAATATCCTTTAAATTGTAACATTTATTTGTTAAAAAATGAGACATAAAAAAAACGTGACACGGCTTTATGTTATACTTTGCTACCGAACTTATTAATTTTCATGTTTAAAGCGTGGAAAATAAGTAGATTGACTTTTTGCCTATGACCTCTACGGAAACATTGTTGCTGCCTGAAGGGCACTGCCCTCAGGGGCATCATTCACCATCCACATGGAATCTTTTTTTTCTTTTAAAATTTTTTTTCAAATGAATGGTGACGATGCCTCTAAAAGCACTACTCTTTAGGGCATCATCAAACAAACCGACCTCTACTCTCTCCAAGAAGTTTCCGTCCTATCCCGTCAAATCATGTTTAATATTGTTGGCAATTATTGCGATACATATTTTATTTTGAGTTTCTCCAGATTCTAGCATTTCTTTATAGTAAATAATCGGAAGTAAGGTCATGAAAATATTATTCATATCCTATATTTAATGGTCCAAATTTAATTTGAATATATGATCCACTTTTATATAAGCCCCACATATCCAAGTCAAATTTGGATAATTGTATCTAGCATTACAACATTATTTTTATGCTAGTTTGAACTCATCTTAAAATTGCCCGGAAATTTCGTCAAATGAAATTTATTCCAAACAAGGGCATATCCTTTTGGGAGCAAAGGTGGGATGTATCCATTAGTTTTTTTTCCTCAATCCAATCTTTATATATTCCAAATCCTTAAAATTCAAACCCAAAAGTCTATGTATTAGAACAAGATAGAATAATCATGCTTAGAGTCTCTTGCAATTTTGATAGACTCACTAGGCGATGTTGACATTGTGATGTACTACCAAGTCTACTATGTAATCGCAAAGTAAATATTTATATAGAAATAAAATATTTATGCTTTTTTTTCATTGAAGTAAACTTTATTGTTTAAGAAAAATTTGATATT